>CM075977.1:81654603-82130572 GCA_038087875.1 Malacoraja senta | reverse complement strand
GGACAATATATCCTCACGTCTAGGATGTCCTCTCTGTACCCCGCCCTCATGTCCTCCCTAATCAGTAGTGAGACTTCCCCTCCTCCTCTTCTCCCTCCCTCACATCTGCAACTTCTGTATTTCAAGACGGCATAGTTGCACAGCAGTAGAGTTCCAGCCTTGCAGCGTCTGAGACCTGGGTTCGATCCTGACTACTGGTACCGTCAGTGTGGAGATTGTATGTTCTCCCTGTGACTGCATAGGTTTTCTCTGGGTTCTCCGGTTTCATCCCACACTCCAAAGATATACAGGTTTTGTAGGTTAATTGGCTTCGGTAAAAAGTGTAAATTGTCCCTCGTGTGTAGGATACTACTAGCGTATGGGGTGATCCTACCAACAACTAGAGAGTGGTCCTGAGCTACTATCTACCTCATTGGAGACTCTCGGACTATCTTTGATTGGACTTTACTGAACTTTATCTTGCACTAAACGTTATTCACGTTCTTGCCTTTATCGTGCATCTGCACACTGTGGATGGCTCGATTGTAAGCATTTATTGTCTTTCTGCTCAGTGGTTAGCATGCAACAAAAGCTTTTCACTGTACCTCGGTACACGTGACAGTAAACTAAACTGAACTCAACAGTCCTTCCTTTCACTCAACCACATTACAGTAAAGGTTTATTTGCAGGACAACGCACTTACTATTTACATGTTGAGTCTCTAATGCTTTGGTGTAAATCTGAATGTTCCAGACGGTCTAAGAATGACTACTTTGTTTGAGAAGCAGGCACACTATATGACTGTTGACCAAGAGATAGACAATTCAAACATACACACAGACAGAGAGAAAACAACATGTCCTAGACACAAGAGTCCATTAAAGCAGAGGTTTGTTAAGCAAGTGTATCAAAGGTTAGTCATGCAGATGAGGCGTGTATCAGTCATGATCTAATTGTTAGCTGGTCTAGGTTTAGGGAGTTGATTACTCTTGTTTCTGACTGTTTGACAATGGAATATGGGAAGAAACCGGAGCATTCTGAGAAAACCCATGCGGTCACAGGCGAACATACAAACTCCGTACAGACAGCGCCCGTAGTCTGGATTGAACCTGGGTGTCTGGCGCTGTAAGGCAGCAACTCTACCGCTGTAGAACCGTGCCACCCTTCAGGTGTGTCAATCTAAACTAAACACTGATTAAATTTCTGTAGGAGTCCAAATTTCGGTTGGAGAATAGACGCAAGGAACTGCACGTGCTGGAATCAATTTGTTGAGGTAACCCAGCTGTTATCAGGCAACTGAACACAACCTGAGCTACTACCATCTACCTCATTGAAGGTTCTCGGACTATCCTTGATAGGCCTAATGGGCCTGTCCCACTTGGGCTTCATTTGCACGTAATTTACGCGATATTATTTACGGGTCACGACGCACGATGCGCAGTCGCGCGCGCCGCCCCAGGATTTTGTGATGTACAAAATCTTTGTGCGCCATCTGCGTGACGCGCAAATGACGCCCAAGTGGGACAGGCCCTTTACTTGACTTTATCTTGCACTAAAAGTTATTCACGTTATTCCCTTTGCCATGTATCTGTAGACTGTGAATGGCTCGATTGTAATCATGGATTGTCTTTCCACTGACTGGTTAGTAGGCAACAAAAGCTTTTCACTGTACCTCGGTACACGTGACAATAAACAAAACCGACTCAGTGAGTAAAGGCAGCTTCTGTGGAGCGACTTGATAGGGGTCCACCATGTCTTCCAGAGATGTTGCCTGACCCGCTGAGTTACTCCAGCACTTTGTGTTCTATTGGGCAGTCTTAGCTTTCAAATGTTAAGGACTTTACAAAAACACTCAACTATTTTTTTAAAGCAATATGACCCAAAAAAAGGCTGCAGACTTTCTGGTAATTAATAATAAGTGTATTTCAAGATTATCAATAGATTGTTATTGGAGATTTCTACATTTGGATATTACTGACAAGGTCATTGGCCATTCTTAATTAGTATTTGTGTTAGTTTATTATTGTCACATGTACCGAAAAACAGTGAAAACCTTTTGTTTGCTTGCTATTGAAGTAAATCAGATAATACTATAGATGAATACAACCAAGCCAATAAAGTACAACAGGTGGAGCAAAGAGAAAAATACCAGGGAACAGAATAAAGTTTTCAGTAGTGTAGCATTAAGTTCCAGAGAAAAAGTTCAATGCCCCCAATGAAGTAGGTTGGAAGATTGGGACTACACTCTAGCCCAGCGGTTCTTAACCTGGAGGTCCTGACCCCCATGGGGGTCATTTGGGGTTTTTCTGGGGGTCATGAGGGGTCATAAATAACATACACATTTGTTGAGCCCATTTTTAGGAACATAACAAAGGTACATACCACACACAGTATTTTGTTTGCATATGCACGTAGGTATAAGCACACGAAATGTATGTGGCCTGGATCATGTGCGATCGAGGCTCATGCTTGTCAACTGCCGTGTGTTAGCGTGCAAGGCCAAACTGTGAGTAGGCCTTACATTTACCCATTTTCATTATAATTTCATAATGGCACTTTAGTTTAGGTCACATAGAACAAATTTGCTCGTGACAAAGTGGCAGCGTTCAGGAGGAAGATTCACCTTTACCAGAGAAGAGTCCAGGACGGTGACACGACTATCTTCCCTGAGATGTCGACTCTCCTGGATGCTACGCCAGATGCTGAATGCCTCTTCCACAAGGAGAGCGCAACCCAACTTCTGGCAATTAGTGAAGCCATCGAACGTTACTTTCCCGGACTGGACGACCGCTCTCGTGATGAATGGATCATCCAACCGTTTTCCATTGAAGACGGTGCCATCAGCGATACTGACATGGCTGCGGAGGTTGAATTTTACCAATTTCGTGAAGATGTGCAGCTCAAGAGTGACTTCATTGAACAAGAGCTCGCCACGTTTTGGCTGTAAGTGAAGGACAGTCCTGTTCTTTCGAAGAGGGCCCTGACCCTATTGGTCCAGTCCCCCTCAACCTAGCGCTGTGAGGATGGATTCTCAACCACGGTAACTGAAAACGAAGGCACGCAATAGGCTTGTGATCGATGCTGACATGAGATGCTGCCTGTCGAGCATTCGTCCTCGTTTTGATCGCCTGATGGCTGCGAAGCAATTTCAGCCCTCCCATTGACTGAGTATTGGCAGACATTTTTTTAAATAAATAGGGCTTTTTTTCCCCTATTTTTGTTTCGGTGGTGCCAAAAAGGTTAAGAACCACTGCTCTAGCCTTTGGGTGAACCATTCAGAAGTCTAATAACAGAAGGGAAGAAGCCTCTGACTTGCCCTCTGAATGGGTCAGGAAGACAGTTCAGTGGAGAGTTGAGAGTTAACCACATTGCTGTCATTCAGGCAATAGTCATAGAGTCATACAGCGTGGAAACGGGCCCTTTAGCCCAACTTGCCAACACCAATCAATATGTCCCATCTTAACTAGTCCCTCCTGCCAGCGTTTGGCCCATATCCCTCTCAACCAGTCCTATCCATGTACCTGTCGAAATGCTTCTTAAACATTACGATAGTGCCTGCCTCAACTACCTCCTTTGGCAGCTCGTTTCATACACCTAACATCCTTTGTGTTATGACAAATGAACCCAACAATTTCATAGCCATCATTGATGATTTAAGTTTTTATATTTAATTATTCATTAACTATGTTTTGTTTTACACTGAGGGTGGTGGGTGCCTTAAATACGCTACCAGGGGTAGTGGTGGAGGAAGGAGATACGACAGTGGCATTCAAACATCTTCTAGATAGGAAGATGGATATTCAGACATTGGAGGGATAGCTAGAGTGGATATGGAGAGGATGTTTCCACTAGTGGGAGAGCCTAGGACCAGACGGTACAGGCTCAGAATAAAAAGATATACCTTTAGAATGGAGATGAGGAGGAATTTCTTTAGCCAGAGAGTGGTGAATCTGTGACATTAATTGCCACAGATGGCTGTGGAGGCAAAGTCATTCTTGTTAAGTACAGGCGTCAAAGGTTACAGAGAGAAGGTAGAAGAATGGGGTTGAGAGGGAAAAATAGATCAGCCATGGTTGAATGGCAGTGGATTTGATGGGCTGAATAGCACAATTCTGTTCCTATGTCTCCTATGTGCAGGCAGATAAGAGTTGGTCTTGGCATTATGTTCAGCACAGTCGATGTGGGCTGAAGGGCCTATTCCTGCGCTGTACTGTTCTATTTTCTATTCAATGTTAAATTCTACATTTGTCACAGTGGAATAATGTACGAGTCGATCACTGGATGCAAGTGCAGTATTTTGCTTTTGCAACCAAGTTAGTGCCGCACTTGCAGGAAAGTATAAAGGGCTGTCCCACTGCGGCGACCTAATCTGCCAGTTTAGACGAGTTAGTTTGCCTTGACTCAAACTCGCAGCATGGTCGACACATGGTCCTAGGAGGTCCTATGAGGTCACTGGAACTCTCCTTCACGCTCGAGGGAAGTTCCAGAATACTCGTGGCCTCAGCTAGGTCGCGGAAAATGTTTCAGCATTTTGAAAACATTTCCGTGAGTAAAATTTGATCGGCATGGTTCTTTTTAACTCGTAGTGCAGTGGAGTGGGGTCGCTATTTAGTTACAGGCAGTTGAGGGCAGCCGTAGGCAATCTCCTTCGCTGACCGGGCATTTTAATTGGCTCATTGGAGTTTTCAGGACCCAGGAAAACCAACCGGTAGGTAAAATGCCCGCTAAACTTTATTATACTTCTTAAAAGTGTCTCCACTCCTTCTCCCCCACCTTTCTCCCCCCCTTCTCCCCCCTCTCTCTTCTTCTCTCCCCTTCTCTCCCCCCCGCCCCCTCCGTGCTCTCTAAAGGACTTATGTACACTGTGCGGCCGTCTTTCCTTCCTCTTCATCGCGAGTCTGAATTTCAGACAGCGTTCCCCCGCTTTCCCTGGCCCCCACCTTTGCGATGTGTGTGTGTGTGTGTGTGTGTGTGTGTGTGGACGGTCGATCCAGCTCAAGGTTTTCCAGGCGAGTGTCCTCGAGCTTGAAGGTCGAAAACACTCTTCTTAACTCGCGGATTAGGTCGCCGCAGTGGGACAGCCCCTTAACAAGTTCCCTCAGCTGCAGATAACTCAGTGGCACAGTGTCCCATTGACCCGCGCCCTGTGATTGTGTGGGAGACAGACAACCAGTCTGTGTTGTGCCTGCTGCTTACTTTACATTCTAGCTGTGTGGGCAAAAGACACTTCAAACCAAGAAAGAGCGATTCAGCAGAAAACATTAAAATCTATTGCAGCTTAATCACAATGGCTTTTACAGCATGTTATTATAATTTATCAACAGGTTATTAACTATCAGCTCCTGAGGTAGTTTTGCCCACAAGCACACTCCTGACTTTCTGCTCCTTTTGTTTCTTGAGTCGTGAAAGTATTGTGTGCAGTTTTGTTCTGCAAATTTGAGGAAGGACATTCTTGCTATTGAGGGAGTGCAGCCTAGGTTTCACCAGGTTAATTCCCGGGATGGCGGGACTGTCATATGTTGATAGAATGAAGTGGCTGGACTTGTATACTCTGTAATTTAGAAGGATGAGGGAGGATCTTATTGAAACATAAGATTATTAGGGGTTTGGACACGCTAGAGACAGGAAACATGTTCCCGATGTTGGGGGAGTCCAGAACCAGGGGCCACAGTTTAAGAATAAGGCGTAAGCCATTTAGAATGGAGATGAGGAAAAACTTTTTCACACAGAGAGTTGTGAGTCTGTGGAATTCTCTGCCTCAGAAGGCGGTGGAGGCCGGTTCTCTGGATGCTTTCAAGAGAGAGTTAGATAGAGCTCTTAAAGATAGTGGGGATATGGGGAAAAGGCCGGAACGGGGTACTGATTGTGGTTGAACAGTGATGATCACATTGAATGGCGGTGCTGGCTCGAAGGGCCAAATGGCCTACTCCTGCACCTATTGTCTATTGTCTAAAGTTGACGTTTGAAAGCAAAAGTTTATTTTCTGGAACCGTGGCATAAAGAAATGTTACTGTTATTGTTTGTTTGTTTTGATGTGTATGTAAGTGTGAGTGCATGTACACACAAGGCGATAGGTTCTTGATTAGTAAGGGTGTCAAAGATTATGGGGAGAAGGCAGGAGAATGGGATTGAGAGGGCAAAGTAGATCAACCATGATCGAATGGCGGAGTAGACTCGATACACATACACATTAAAAAAAAAACAATGTGGATGTGAGTGTATGGAACGAGCTGCTCGAGGAGGCAGTTAAGGCAGTGACTATTGCACCATTTAAGAAAGAATGTTAGAACGGTACATGGATAGTACAGGTTTGGAGAGATATGGGCCAAATGCAGGCAGGTGGAATTAGTGTAGCTGGGACATGTTGGGCAGTGTGGGCAAGTTGCACCAGATTAGTAAGTAAGTAATTTTTATTTATATAGCACATTTAAATCAACTCGCATTGAAACCAAAGTGCTGTAGATGGAAGAAATTGGGTTTCCATACATCCATACAAAAGAAAAAGAAAAGACACAACACACTATAGAATTTAACATGAACATCCCCCCACAGCAGAATCAACATTTTCCACTGTGAGGGAAGGCACTAAAAAGTGCAGTCCTCTTCCTCTGTGTTCACCCATGGTCGGGGCCTATTTGAGGCCTCCGCAGTCGCTGTAGCAGAGGCCCGATGTTTCAGGCCCTCTCGCCGGGATGATGGAGCTCCAGCTTCGGAGAGAACACTCTCAGGGGCATTGGAGTTCTGAATCGGCCGCTTCCTACCGGAGACCGCGGCTGACTATGACTAATAATAATAATAACCAAACTAAAAATTAACATTTCTTTACACCATTGTTCCAGAAAAAATATATATACACACGAAATTAACGAGAGAAAAAAAGTTAAGTGTGTGTGTGTATATAAGCTTCAAGATTCAAGATTCAATTTAATTGTCACATGTACCAATTAAGGTACAGTGAAATTTGAGTTACCATACAGCCATACTAAGTAAAAAGCAAAAATACACACCGCACATAAAATAAAGTTTAACATAAACACCCCCCCACAGTGGAATCAACATTCCTCACTGTGATGGAAGGCAATAAAGTTCAGTCATCTTCCTCCTTGCCGACAGTCCGCTGTTCAAGCCCTCTCGTCGGGATGATTGAAACTCCGGTGCCGGGACAGATCGGAACCATCCGCGACATAGAGCTCCAGAGTCGGACGCTTCTTACCGCAGACCGCTGCTTCACGGTGTAAAAGTCCACAGGCCCCCCGGTCGGAGCTCCAACACTGGCGATCCTCAGCAAAAGATCCCAGGCTCCGCGATGGTAAGTCCTTGAAGCTCCGGGCCGGTCTCCAGGAAAGGCCGCATCACTCCGCGTTGTAGGCCGCGGGGGAGGAGCGACACGGAAAAAAATCGCAATTCCGTTGAGGTGGAAAAAGTTTCCCCCGATCCCCCCCCCGCACCCCCTACATAAGACATACCAAGAGACATTAAAACAAACATTCAAGACATACTTAAAATAATAAAAACAAAGAAGGGACAAGATAGACTGTTGGCGAGGTGGCTATTACGGGCGCCACTCGATGGTTTATTTATATGTATAAGTATATATGTGTGCGTGTGTATATATATTCCTCTAACTTCAGATAGCCCTTGCTTTCTCTCTCCAAACTCTTCCCCTCCCCCTTCCCAGCTCTCCCACTAGTCTTACTGTCTCCGCCTACATTCTATCTTTGTCCCGCCCCTCCCCTGACATCAGTCTGAAGAAGGGTCTCGACCCGAAAAGTCACCCATTCCTTCTCTCCAGAGATGCTGCCCGTCCAGCTGAGTTGCTCCAGCATTTTGTGTCTACCTTATTTATTTTCTTGTTTGTTATATTGTTTAGAGTAATATGTTTACATATTCTGTTGTGCTGCTGAGAGTATGAATTTCATCGTTCTGTCTGGGACATATGACAATAATACACTCTTAACCCATGGTTTTAAACTGATCTCACTTGCACCTTAAAGGGCAGGGAGGATATCTACTGGCCTTTCAGTTCCTCTAGAAAGAAAACCAGTGTTTCTGCTCTCCAAACGTACAGATAATGACCTGGGGATGGAATTTTCTGTAGAAGTTTCACCCACTTGGAAAGAGAATTCCGTGATGCAAAATCTAGTGGAATTGGAATCTAGTGGAATCTAGTGGAGCAAACTCCTAACCTGGTGTTTTGCACGTGTAATTATAACCGCTCAA
This sequence comes from Malacoraja senta, assembly GCA_038087875.1. Lineage (NCBI taxonomy): Eukaryota > Metazoa > Chordata > Chondrichthyes > Rajiformes > Rajidae > Malacoraja > Malacoraja senta. The sequence goes on along the minus strand of CM075977.1, from coordinate 82,122,373 downwards.
GCCTTCACCGACCCCCATCAATCTCCTTGAACCCAAACACATCTTGGCTCTGTCCTCACAATAAAGGGCCTTGTACACAGATTTCCTGCAATAAAGCTGGTTCAAAACAGATGTAAAGCTTGAAAAGTGCAGCAGAAAAAAAGGTGACGTTTTATGGTGTTTTAGTATGACTTCATTGACGCTATTTTAAGGTAAGTGGCAAAAACAGCCAGAAGTGAGATCAGGAGATATTCTTTTTTTATGGACTGACTGTACGGTCTGGGTGGCTGGTGGAAGCAGATTCAGGAACGGTTTTTAAAAGGAAATTGGATGAATATTTGAAGAGGAAAAATATTTCTTAGGTTCAGGGCAGTGGGACTAATTGGATAGCTCTGTCAAACCAGGTCCCGCAAACACCATGAGCCAAATGTCCCACTTCAGTGTTGCATCCATCTATGTATCCATGATCCCCTTGTGTTCCCACTGAGATTGTGTGAATGATGCTTGATAACATGAGAATATAAGAAAAGGAGACAGGTAAATGCCATTCGGCCCATTGAACCTGCCCCACCATTCAATAATAAATTGGCTGATCTTTGACTTTGATGCAACACGAACCCCATGTCCATTGACTCCCTTAATATTCTAATGTCTTTTTCTTTACTTTAGACTTTAGAGATACCGCATGGAAACAGGCCCTTCAGACCACCGAGTTCGTGCCAACCAACAATCACCCATACACGAGCACTATCCTACACACACCAAGGACAATTTCTACTGAAGCCAATTAACCTAAAAACCTGTACGTCTTTGGAGCGTGGGAGGAAACCGGAGCACCCGAAGAAAACCCACGCGGTCACAGGGAGAACATACAAACTCCATACAGACAATAGTTAGGAACAAACTGGGGTCTCTGGTGCTGTAAGGCAGCAACTCTACCGCTGCGCAACAGTGCCGCCTCTACCATTGTGTCTTTACCACTGCCGCTGGCAGCAAGGTGGCATTTACACACCACCCTCTGGGTCGTAATCCATAGAAGTCAGATGAGCAGGACTGGTAGCAACACATGGAAATAGGTCGGGCTACAGTTCAGACTCAACACATAATCCTTGGGAAATTATCTGAAATGTCCTCACATTCACACTCCCTAAGGTCTACATCAATGGTGCTGAAGTGGGGAAGGGTGAGAGCTTTAAATTCCTAGACATAAATCTCATCAACAGTTTGTCCTGCTCCAATCATGATGATGCTATGTCCACGAAAGCACACCAATGCCTCTACTACTCTACGTCATCAGAAAAGTAAGGAAATTCACCATGTTCCCGATGACTTCCCAACTTCTACAGATGCATTTGTCTTCCCTTGCAACGTTTCTCTTTCCACAGATGCTGCCTCACCTGCTGAGTATTTCCAGCATTTACTGACTTTGTAAAATATATTTGATTCAGATCCAAATGAAATGAATTAGGATTTGAACGGATAGGGGAAGCAGAATAGGAGTAATTCAGAGAAGAATATCGGAAAGAGAGATGGTTGGTTGGCTCTGTAGTTAGATCAAGGGAATTAGATTAAGTAAAAGATCTTGCAAAGAGCTGGGGAGTCCAGAGCCACCTTTTATTTAGAGCCCATGGGTACGGGATGATGGAAGATTGTCCCCAAAACATGCTCAGCCTATGGTTTTGAATGTAGCTGAACAGAGGATGTAATGCTGTGTGTTTGCATCAATGTGAGCGGTGTGTAGGTAAGTTGCCATGGCAACATTCCAATCTCCGTCTAGCATTGACTCTGACCTTCCACCCAACTCATGACTTCCATTTGCCCCAATTGTTGAGAGTGCGGGGAAGTGGTGCCAGCATTCAATCTCTTTGAAACACTCTGGATAAAGATCAATTGTAGATCACCACACAGCTTAGCTCTCCGCAGACGTGTCACTGCCAATGTGGAAGATGAATGTGATGTATTCCAAGGAATATCACTTACTGTGAAATATTCTGAGATATTGTGCAAATTCCAAGAGATCTAACTTTCTCCAATTCCTCGATTTATGATATGCCTTCACTCGGTAAAGCAGAGATAGTACATTAAGTTGCTACGGAACGGAATCCATGATGAACAGCCGTATCACACAATGCTTACGCTAATTTAAATGTTACTGTTATTTCACCTCATACTTTCTGAAAACACATATTACTTAAATCCCTGGTGAATATTGTACGTGGTTTTCGAATAGTTTTTTACACAGTCTTCTTGTTAATCAGAATCAAATAGCTTTTGTTAGTGTTGGTGAATAATGAAGTGTTTTTACAAGAATGTACAGCTAACCCTCGATTTATTTCCTGGGCTGGATTTGTCCTTTGCAGATTCTAACAACTTCTACCTTTTCATGCCAAATGCGCTCTCTGTGGCATTTGACATTTTGAACTTATTTTATGACGTGTTTTTTGGCTTTCTGCACCCTCAATTAGATTTTAAGGTTGAATAATCAGGGCCATTTTAAACTGTAGTGACACGGTGGACAACGTTACATTCCAGGCAAATAGATTCTTCTTGAAATGTTACTTTCACTGTTTAGGACTTGCAAGTTGCAAATCGCAATAGAACAGTGAAATGTTATGACTGAAATCATTTACATTGTAATGGAAGTAAAGTTAAAGTTTCTGTCCTCTCAGTTACAATGAAGATTTTTTTTATTATTGCACCCTCCTATGAAGGTTAAATATGAAATAATAATTTTGGTATAGATAGGGTAGACAGTCAGAACTATTTTCCCTGGGTGGAAATAGAGGATATAATTTTAAGATGAGAGGGGCAAAGTTTAAAGGAGATGTGCAGGGCAGGTTTCTCTACACAGAAGGTGGTGGGGGTCAGGAACGCATTGCCAGGGATGGTGGTGGAGGCACATACGGTAGTGGCATTTCAGAGGCTTTTGGATAGGCATATGGATGTGCAGGGAATGGAGGGATCTAGATCATGAGCAGGCAGATATTAATACGTGTTTTGAATTAGCACAATAACTGACCCTTCTCATCCCTCCTAGGTAAAGAATTCCAAAGGTCCAGTGCCTGATCTATTTTTCTGTCATTCCCCATTCCCCATTCCCGTTTGGAGGGATATGGGCCAAATGCAAGCAAATGGGACATACACTATGCCAAGCTAGTCAGCAAGGACAAGGTGGGCTCAAGGCCCATTTCTGTGCTACACAACTCAATTACTCCATGAGTGTAAATGGATTGTTAATGGTTGGCATGGACTCAGTAGGCCGAAGGGCCTGTATCCACGTAGTTTCTCTCTGGGATTTTGGGATTCCTTCCTTGTTCAGTGAACACAGAAATGGAAACAATGCCTATATTTAGCATAAGGTTATTGAAAAGTAACTTTAATTAAATTTGGCGAAAGAAAATTCACAAAATTGTGCTGAGTTTCACACCTTTTCCAGTCTCTGATGGTTTGCCGCCGGGAAACATTCTCAATTGAGCTTACTGGTTAAAACATTGGCAGTCTAAATGGAGGACAATTCACCGCTGATCCGCTGCCAAAGTGTGATTTATTTACTCTCAACCATACATCTGCAAATACTTTAAAACTATATTTCATTGTTGATGCGAGCATTTTGCAGCATGCACGTTTGAGATATTTTAAGAAATCAAGAATGAAATAAGGAACTTAGACTATGATTTACATTGCAGGATGAAAGATGAGGTGAGTAGCAGATTGAACAGAAGTATGGGGCTTGGCGAGCCGAGAGAGAGGTGTTGAAAGATTTCGCGGAGATATAAATAGAATAGCGGACGGGTAGAGGAGTGCGGAGAGCCAAGTCAGTTTGGCAGTGAGCGAGTGGGTTTTGAGAAGGAAAACAAGAAATGGAAGCTTGCTATCAATGCAAGGATGTTGTAGGCTGTGGGTAAACAGAGGAATCAAAGAGTTATCATGCTGGATTCCTGTAAATGTGAGTTCAGACGTTAAAATAGCGCTGAACATCCAAGATGTTCTTTTGAGTTTTGGAACTGAAATCTTATACTAAACAGAGGGGTAGAACTAACTGGATGGGCCCTTGAAAGAACAAGCTTATGCCTAACGAGCCTTACAGCATACATTTTCAGCTGTATCATTTGATGATTGCTTTATGGACCAAAACTGGCACGTAATGTGAAAATCTGGGCATAGATGGAAAAGATATTAAAGTTATAATGAGTTGAGAATTTACTTTAATAAAGTAAATGCCAAGGATAGGGAACATAAAGTTATGTTTAAATATAAAAATTAACATTTCAAGACAACTTAATATTATTCTAGCACCTGCTAAATTTTACTTGGCATATTTCTGCCTTCTAAACTCTATGTTGACTTCCATATTTTCAAATACTTATTCATCCACCTTTTTTATTCCACACATGCAGCATTCCTACCAACTTCCTTTGTGAAGTCAAATCATTATTTTGCATTTTTTACAACACACTTGGATTTAGTTTAGCTGCTCCTGCTTTTCATGGCTTCTTAGACCTTTCCTTTACATCTCCGCCAGGCAACTATACCACCAACCCTTCCTCTCTGTTTCAAAGGGAGACACAAGGAACTGGAGATGCTGGAATTTAGAATAAATCACAAAGTGCTGAAGGAACTTCAAGAAGTGGGTAAGGCAGCATCAGACTTCGGCCCACCGAGTCCACGCCAACCCAGCGATCACTGCGTACACTGGCACTATCCTACACACCAGGGACAATTTACAGAAGACAATTAACATACAAAACTGTACGTCTTTGAAGTAGGGAGGAAACCGGAGCACCCGGAGAAAACCCACGCGATCACAGAGAGAACGTACAAACTCTGTAGAGACAGCACTCGTAGTCAGGATTGAGCCTGTGTCTCTGACACCAGAAGGCAGCAACTCTACCACTGTACCACTGTGCCACAATGGTATATTGTTCTTTGTTCCCCTTCTAGATTCTCCTGCGCTGGGGGTAAAAGACTCTGTGCATCCACCCTGTCTATTTCCTTCATGATCTTATTCACCTATATATGATCACCCCTCGGCATCCTACGCTCCAAGGAATAAAGTCCTGACAGGTTAGATCTTCCTCCTGGCTTAAGAATTAGAACCAGGGCTGATGTTTAAACATAAAAGGTGCCTATTCGGGACTGAGATGCGAATTTTTTAAACTCATCAATGAAAGTTTTAGTGGCAGGGATTGACAGACTTGAAGGGGAGCACAGGGTGTGGCAGTAGAAGGGCTTGTTTCTGCGCTGTATTTCAAAGCTAAACCAAACTAAAAGTAAAGGTGGGTTCAACAAAAACTTGGAAAGCTATATGGATAGGATGGGGGAGATATGGGCTAGGGGCAGACAAGCAGGACGAGCTCAGCCCGGCAACTTGGTTAGGATGTGTGAGTTGGGCCAAAGGGTCTCTTTTCATGCTGTATAGCCATGTGAATCAAATTGACTTCTCAGGAGGGTGAGTCTGCTCACCGAGCCTGTGCCCACTTAAGCCTGGCATGATCACTGCCATCCGCTTGCAAGTGATAGAGGGACAATTGCTGTCAGGGGAAAGATAGGCAGTTTTTAAAATTGCTCAGGAAGGAACTGCAAATGCTGCTTTACACCGAAGATAGACACAAGATGCTGGGGTAACTCAACGGGACAGTCAGCATCTCTTTGTAAAAGGAATAGGTGATCTTTCCGGTCGAGACTCTTCTTCTTGAGACTGAGAGCCGGGGGAGAGGGAAACAAGAGGTATGAAAAGGTTCAGAACAAATCAGATTCGGCACCGATGACCAAGGAAGGGTGGAGCCCACAATGGTCCATTGTTGGCTGTGGAGGAGGTGATAACAAACAGATATATGGATGCAAACATTGAAACTAGCAGAATGACATGGGCGGGGGAGGGACGGAGAGAGAGGGTTACTTGAAATTAGAGAAATCAATATTCGTACCGCTGGATTGTAAGGTGCCCAAACAAAATGTGAGGTGCTGTTCCTCCAATTTGTGTGTGGCCTCACTCTGACGGTGGAGGAGGCCCAGGACAGAAAGGTCAGTGTGGGAATGGGAAGAGGAGTTAAAACTCATTTTAAAATCTGAATGTTTTTAGTGTGTTAAATGTGAGATGTAAAGTTCTGAAGCAATATTTTTTATTTTTCCACGTGTTGCTGCATGCTTGTCAACTTCCAAAGCAATCCCACACCTCCCAAAGGTCCCAATAACTGTGATCATGCTGTTAATTATCCAGCCCTAGGACAGTGCTAACCGCCTGTCAGAGCCATTATGTGAGTGCGCCTGCCACCTGCGTTGTGACAGCCCCGATTTGCACTCAGCCACATCAAAGAGTGGACGAGAACATGGGGAGAATGGTGTTAGATTAGTGCAGGGTTCCAGCAAGAGGCGTGTGTGGTTAGAGTGCACTTGGTGGGTCAGAGGGCCTATTTCCCTCCTACAGGCGCGCAACTCAATAATCTCAATACTGAGAGTGTGCAAAACTCGTGATTCCCAATAGCATTTTTTCCTTTTGCAGCTTAAAAAAAAACTCATTTATCAATGCAAATTTCACAACCTCACGATTTTCTAAAGTACATTGTGACAGAGGAACTGAGAAAAAGGAGACACACTGGCAAATATATTGAATAAAAAGTCTCTGGCAGAAATGACAACAGGTCCACCATCAATTTTCCGTCAACTGGTGGTCCGGCACCTCCTGTAATCCGGACAAAATTACGAGAGTGCACTTGAAATCCTCCTCCCCCCCCCCCCCACCCCCCGCCCCGCCCCCCGGATGTCTCCCTGAAAATGTGGTGCCTCGGCCGGGTGAGGCGGCCGATCATGGCCTCATCGGGATTACTGTGGCCGGAATACCGATCGGCGGATCAAATTTGCCTCCTGTAGCCGGAGCACAGGAACTTCTGCCCGGCTGGAGCCAGCGTATCCGTTCCCATAGCCAACTTCCCAGACCGACTCTGCTGGCTGGTATCTCGGCGCACCGGCGGAATGTTCCCGTACCGTTCCTCTCCTTTTGAAGGCCTGCATTGGATGGCGGGTGCGGCGGGTGCACCCGCTCCACCATGTTTTCAGCAGATTTGATAAATCGCGGGTCAGCCCGGTAGTCCTGCCGTGAAAGTGGCATCTTAGACTCACGGGCTGTCACCGACCCGACCCTCATCGGGACGTCCAATGGCAACGCGTTAACCCGTGCCAGGGTTGCCCCGTGCAAGAAATGCAAGCTTCACTGTAAAATTAATTTATATTTAACTTTGTTTAATTTACGTTTCTCGCAGTCCATGGTACTTTAGGGCCACGTGAGGGGTAATAATTAGCGGGTCAGTGGTGTATTGTTGCATCATTATTATGTGACCTGGGTTGGTCTGGCAAAATGGACCCAATAGTGCTGGAAAATTACCGATGGACATGTGCTTCCATGTGAGTTTTGAATGTACGCTGCAATTTGTACACAGCAAACTCTCACCAACAGCAATACGACAAAAACCTGCATAGAAGCTGTTGTTTGAGGAATAAATATTGACCGAGCCGCAGAGAACTCTCCCACTCTTCTTCAACGGAGCACGGCATTCTCCAGATCTGTCTGAAGAAGGGTCCCGACCCTTGATTTCCTGGGATGCTGCCTGACCCACCAAGTTACTCCAGCACTTGATTGTCTTTCCATACTCGAGCTTCACCTGAGAAGGCGTCCGTTTAGTATTTTATTTGAAGGCAAGTGTGGCACCCACTCAGTCTTGAACTGTTGCACTGAAGTGACGATGAAACGCTTTGCTCTCTGGACTGAGACTTAAGTCCAGACTCAGAGGCGAGAGCCAAGGTTGACACCTCATCACAATTTTGTTTTCAGCAGGCGGGAAGGGTAATAAGAGGGGCCATATTATGTAATGCACCAGAGAATACACTCAACAACAAAATTTCAGAATAATTAGCATACTTCAATGAGTGTTCAATGCACAATAGTCTCATTGTTCATTTTAAAGAGTTCCAATACACTCTGGCATCTATCTCACTCTGACACTTAACACACAATTACAACACACACTATTTACAAAATTGTCCGATGAAACTGCCAACACAGGAGCAGATATTGTTTAAAGATAGGTGCACAGACTCGTTAAGATGCCAGGGACTCCGAACAGATATTCCATTCATTCCTCTCTGATTTCCAAGGTACAATGCATTGACTTAACATCACAAGAACCACGTCACAACTGTCCAGCATATTCGACAGCTGCGGCAATGTGTACCCTGGGGTTGTCTGAGCAAAAATCAGCATAAAAACAGCAAAACAATTCACTATATAAGATTGACAAATGCAAATGTGACATTTTGTTTCAACTTTTGAATTAATATACATGTGAATAGCTGTTGGAGATAGTCAAAGCATGGTTTCGTTTAGAGATACAGCGCGGAAATAGGCCCTTCAGCCCACCGAGTCCGCACGGACCAGCGATCCCAGCACAGTAACACTATCCTACACAGACTAGGGACATTCCACACGTACACCAAGCCAATTAACCTACAAACCTGTACGTCTTTGGAGTGTGGGAGGAAACTGAAGATCTTGGAGAAAATCCACGTGATCACAATGGCGCAGCAGTAGAGTTGTTGCCTTACGGCGCCAGCATGTGGGGATCGCTGGGCGACACAGACTCAGTGGGTTGAAGGCCCTGTTTCCGTGCTGTATCTCTAAAGTCTAAAGTAAGGTCTAAATGGATGTGGTATTTTGTTGCAATTTTGGTCGGTTTTCAATAATATCCCGCATGGGAGGTTACTCAACAATGTCAGAGCACAGGTACTGACCTGGATTGAGAAATGGTTATTGATTAGGAAGCAACCGTTTTGCTCATTCAACACAGATACTAGGAAAATGCTGGGATACGAGGATAGAACTGCAAAGTGGCCATGAGGTCGCCTGGTCATGATCTAGATGAACGGCAAAACAGGTTTGATGCACAGAATGGTCTACTCCTGCTGCTGTTTCTTGTGTTCTTATGAACAGGGTAGCCTTATGGGGCTGTCCCACTGTACGAGCTAATTCAAGAGTTCTCCCGAGTTTCCCCTAATTCGAACTCGGAGAATTACGGTAATAGCCGCTCGAAGGTACTCGGGGCTCTCGTGGTCATTTTTCAATATGTTGAAAAATCTTCACGAGTCTTCACAAGCTTACCGCGTTTCCTGAGTACCTGCCGTTAGCGTTACGAGCTGCTAAGAGACGTCCCGAGCTCCGACGTACCCGCTACGTACATCCTACATGCTTACTACAAGTTAGATTTTTTTTTAAACTTGGGAGAGCTCTTGAATTACCTCGTACAGTGGGACAGGCCCTTTACTTTGGTTTAGAGATAGCGTACGGAATCAGGCCCTTCGGCCCACCTAGTCTACGCCAACCAGCAATCCCCATACACTGGCACTATCCTACACACTAGGAACAGTTTGCAATGTTTTACCGAAGCCAATTAACCTACAAACCTGTGCATCTTTGGAGTGTGGAAGGCAACCGGAGCTCCCAGAGAAAAGCCACGAGGTCACTGGGAGAACGCACAAACTCCGCACAATCAGCACCCGTAGTCAGGATCAAACCCGGGTCTCTGGTGCTGTAAGGCATCAACTCTACTGCTGCACCGCCGTGACACCATAGTCTTTAGTAAAACCTATACCTCAACCAAAAGCTAAAACAAATGATCTTGTCAGCATGATATTGCTGTTTATTGGTTGTGCGTGATCCACATTTCCTTCGTAGCAGAGACTGCATTTCAATTGTACATCTCTGTGATTCTCTTTCTTTAGAACACAGAAAGGTAGAGCACAGGAACAGGAACACCACAATATCAAACATGTTCTTCAGAGATGCTGCCTGACCCGCTGAGTTACTCTAGCACTGTGTGTCTTTTTATGTAAACCAACATCTGCAGTTCCTTGTATCTACATGATGCCAAGATCAACTCTTATCTGCTTGCACACAATCCATATCCTCCATTCCCTGGATATCCATGGGCCCACTTAAAAGCCTCTCAAACGGCAATATTGTATCTGCCTCTACCACCAACCTGGGCAGCGCATTCCAGACACCCACCTCTGTGCAACAGACTTGCCCCATATATCTCCTTGAAACTTTGCCTCTTAAAGCTATGCCCTCTAGTCTTTGACATTTCCACCTTGGGGAAAAAAAGGTTCTGACTGTCTACCCTATCAATGCCTCTCTACCCTATCTAATTCTCCTCTTTCTCTCTCTTTGTCTTTCTCTCTTCTATTCATTCCAGCTCTCTCTCCTTTCCACTTTATTTGTCCCTTTTATGTTTTTTTTCTATCTTTCCTTTTTTTCGCTTTCATCCTTCAGTCTGTCCCTTCCTTCCTTTCCCTTAGCTCAGGATTTTCACGCTGGTTTTCCACCTCTGCACCATGTAAACTCTCAGACCACTAGCCACGGTAACCTGGTGTGTGTTTGCAATGTTTTCTGCCATTATTTAATCACACAGGGCATCTCTGCAGACTGTACTCAGCCTTGTAACAACACAGTGCTCCGGGAATGACATTTAATTAAACACTGACCGGGTTCACCTAATTTCTAAGCACAAGGAGACAAGACATCCCTGATAAAGTCTAAGATATAATTCATGTTGTATCATCGAGTGCAGCTGCATCAACAGCTGAAACATCATTTCCAGCCCAACGCTGCATTCTTTGAACTTACAGAGAGAGTTCGATAAAATCTGGAAACTAGTTCTGCCACAAATCTCTTACCTGTCAACAAATATAACTGATTTGAAGGCAGAGCGTAATATCCTGCAATATTTCAACCAAAGATTCCAAAGCATCTCACAAAAAACATATTGCCTCCAAGTGGTAATGAAGTGTCTGAACTGGCTTTATAGGTTATGCTGCGTCTGGCTAATACTGTAAGTCATTTGAACCCATAGATTGATCTCATCTGTAAATGCTACCTAATCATAACCTGCAGCAGTGAGAGCATTACGGTCAAATGAACTGCAGCTAATAAATCCACATGACTTAACAACACTGCTCGACCAGTTCCAGTCAGAGAACCTCATTAATTGACAGTTGTTACAACAAATATCAATCAATGCTATCAAAAAGACAAACATTAGTGAATTCATATCGATTGTCTTCTTGAAAAACTACTTAATTCATAAAATTCAGTCTGAGTGAAAGTACATATGAGTGCGTCAATGTGTATATGTGGGCAATGTGTACATGAATGCGTGTGCATGAGTGTATGTGTGTGCTTAAAGTGTGCGTTTGTGTGTGCATGTTTTGTGTGTGCATGAGTGTATGTGTGAGTGAGTGAGTGAGTGAGTGTGAGTGTGTGAGTGTATGAGTGTGCATGAGTGTGCATGTGTATGAGTGGAGTGGGGCAAAGTTTAAAGGATATGTGCGAGGCAAGTTTTTTTTACACAAAGTGGTGGGTGCCTGGAATGTGCTGCCAGGGGCAGTGGTGGAGAAGGATATGATGGCGGCATTTAGAGGCTCTTAGGGCGGCACAGGAGTGCAGCGGTAGAGTTGCTGCCTTACAGCGCTTGCAGCGCCAGAGACCCAGGTTCGATCCCGACTATGTGTGCTGTATGTACGGAGTTTGTACGATCTCTCTGTGACCGCATGGGTTTTCTCCGAGATCTTTGGTTTCCTCCCACACTCCAAAGACGTACAGGTTTGTAGGTTAATTGGTTTGTATAAGTGTAAATTGTCCCTAGTGTGTGTAAGATAGTGTTAATGTGTGGTCGGTGCGGACTCGGTGGACTGAAGGGATGTTTCTGTGCTGTATCTCTAAACTAAACTAAAGATAGGCACATGGCTCAATGGTTCAGTAGTTCTTTATTATCACGTATGCATGTAACAGAGTTAAATTTTTGCACCAAAACTCCACCAAGCTTTTTAACGCGCCATTATCTTTTCCTGACTACACGATAAAGTCGATACAATTTTTCAGCCTCATTCAGCTAGTGCATCTGTGTGCTAAGTACGTGCAGCAGTTTGCAACAGTTTTGGCTTCTGTTCAGAAAATGACATTTGCCATCTGAGACATTCACTTAACAGGAATTTGCATTCAAATATTCGCATGCCTAGTTTGCAACTGCATCCCCGGTACATCTTTAAGTGTTTGTAAATTATTATTCAAAATATATTTATGTTGAGGCAAAATTATTTTACCTTTCAAGCTTCTCGTGAGTAAGTAAACTAGTCAGCTAGTTGCATGTAGGTTTAACGTGAGGGAGGAAAAGATTTGATGGGAACCCCAGGAGCAACAATGTGTACAAAATCATGAGAGGAATAGATTGGGTAGACACATCGATTCTCTTGCCCAGAGTAGGGGAATCAAGAACCAGAGTACATAGGTTTAAGGTGAAGGGGAAAAGATTTAATAGGAACCAGAGGGGTAACTATTTTTACACAAAGGGTGGTGGGTGTATGGAACGAACTGCCAGAGGATATAGTGGAGGCAGGTACTATTGCAATGTTCGAGAAACATTTAGACAGGTACATGGATAGGAAAGCTTAAGATGGATATGGGCCAAATGCAGGCAGGTTGGACTAGTGTAGATGGGACATGGTGGTCGGCATGGGGAAGTTGGGCTGAAGGGCCTGTTTCCATGCTGTACGACTCTATGACTCTATCAGGCATACACTGTGCTGGGATACACACTGAAATACATTTTGAATAAATGCTGTTGACCTTTAACTAGCCCCGTACATCTTCTTTAAACTTTACCCCACTCCACTCATACACTCAGACACATGCACACTCTCACACATACACACACGCAACATGCACATATACACACGCACACCCGGTTAAGCTGCATCATCCGTATAACATGCTCTTAATGCATAGTCTCGGTATGTTGTTGGCATCCATCCATCTGCGAGAGATGATGGTGGGGCTTTGCTGTTGTCCTGCTTGGGGAGGGGAATATTTCATCTGTGGTTGCATTTCCTTCTGTGGCTGACTCGGCCATTCCTTGACAGGCAGACCCTCCCATAGATCCCACAGGTGAAGTTGTCTCTGGCCATTGGACTGGGTAGTGTGTTGCCATTGCCGTCGAACATTTTAGTGGCGTTGGGACCTGGCCTGCAGGGTCATGAACCTCATGCTGTCCTGGTGCCTCATACCCGCCTGGAGGTCTTTTCTCCACCTATCCCAGTCCCACTTCCCAGTTGTCAAGGCCATTGTTAAAATTTGTCATATCTCTTTTAATCGTATGCTGTCATGTCTCATTTAATCATATCATTGCCCAGAAATCAGTTTAGCAGGAATATTGGAATGTACATTGGATAAGTAGTATTAGATGGAATATTTACAAGGATCAGTAGGGGACCAGGACTAATTGGATAGTCCTTATCCTGGTACAGGCACAAGGGCAAATGGACTCCTAGGCTTTGGGATTTTATAACATTTATTACATAAACATTTAAGCAATCAGTATGATTTAGGTCATTTTTAACATGATTGGGGAAAGTATCCTTCAGAGGTAAGTATAGGTAGATAAGGAAGCTTTGGTTTTCCTCTTGGCGTTGCATCCTTTGGTCTACATTGGTGACTGTGTATGTCCAGTTATCTAATTACAGTTTCTTCCCCGCTGTGATAACTGAACCATCCTACCACAACTATAGAGCAGTCCTGAACTAATATCTACCTCATTGTATTCTCTCAGACTATCTTTTATCAGACTTTGCTGGCTTTACCTTTCACTAAACGTTATTCCCTTTATCACGTATCATACACTGCGGATGGCTCGATTGAAGTCATGTATTGTCTTTCTGTTGACTGGTTAGCACACGACAAAAGCTTTTCACTGTACCCCAGTACACGTGACAATAAACAATAAACCAAACTAATTCGTTTAGTTTAGAGATAGAGCACGGAAATGTTGGAGAATTCAACGTTGACCTCTGTGGACTGCAACATGCCCAGACGGGAGGCGAGATGTCGTGCGTTCAGCTTGCAACGAGCTTTGTCGAAATAGTGCAGGAGGCCACAGAGAGAGAGGGCAGGGTGGGAGTGGGATGCTGAATTAAAGTGGCACTGATCCACATTGGTGAGTTCTTACACTATGATAGACAGACATTCACTGCCCATCCGAGGCTCAGCTCTCAGCCTCTCTTGGGATGGAAGTTGTATCCATAGAGTGGCGTACAAGGCAGGGATCAAAGACGACTCTGCCCATCTCTGTCCGCTAGTCCCTGCCCATCGATCTCTGTGCGCCAATCTTCGTGGGCCTGTGCTTATGTCCAAAATAATCTGTCCCATGTGCTGGGATTGCAGGGGGGTGGCAAGGACAAAATGGATAACCATAACATTGCATGTGAACAGTGATTTACTGATAGTCACCACTGCAATAGCTTCTTGTTTATTGAAAGTGGAGAATTATGTGCCAATCCATTCTGCAGTTCTGCCTATTTATTTTAATGGACAGAAAATTGAGTGTTTTGGGATCAGTGCATGCAAACATAAAAGGCCAGCCCTTTCATTTGTGTCCCATTGACTGAGGGTCTGTATCAGGATCCAGTCCTGGGCTTCACTGTTGAAGGTACTGCAGAAATCAGCCAAGTGGAAGGTGTATGAAGGCTGCCAATGATCTAAGACAACACCCCAGCATAAATCATTGCTCTCAAAGGCAGAAACCAACACTGTCTTGAGAGCATCATCTATTCCGAGCGCATTGAAAGTTAAAACCTTCCCCTCATCCACAACTCTAACACTCGAGATCTTAATGGCCTGTCTTTCAACCCTACATCTTTACAGGTGACATTTTTGTGAGGATAGTAAATATTGAATGATCTAAGGATAGGATATTGTACCATGAACATTCACCGAGATAGCCAAATGTTAACCTGGAAGCTGTGAAACATCTGAGGCTGAGTGTTTATAATAGATTGAATCAGTGCGTATTCAAAGAAACCTCAAGGAACAATTAGCACAAATTTAGAAGCCATTGTTCATGCTCCATTAATTTTTAGAATTTCTGGAACTGATTTCTTCACAAAGACAGTAATCAAAATGCAGAGATGGTGAAATATCTGACCGATCATGACACAAGAGACAGAGACATTCTGCCTCACCTGGTTATTTAAAGTTTAGTTTCATTCAGTTTAGAGAAACAGGCACTTTGGCCCACCAAGTCCGGCTGACCAGTGATCCACATACACTGGCACAATCCTACACATGAGAGACAACTTACAAATTTTACCGAAGGAAGCCACGTTTTTTTTGCTGTTGTTTTTAAGGTTTGCACTTTGGCTTGTCACATTAAACTGCCTATTAATTCATTGCAGTCCCACTACAGTATCTGCCCATTCACAATGTTTATTTTAGCTTAGTTTAGGGATACAGCGTGGAAATAGGTCTTGCGGCCCACCAAGTCCACGCCAACCGGCAATCCCCGTACACTAGTTCTACCCTACACACTAGGGACAATTTACAAAAGCCAACTAACCTACAAACCTGTACGTCTTTGGAATGTGGGAGGAAACTGGAAATCCCGGAGAAAACCCACGCGGTCATGAGAACATACAAACTCCATACAGACAGCACCCGTAGTCAGGATCAAATCCGGGTCTCTGGCACCATGAGGCAGCAATTCTACCGCTGCGCCACCATGCCTCCTGAAGTGTTGTCCACTTCGTTCCACTCTGCTATTTCCCCAGAGCTCTGTAATTTATTTTCCCAAGTTTCATCCAGTACTATGAAAGTCACGACTTAATCTACTTCCGTCATCCTTTTAGCCAGGATGATCCCAATCATAACAATTAGTTTAGTTTAGTTTATTTTAGAGATACAGCATGGAAAGAAGAGACAATTTACCAAGCCAATTAAGCTACAAACCTGCACGTCTCTGGAGTGTGGGAAGAAACCGGAGCACCCGGAGAAAACCCACGCAGTCACAGGGAGAACGTACAAACTCCGTACAGACAGCACCCGTAGTCAGGATCCAACCTGGATCTCTGGTGCTGTAAGGCAGCATCTCTACCTCTGCACAACGTGCCTCTCACAAATTTGGTAGAGTATTTTAAAGATGTCTGTAAGTGGATTGATGAGGGTAGAGCAGTGGACGTTGTCTATATGGCTTCAGCAAGGTCTTTGACATTGACATTGACTAGCATGGAAGGTTAGATTGCATGGAATCCAAGGTGAGCTAACCAATTGGATTCAAAATTGTGAAGGGTTGGTCTGAGCAGCATGTTCAGCATAGACATTGTCGGTCGAAGGGCCTGTTCTATGTTCTATTGCTTTTCATGTTCACTCAGTTACTGGTACAGTTTCAGCAGCTTTGTTGGCAAATGTTTTGAAGGATGCAAGTACATCTAACTAACGATAGAGGGCGGCACAGTGGCACAGCGGTAGAGTTGCTGCCTTACAGCGCCAGAGACCCGGGTTCAATCCTGACTATGGGTACTTGTCTGTACGGAGTTTGTATGTTCTCCCCGTGACCTCCGTGGGTTTTCTCCGGGAGCTCCGGTTTCCTCCCACACTCCAAAGACGTACAGGTTTGTAGGTTAATTGACTTGGTATAATTGTAAATTGTCCCTGGTGTGTGGAGGATAGCGTTAGTGTGCAGGGATCGCTGGTTGGCGTGGACTCGGTGGGCTGAAGGGTCTGTTTCGGTGCTGTATCTCTAAATTAAACTAAACTAAAGATACATTTGGCCGCCCTGCCAAGACAAGTTGTGGCACCCGTTTCAAAATTATCTTATTATAGCAATCGCACATATTGTGCTTTTTGTCCTGTGTAATACTGTGTGATATTTGAACATTTGTTTGATATTAAGAAAGTAACATATCACAGCTAATAAGCTCAGTAATTAAAATCTCCATAAAAAATGTCCTTTCGTTTCCAGTAGAACACAAGAAATAGAAAACACCCCAAGATCGTTCCGCCTTTGAATGTTTATGTTGATCTTGTGCCGAATATATTCATTTGGTTAGCCAATTGCAATATGCGTTAGTGTCCAAAACAATATCTATTTCAAATGGACTGTCAAAACCGCTTTGCCAAGTTGGGGAAAGATATATTCAATGACTGAGTATCCACAGCCTTGAGTGGAGCATTCCAAAGACTTACATCACTTTACATGAAGAAACTTTATCCCATCCCAGTCCAAGGCAGGCAATTCCTTTCCTAACTCCACATCTCCTAGTTCCAAGTTCACTAGCCCAAGCAGAAAGTGATTCATTCTGAGCCACTGAAAAAACATCTCCCTTTTGTACAATTCCCTTCCCCCATGAATTGATCTTGTGAAATTGCACTGTACTAGTTTGATTGATCGATAGATACCTTATTATCACATGTGACATGTCACTGTGAAATTCTTTGTTTTGCATACCAAACACAAGGTATGCAAAGAGTCGCTACGTATAGGGCATGGACAGAGTTACAAAGTATTTATTACAGTCCCCAAGGGTCCCTCTTTGTTCATGGTGTCATCCTACACCGGGTCCCTCTCTGTTCTCAGCGGCGAGTCGTCGACCAACCTCTGGCACTCACTGGAGAGTACATCCTTCTATAGGAATTGAAAACATAAGTCTGCACAAAATGCTCTATTATACGTGTCAAAACCCTGAGCAATCTAAGCAAGGTTTCCTCACTGATGTACTCTGCTCTCTTGCAATAAATGCCAACATACACAGACCATAGAACAGTACAGCACAGGAACAGGCCCGTCGGTCCACAATGTTCAAGCCAAACATGATGCCAAGTTAAACTAATCTCCTCTGCCTGCATAGGAGAGGTTGAGCAGGTTGGGAATCTATTCATTGGAGCACAGGAGGATGAGGGGTGATCTTATAGAGGTGTACAAAATCATGAGAGGTATATATCAGGTAAATGTAAAGAGTCTTTTACCCAGAGTAGGGGAATTGAGAAGCAGAGGACGTAGCTTTAAGGTGAGGGGAAAAAGATTTAAGGGGAACCTGAGGGGTGACTTTTTTACACAGAGTGATGGGTGTATAGAAGAAGCTGCCAGAGGAGATAGTTGAGGCAGGGACTATTGCAACACTTAAGAAACATTTAGACAGGTACTTGGATGGGACAGGTTTAGAGGGATATGGGTCAAACACAGGCAGGTGGGACTAATGTAGGTCGGCGTGGGCATGTTGGGCTTAGGAGCCCGTTTCCACACCATATGATTCTATGACTATGAAATTACACTGTGCTGGTTCCAAAACAAGTATATCCTTCTTTAGGAATAAAAACCTAAGACTGCACAAATTACTCTAATCTACGTGTCAAAACCCTGAGCAATCTAAGCAAGGTTTCTGTACTTATGCACTCCGCTCTCTTGCAACAACGGCCAACATACACACAACATAGAACAGTACAGCACAGGAATAGGCCCTTCAGACCACATTGTCCATGCCAAACACAATGCCAAGTTAAACTAATCTCCTCTGCCTGCATATGATCCCTATCCCACCATTCCCTGCACATCCATGCTTTTATCTAAAAGCCTCTAAAATGTCACTTTGTATATGCCTCCACCACCACCCACTGGCAATGTGTTCCACGCACCCAGCACTCTCTGTGTAAAAAAACTCACCCACACATCTCAAGAGAGTCAAGTTCATAGTTCATAAGTAATAGGAGCAGAATTAGGCCATTTGGCCCATCATGTCTACTCCGCCATTCAATCATGGCTAATCTATCCCATTCTCTCAACCCCATTCTCCTGCCTTCTCCCCAAAACCGCTGACGCCCATGCTAATCAAGAATCTATCTATCTCTGCCTTTAAAATATCCGTGCGTTTAATTGCCATGTATACCAAACCGTAACTAATTACATTCTCACTTGCAGCAGCATAACAGGTCTGTAAACGCGATACTCAGAGATAATAAAAAAAAATGCAATAATTTTTTTTTTAATATTCGTGCAAGTCTCTAATGCAACCAAGGCAGTTCATAGCTGAGTTTTTATTGTAGTGTTCAATAGCTTAATAGCTGCTGGGAAGAAGTGTTTGCTGAACCTGGTGGTCATGGGTTTCAGACTCCTAGAACTTCTTCCCCATGGCTGGCAGGTGTGAACTGAGAGCGTGGCCAGGGTGGTGTGGGTCCGTGATGATGCTGGCTGCTTTTGTGAGGCAACGTCTCCTATAGATATCTTCGATGGTGGGGATGTCTTTGCCCTCTCATCTTAAAGATATCCTCCCTAGTGCTTAACATTTCCACCCTGGGAAAGACGTTCTGACTGTCTGTGCCTCTCAGAAGTTTATATACTTCTACCATTTGCCAACCTAATTATTAACCGTATCTGTGTTTACCTTGTCCATCTCATGATGCAGCACAAAAGGGCAAGACAATTGCTAGTGATAAGCAACATACACATGTCCTTATCTCAGTACCCTTATTTATATTGATTGTAGTAATGGGGATAAAGCTGGAAAAGAAGTGTGAGCAGGACAAAGCCTGGCAAGTGATAAATGGAAGATAGACACAGTGCTGGAGTAACTCAGAGGGTCAGGCAGCATCTCTGGAGAAAAGAGATGGGTGATGTTTCGGGTCGGGACCCTTCTTCGGACTGAACATAGGGGGTGAAGAGCTGGAAGCTAGAAAATACTTTTTGTCCAGAGATGCTGCCTGACCCGCTGAGTTAATCCAACTCTTTGGTATAAACCAGCATCTGCAGTTCTCTGTTTCTACATAGGCGGGTTGTGATGTTTTGAGTTTGTACCCAAAAGCAGCACAGATTTGAAATTCACAGTTTGCTTTTTACGATTCCCAGAATTAGCATTTTTTCCCTTCTTTTTACTTTTTTTAAAACGTAATGATCTCGCCTTGCTTCTGATTTTTCACACCAAATGGCAGCACAATGATAAAAAGGGCACCACTTCCATGAAAAAAAGCTTTCCAACATTTTTTTTGAGAGGCAACAGTCTAAAATCTTAAGTCCAAACTTTGTTACATATAACCTCCAAGCCTGAAATAAATGATCACATTTTCAGTATCTTATGCCACGTGTTAGTACTTATACACAAGGACTATTTCAAAAATGAATTCACACACCATGTACAATGCAACCTTTGTTTTCGAGGAAGCAATCCTACAAGTCTACTCTACAGCAATTTTAAATTGAAAAGATGCAAGGATTAACAGACTTTTGATCAGACCTGAAGTAAAGAACAAATCCCCAAAGCAATGTAGCAGTTCTTGGCCAGAGTAATACATTCTGTAGTTAACTGATATAGACAGTGAGTGATAGTCATACAGCAAAGATAGAAGCCCATTGACCCAACCCATCCCAAAAGACATTGTGCGCCCAAGGGCCTGTTTCTGTGCTACTCTGCTTTATAGACTATAGGACAGGAACAGGCCCTTCGGCCCATAAACATGACGCCTAGTTAACTGATCTCATCTGCCTGTACATGATCCATATCCCTGTATCTCCTGCACTTCTATGTGCCTGTCGAAAGGCCTCTTAAACACCACTATCATATCTGCTTCCACCACCACCCCGGCAACGTTCCGGGCCTCACCACACTCTGTATAAATACATTGACCCACACAACCCCATAACATTTTCCTCCTCTCACCTTATAGTTATACTATGTGTTGGGCATTTCCACCCTGGGGAAAAGGATCTGACTATCTGCCCTGTCTATGCCTTTCATAATTTTATATACTTGGTTTATCTTTGTCCATGCCAACCAAGATGCCCCATCTCAGCTATGTTTTAACTGTGTTGGGACCACACCCCTCGAAACATTTCCAACCATTTACCCGTCTAAATGTTTTTCAAATGTTCTTATTGCAGCTGCCTTAACTATCCCCTCTGGAAGCTTGTCCCATACACCCACCCCCCTTTGTGTAACAAAGTTGCCACATGTTCCTATTAAAAAAAAAGAAATCTTTCCCTTTGTCTGATTCAAAGGATGTTATACTTTTGAAAATTCCATTTTTCACAGACATCACATAATTTATTGTCTTTGCAGTGTTTTCTTCTTTTTTCTTCTCTTGGCATAGAAGGAGACCATTCATCTCATCAGGTCGATACTAGCTCTCAGAGCATTCCCAAAATCCCCATTTCCTCACATTTTTCTGTGACATACTCTCACTCACATAGAATGTAGAAGAGTACAGCACACAGCCTATAATGCCCGTGCCAGACAAATGCCAAAACCAATTCTTATTTGACCGCACATAATCCATATTCCTCCATTCCCTGCATATACATGTGCTTATCTAAAATGGTCTCAAATGTTACACGGTTGGGTTTAAACTATTTAGGGGGAAGACAAATTGGAAATACAAGGATGGAGTTAAAGGGAAAGAGACTATCGGAAAAGTTAAGAAGTACAGCAGAATTAACAGTGCAGAAAGCTCACGAGGAGAGTATGGCCAAGTGAAATAGGAATCAATGTGAAAGGTGAGGTGAGTAATGGATTAAAAGTATTATATATGAATGCACAAAGTATAAGAATTAAGTGGATGAGCTTGAGGCTCAGTTAGAGATTGGTAGATATGACATTATGGGGATTACAGAGACATGGCTGCAGGAGGATCGGGACTGGGAACT
Organism: Malacoraja senta; assembly: GCA_038087875.1. Taxonomy (NCBI): domain Eukaryota; kingdom Metazoa; phylum Chordata; class Chondrichthyes; order Rajiformes; family Rajidae; genus Malacoraja; species Malacoraja senta. Next base: position 82,100,891 of record CM075977.1, on the reverse strand, counting down.
TAATATTCAGGGATATACGTCCTATAGAAAGGACAGGCAGGTGGGCAGAGGAGATGCTCTGCTGGTGAGGCATGAAACTCAGTCCCTTGCAAGGGGTGACATAGGGACTGATGAGGTAGAGTCACTGTGGACAGAATTGAGGAAATGTAAAGGTAAGAATGGTTGTTATCTACAGGCCCCCAAACAGTAGCCTGGATGTGGGGTGCAAGTTGCAGCACGAGTTAAAATTGGCATGTAACAAAGGTAATGCCACTGTGGTTATGAGAGCTTTCAATATGTAGGTAGACTGGGAAAATCAGGTTGGTTCTGGACCCTAAGAAAGGGAGTTTGTAGAGTGCCTCCGAGATGGATTCTCAGAGCAACTTGTACTGGAGCCTACCAGAGAGAAGGCAATTCTGGATTTAGTGTTGTCCGATGAACCAGATTTAATAAGGGAACTCAATGTAAAGGAACCGCTAGGAGGTAGTGACCATTTGCAATTTGAGAGGGAGAAGGTTAAATCAGAAGTGTCAGTGTTGCAGTTGAACAAAGGGAACTCTGAAGGCATGAGAGAGGAGCTGACCAAGGTTGACTGGAAAAGGATCCTAGCAGGAATAACATAGGAACAGCAATGGCAGGAATTTCTGGGCATAATCCAGAAGGTGCAGGCATTTCATTCCAAAGAGGAAGAAAGATTCAAAGGGGAGCAAGAGGCAACCGTGGTTGATAAGGGAAATAAGGGATGGAATAAAACTAAAAGACAAGGTGTATTACATAGCAAAGAGTAGAGGGAGGCTAGAGGATTGGGAAACTTTCAAAGGACAACAGAAGGTAACAAAAATGGCAATACAGGGTGAAAAGATGAAGTACGAGGTTAAGTTGGCCAAAAATATAAAGAAGGATTTTAAAAGATCCTTTAGGTATGTTAAGAGAAAAAGATTAGTAAAAACAAATGTGGGTCCCTTGAAGACAGAAACAGGTAAAATTTGTGGAATTCTCTGGATGCATTCAAAAGAGAATTAGATAGCGCTCTTAGGGCTAGCGGAATCAAGGGGTATGGGGAGATGGCAGGAACGGGGTACTGATTGTGGATGATCAACCATGATCACATTGAATGGCGGTGCTGGCTCGAACGGCTGAATGGCCTACTCCTGCACCTATTTTCTATGTATCTCTGTATCTATGCAAATTTATTATGGGGAACAAGGAAATGGCAGAAGAGTTGAACGGGTACTTTGGTTCTGTCTTCACTAAGGAAGACACATACAATCTCCCAGATGTACTAGAGGACAGAGGATCTAGGGAGACAGAAGAACTGAAAGGAATTTGCATTAGGCGAGAAATAGTATTGGGTAGACTGATGGGACTGAAGGCTGATAAATCCCCAGGGCCTGATGGTCTGCATCCCAGGGTACTCAAAGAGGTAGCTCTAGAAATCATGGACACAATGGTGATCATTTTCCAATGTTCTATAGATTCAGGATCAGTTCCTGTGGATTGGAGGGTAGCTAATGTTATCCCACTTTTCAAGAAAGGAGTGAAAACGTGGACCAGTTAGCCTGACATCGGTGGTGGGGAAGATAATGGAGTCAATTCTTAATACGGCGCATTTTGATAGCAGTAAAAGGATTGGTCCAAGTCAGCATGGATTTATGAAGGGGAAATCCTGCTTGACTAATCTTCTAGAACTTTTTGAGGATGTGACAAGTAAAATGGATGAAGGAGAGCAGTGGATGTAGTGTATCTGGACTTTCAGAAAGCCTTTGATAAGGTCCCACACAGGGGATCAGTGGGCCAAATTAGAGCATATGGTATTGGGGGTAGGGTATTGACATGGATAGAGAATTGGTTGGCAGACTGGAAACAACGAGTAGGAATAAACAGAATGGCAGGCAGTGGTGAGTGGAGTGCCGCAATGCTTGGTGCTGGGGCCCCAACTATTTACAATATATATTAATGATTTAGATGATAGAATTAAATGTAACATTAGCAAATTTGCAGATGACATAAAGCTGGGTGGCAGTGTGAACTGTGAAGAGGATGCTAGGAGGTTGCAGGGTGACTTGGACAGGTTGAGTGAGTGGGCAGATGCATGGCAGATGCAGTATAATGTAGATAAATGTGAGGTTATCCACTTTGGCAGCAAGGACAAGGAGGCAGATTATTATCTCAATAGTGTCAGATTAGGAAAAAGGGAAGTGCAACGAGACCTGGGTGTCCTTGTACACCAGTCACTGAAAGTAAACATGCAGGTACAGCAGGCAGTGAAGAAAGCTAATGGCATGTTGGCCTTCATAATGAGAGGATTTGAGTATAGGAGTAAAGAGGTCCTCCTGCAGTTGTACGGGGCCCTGGTGAGATCTCATCTGGAGTATTGTGTGCAGTTTTGGTCTCCTAATTTGAGGAAGGACATCCTTGCTATTGAGGCAGTGCAGCGTAGGTACTGGGCTTGTATTCACTGGAATTCAGGATGAGGGGGGTCCTATAGAAATGTATAAAATTATAAATGTACTGGACAAGCTAGATGCAGGAAAAATGTTCCCAATGTTGGGGGAGTCCAGAACCAGGGGCCACACTCTAAGAATAAAGGGGAGGCCATTTAAAACTGAGATGAGAAAAATCTTTTTCATCCAGAGTTGTAAATTTGTGGAATTCTCTGCCACAGAAGGGAGTAGAGGCGAATACACTGGATGAATTTAAAACAGAGTTAGATAGAGCTCTAAGGGCTAGCGAAATCAAGGGATATGGGGAGAAGGCAGGCATGGGTTATTGATCAGCAATGATTAAAAATGAATGGTGGTGCTGGCTCTAAGGGTCAAATGGCCTCCTCCTGCATTCTATATTTTCTATATTCTAAATGCAACCTGCCCAATCAACTTCACATTGATACCATCTACATACACTTGGGGCAATGTAGAGTGGCTAATTAGCTTGGATAGACAATGTTTTGGAACTTTAGAGATACAGAGCTGAAATGGGCCCTTCGGCCCACCGAATCTGCAGGTCACCCTGTACACCAGCACTATTCTACACGCTAGGGACAATTTACAATTATACCAAGCCAATTAACCTACAAACCTGTACGTCTTTGGATTGTGGGAGCAAACCAGAGCTCCCAGAGAAACCCACGTGGTCACGGGGAGAACGTACAAACTCCGTAGAGACAGCACCCGAAGTCCCTTGCCGCTAGATTGGAGGGAGAGTCTAACTGATGTGCTCACTTTCACGAGGAGAAGCATGAACTAGCAGCTGGCTGAACTGTGCCTGACACTTCATAATCCCAACAGCTGTAAAAAACTCAATTCCTGAAATTCAAACTAATTGAAAATGTTTAAAGGATGATCTTAATCCAGGAGAACAACTCATAAAATTGTACACTCACAGAACATTAATTTCTGCACTTTGCATATTTCAATCTATTGAGGATTCAGTTAAAAATGACTTCTTGTCACTTTTTCCTCAGTACTACGATAATCGAGCCAATGGCAGTTGTATGCTCGCCAGATATGCTGTAACACTTCACAATTCAGTGGATAATATTGCACTTTCTTTCGTCACTTTCCTGTAATCTATGTATGATTATGTTAAAACTTCCAACTCGCGTCCAATTTGTAATCCCACTTGGTTCCCTCTTTTGTTCCCATCATTATTGTACTTCTTCATCTTTCCCACTCCAATTCTCCTTCATGCCAAACATCTCAAATGACCTTTTTTTGTGCGTACTGAAGACTATAATTCAATGCAGGTCCACCGCCGGCACGATGATTTTCCAGCACGATGGTTCCAGAGCCTTTCTGGTTTTGCCAGACCATCAGAGGTCACAGGCTTGGGGTGGGGGCGGGATACCGGCCCGCAAAGTCTGCCGTGAATGTTGGCAAGGGGAACGGATCTGCCGGAGTTCCAGAGCCCTGGCCACAGGCAGCAAATTCGACAGGGATTGGCGCAGAAGTCCAGATGAGGTAGAGATCGGGTACTTCGCCCGGCCGAGGCATTTTCGGAGGAATGTCTGGGGGGATTTTGCCTGGATCACGGGGGGGGGGGGGGGGGGGGACTGGACCTTCTCAAATTACCTGGAGTTTACTCTCTCTGCTTCACTCTGCTCTTCATTTCTCTCACAGTCGCATGCTTTGTAAATCAAGCTTGATGGGCTTTGAGCTTCCCATTCCCATCTGTTTCTGCAACCTCCTCTGGCCTTTGCCACTGACACTTTTCCAATTCTATGACCCATGCTCATTCCTGCTCCCCACATCTAACCACTGGTTGGCATACATTTAGTTGCTAAGACCTCAATCTCTGAAATTCCTTCGAAAAACCACTCTTCCAGAAGAACGTATAACCATATAACCATATAACAATTACAGCACGGAAACAGGCCATCTTGGCCCTTCTAGTCCGTGCCGAACACTTACTCTCACCTAGTCCCATCTACCTGCACTCAGATCATAATCCTCCATTCGTTTCCCGTCCATATACCTATCCAATTTATTTTTAAATGATAAAATCGAACCTGCCTCCACCACTTCCACTGGAAGCTCATTCCACACAGCTACCACTCTCTGAGTAAAGAAGTTCGCCTTCATGTTACCCCTAAACTTTTGTCCCTTACTTCTCAAATCATGTCCTCTTGTTTGAATCTTCCCTACTCTCAATGGAAAAAGCTTATCCACGTCAACTCTGTCTATCCCTCTCATAATTTTAAAGACCTCTATCAAGTCCCCCCTTAACCTTCTGCGCTCCTATCTTGTTCAACCTTTCTCTGTAACTTAGGTGCTGAAACCCAGGCAACATTCTAGTAAATCTCCTCTGTACTCTCTCTATTTTGTTGAAATCTTTCCTATAATTTGGCGACCAAAATTGTACTCCATACTCCAGAATTGGCCTCACCAATGCCTTGTACAATTTTAACATTACAACCCAACTTCTATACTCAATGCTCTGATTTATAAAGGCCAGCACACCAAAAGCTTTCTTTACCACCCTATCTACATGAGATTCCACCTTCAGGGAACTATGCACAGTTATTCCTAGATCCCTCTGTTCAACTGCATTCCTCAATTCGCTACCATTTACCATGTACGTCCTATTTTGATTTGTCCTGCCAAGATGTAGCACCTCACACTTATCAGCATTAAACTCCATCTGCCATCTTTCAGCCCACTCTTCCAAATGGCCTCATTCTCTCTGTAGACTTTGAAAATCTACTTCATTATCCACAACACCACCTATCTTAGTATCATCTGCATACATACTAATCCAATTTACCACACCATCATCCAGATCATTGATGTATATGACAAACAACAGTGGACCCAACACAGATCCCTGAGGCACCCCACTAGTCACCGGCCTCCAACCTGACAAACAGTTATCCACCATTACTCTCTGGTATCTCCCATTCAGCCACTGTTGAATCCATCTTGCTACTCCATGATTAATACCCAACAATTGAACCTTCTTAACCAACCTTCCATGTGGAACCTTGTCAAAGGCCTTACTGAACGTAGAGTGCAGATCAGTCTTTTGCCTAACGGTAAAGTCTTTTATACCCAGAGTAGGTGAATCGAGAACCAGAGGATATAGGTTTAAGATGAGGCTGGGAAAGATTTAATAGGTAACTTTTTTACACAGAGGGTGGTGCGTATATGGAATGAGCTGCCAGAGGAGGTAGTTGAGGCAGGCACCATCACAACATTTAGAAGACATATGGACAGGTACATGGACAGGATAGGTTTAGAGGGATATGGGCCAAGTGCAGGTAAGTGGGACTAGTGCTGATGGGGTACTTTGGGCAAGTTGGGCTGAAGGGCCTGTTTCCACACTGTATGACTTTAAATACTTCCAAGGAGCTAGAGCCCACAACTCTCTGGGCAGAGTGTGTCTAGACATTCACCAAAGAAGAATCAAGATCTGCCTGACCATTTAAGGACAGCAGTTTTAGTATGATGAGGTACTTAAATGTGGGTAGGATTCAGTGGCTTGCCTTCACTTTCCTCAATCAGTGAAGTGCCTTCAGCACATAATCATTACACGTCATGAAAGTCAGTTGTAAGGTGTCATTTTATGAGGTAATGTATCAGGCATTGAACTATTCTATTTCAGAAGAAAAATAACAACATTCGCACGAGTGATTCACTCTATTTAGTCTTGTTTGGAGATACACCGTGGAAACAGGCTCTTCGGTCCACCGAGACCATGCTGACTAGCGATCACCCCGTACACTAGTTCAATCCTACACACTAGGGACAATTTACAGAAGCCTACATATCCTTGGAATGTGGAAGGAAACCGGAGCATCCGCAGAAAAAGGGAGAACGTACAAACTCTGTACAGGCGCTGTAATGCAGCAACTCTATCGCTGCGCCACATCAAATGAAAATGCACGTGATTTACAGCAACAAATATTTCATTCAACAAATATTAATTTATGTATTGCAAAAGTATCAATTAGCATTATTCCAATTTATCTCCTCTTCGAAAAGAGTTCATGGATTCAAGATGGTTTCATTGTTTAATAATAAATATTGCTTAAGAATAGAAAAGCAAAAAACTGCACAAGGTGGAAATCGGTGTTAAAATACAAAAAGTGCCAGAAATTCTCAACATATCAGGCAGCATAAGTGGAAAAGGAAAAGGAATTGATGTTTCTGTTCTGTAGCTCTTCAATTCAGATCCGTATCATGTAGAACTAATGAGGGCCTGTTGACTGGAAGCATTAATTCTATTCGTCTTTCCACAGATGCCGCTGACCTACTAGGTATTTAGAGTCATAGTGTGATACAGCTTGGAAACAGGTTCTTCAGCCCAACTTACCCACATCGACCAAATTGCCTCATCTACACTAGTCCCACATGCCTGTGTTTCGCTCATAACCCTCCAAACCTATTGTACCCATATGCCTGTAATCTTTTTTTAAACATTGTGAGAGTACCTGCCTCAACTATCACCTCCGGCAGCTCGTTCAATTAACACCCAGCACTCCACGTGTAAAAAAGTTGTCTCTCAGGTTCCTATTAAATCTTTCCTCCTGCACCTTAAATCTATGTCCTCTGGTTCTCAATTCCTCTACTCTGTGCATCCATTCTATCTAACTCGCTCATGATCTTCTACACCTCTATAAGATCACCCCTCATCCTTCTGCGTTCCAAGGATTAAAGTCCTAGCCTGCTCAACCTCTCCCTATAAAGCTCAAGCCCTCGAGTCCTAGCGACATCCTTGTATTTCCAAGAGTCAAGAGCTAAGATCCGACAGCCAAAAATCAAGAGTGTTTATTTGTCATATATACCTGACATGAACTGGAACAATGAGATTCTTACCTACTGCAGCTTTACAAGCAGCTTTCCAGCACTTACTGTTCTTATTGCATAAAATAATCCATTGTTTAAGATTATTTTCATTGTTCAGCAACTAGGTCTGAATCTAGAACATAATAACTAAACCACGAACATAGCTCAGGATAAATTCTTTCATACAGGTTCAAGGCAATACAATATATTGTTGGAATTGCATATACAATCTCATTCACATCACCAAGAAAGCATTAGCAGGGCACCCGCAGTGCAAATATATTAAATGGTCATCCAGTTAAAACAGGGGGAATGGGATTAGGATCAATAGTTCGATGTTTCAATGGTTCAATGGTACTACATTGTCACATGTATCGACGTTGCAAAAAAGAAAAGGGCGGAATGATGGTGCAGCGGTAGAGTTGCTGCATTACAGCACCAGAGGGGTTCGATCCTGACCTCCGGTGCTGTCCGTACAGAGTTTGCATGTTCTTCCTGTGACCGCGTGGGTTTTCTCTGGGTGCTCTGGTTTCCTCCCACATTCCAAGGACGTGCAGGTTTGTAGGTTGGTTGGCGTCTGTAAATTGTCCCTAATGTGTAGGATGGAACTAATGTATGGGTGATCGTTGGTTGGCGCAGATTCAGTGGGCCGAAGGACCTGTTTCCACACTGTATCTCTAAACTAAATTCTAACCAATATGCTTGGTTCATGGCCTTCTCCTATGCTGTAATGTTGCTAATTCTATAATTCACTGCTGTAACTTTAAAGTTATAGTGACAATAAAATGTACTAAAGGGCCTTTGAACTTTCTATACATAAAACTAAATGGGGTTCAGAGGGAAAGATAGATCAGCCATGTTTGAATGGCAGAGTAGATTTGATGGGCCAAATGGCCGAATTCTGCTCGTAGAACTTACAAAAATGATTACATGCTAACATTGACTTGTTAGCAGTCTAGAGCATGGGATTTGAAATGACCTTCCATAAAACAAAGGTTTTCACCTAGTGCTAGAGCCTGATTGAGGAACTAGGATGAGAGATCCTAAGCTAAAATTTAGTTTAATTTAGAGACACAGCATTGAAACAGATACTTCAGCCCGCTGAGTCCCTGCCGCCCCGTACACTAGTTCTATCCCACACACAAGGAAAAAAATACAGAAACCATTTAACCTACAAACCTGCACATCTTTGGAGTGTGAAGAGAGACCAGAGCACCCGGAGAAAACCCATGCAACCACAGGGAGAACGTATAAACTCCATACAGACAGCACTTGCAGTCAGGATTGAACCTGGGTCTCTGGCGCTGGAAGGCAGCAACTGTACCGCTGCGCCACCGTGTCGCTTCTAAAGGGTTGAAAGTCTGCTCTGTACGGAGACAAAGTCGCATCGTGTTCTCTCAGCAGTCTTGTGTCTTCCAGTCAGAAGACTTACATCTTTCATTAATGATTAACTATAAATTACTACTAACTGTGCAAATTGTGACTTTATTTATTATATAAATGTAATAAGAAGTAATTTTTGCTTTGCACTGTACATCAGCAACAGCACAAAACTAATTTGCACATAAATGCAATTGTGCAGTTGATATCAGAAAAATTAATTGGCTTGTAAACATTACCCTAAAATGAACCAATTAATGACCAAGCAATACATTGTAAAGTCACCAGCGTTAGATTTTCAGTCTGCTAGAAAAATAATGGAAGTAACGAATACTCACCTTTCAAATCCTATCTGCCTGAGGGTCTTTTCCCAATCTGAACCTGTTTTAAAAAAGCATGACGTAATTAATTATGATAGTTTTTGAGTGGAGGGTTCAACAAATGCAATAGAATAAAAAAATACAATCGCAAATCACATGTAATTATGCAGCCGATCAGCCTGCTGTTTTCTTTTTCACAATAACATTTTCCACGGTAACACTGTTACCCCACTAATATTCTACCAACAGCATTTTTCTAAGTACAGGTAGTTCTGCTGTAGGGCTTATTTCCATCACATGACATGCATATTGAATCAGGGAAAGGCACAAAATGCTGGAGTATCTCAGTGGATCTGGCAACATACCAGGAGAACATGTATAGGTGATGTTTCAGGTCGGGACCCACAGGAAACACTTTTTACATCACACAGGCCAAATTGGTTATAACATGATTTTGATCAGGAACTAGACAACCATTTAAAAGTTACTCTGGTAATTAAGAAGCAGAAAAAATGATTTAAACAGTAAAGGGGAAAAATGTGTTTCCATGTAACCTCCCCAGAGTAATTAGACATCATTGGCTCTTAAAAACTCAGCTGCTACTTTAACCATGGGTGACCATTGAAATTGACAAGCAATCACTTCTATGGACACTCGTGCTCTGTTAAACAATGCACCATGCAGCCTTTAGTATTATTAGCTTGCAGTGACAAAAATAAACTATAAAAGAACGGAAAATCCAGCAGGAAAAATAACCTTATCATAGTGAGATAACATTCTCTAGTTCCTAACCCGTTTTTCCCCATTGACACAATTGTCTTTATAGCATGATTTCCTATAACACGAGATTTGTTAGGAACACAACTGTTACATTATAGCAGAACTGCATGTTATTTTTTTTGGTAGCTGCAACTGCCCAATGGATTGGGTGAGGTTTATTACTGTCATATGTACCAAGGCACAGCGAAAAGCTTTGTTTTGCTTGCTATCCAAACAGATCAGAAATAACATACAATCAAGTCAAACTCAAGTACAATACATAGAGCAAAGGGGAAGATACAGAGTGCAGAGTATAGTTCTCAGCATTATAACGTATCAGTTCCATAGATTGATGGCTACTCTTAAATCGCTTCAATGTAAATAGCGGATAGTTTGTATGGTTTTAGACTAATTGTGTTTAATTTATGAGTGTTTGCTACAGGTTCACAGTTATTTTCAACAGCAAACCCAAAGGCTTAGCAGATAAAACTTCTGTCAAACCAAGTATGTTTTCTGGAAATCTACTAAAACTACAAATGTTGGAATTTGAAACCAAACAGAAAAGCTGGAAGAACTTGGTCTGTCAAGGGGTATCTGTGAAAAGAGAAGCCAGTTAACCTTTCAGGTCAAAGACCTTTCTTCGGAACTCTATTACAGATTTTGTCTGGAGCTACCAACCAAATACAAACTAGTTGGCAACTTCCAGTCAGCAACCAAATTTAACCTGGATTTATTATACTGGCCATGAACCTTTCTGAATAGACTTTACTTTACAGCATGGAAACAGGCCCTTAGGCCCACGCCGACCAGTGATCACCCTGTATGCTAGTACTTTCCTACACACAAGAGACAATTCACAATTTTTACCGAAACCAATTAACCTACAAACCTGTACATCTTTGGAGTGTTGGCGGAAACTGGAGCGCCCAGAGAAAATCGACGCTGTTACGGGGAGAACGTACAAACTCCGTAAAGACAACACCCGTAGCCTGTATCAAAACTGGGTCTCTGGGGCTGTAAGGCAGCAGTTCCAGCGCTGAGCCACCATGGCACCCTTGAATACACTTGCATTAAAGTGTTCAGTGTTCATTTTGAAATTTGCCAGCTCAATATTGGCTTAAATGTGATCTTCAGTGGTACTTTGATTTCAATACCAGCTGCATCCAGCTTTTGCAAAGTAGCATATTTTTGCACATGATCTCAAAAACAAAGGGTACATTTAAAGCTTTGCTTTTGATGAAAGCTCATTGACATTTGGAAGTTTGAATAGAATTCTTGTTTAATTATAATTTTGAATTTCCTGCATTGTAACAGTGGCTCCGCTCTGAAGTCCTCTGGAACTGTTGAAAAGCATATTAAAGGAATGTTACATCATTGCAAATCTTTCTTTTGAACCCTCTCTCTGCAGAATTTATCTTCAAACTCCTCCTGCCATAGTCAATGCTTGCACAATCAAAATTATTCTATTCTGAGTACAGAACGAGAGTCATGCAGGCCGAAAACAGGCCCTCGGCCCACTATGCCCATGCTGACCTAAGCTAATCCCTTTTATCGGCACTTGGTCCACAGCCTACAATATGTGGTAATTCATAAAGCAGTAGAACTAGAGGTATACAGCACATAAATAGGCCCTTCGTTTCACCATGCCCATGCTGACCTAGCTTTTGCATAGCTTACAATATGGTGGCAATTCATGGAGCAGTAAGGCGGCACAGTAGCAGAGTTGCGGCCTTGCAGTGCCAGAGACCCAGATTCATTCCTGTCTTCAGCTGCTGTCTGTATGGAGTTCGTACACTCTCTCTGTAACCGCGTGTGTTGTCTATGGCTGTTCCAGTTTCCTCCCACACTCCAGGGACGTGCAGTTTTCCATTTACCTGTCCAAATGTTTCACCATTGTTGTGATAGTACCTGCCTGAACTACCTCCCCACAGCAGCTCATTCATTATACCTACCACACTTTGTGTAAAGAAGTTGCTCCTCAGGTTCCTATAAATCTTTCCACCTTCAATGTTTAAGACATATTTAGACAGGTACATGGATAGGACAAGTTTAGAGGGATATGGGCCCCAAATACAGGCAGGTGGGTCTAGTGTTGGTAGGCATCGGCAAGTTGGGCCGAAGGGCCTGTTTCCACGCTGCATAACTCTACCTTGATTCCTATACTCTGGGCAAAAGACTAAGAGGTAGAAAGAACAAGCAACTATTTCATATGCACTGAACATCACCACCAAAGGAACATTTCTTCCTTAAGGCTGAGATTGTCTCGGCTTTTTTGATCCTATTAATGTTAAAACAGATTATCTGGCTATTATCACATTGCAGTTTATGGAAACTATGTGTGCAAACTCAGCATTCCAGCATTGGGAAAGTCACTGCAATTGGAGTGAACTTTATTGGCAGTGAAGTGTTTTGGGATGTGCTGAATTTGTGAAACGCGAGTGTTTTTATTTGGATTTTGAATTTAACTGCAACATCACCAATCACAGCAACGCATTGGAGTTGGCACTTATGTAACATGCAAGAAAGATTGTCTGGTTGCAGGATTGCACCCAACTCAGTAACTTGATCGACTCAAAATGCTGGAGTAACTCAGCGGGTCAGACAGCATCTCTGGAGAAAGGGAATACTGTAGGTGACGTTTCGAGTCAAAACTAAAAAGCTATTCCTTTTCTCCAGGGATGCTGCTTGACCTGTTGAGTTACTCCAACATTTTACATAGATACATAGATACATAGACAATAGGTGCAGGAGTAGGCCATTCGGCCCTTCGAGCCAGCACCGCCATTCAATGTGATCATGGCTGATCATCCACAATCAGTACCACGTTCCTGCCTTCTCCCCATATCCCTTGATTCCGCTAGCCCGAAGAGCTCTATCTAATTCTCTTTTGAATGCATCCAGTGAATTCCACTAATTCACAACTGTGTGAAAAAGTTTGTCCTCATCTCAGTTCTAAATGGCCTACCCCTTATTCTTAATCTGTGGCCCCTGGTTCTGGACTCCCCCAACATCAGGAACATGTTTCCTGCATCTAGCGTGTTCAATCCCTTAATAATAGTATATGTTTCTATAAGATCCCCTCTCATACTTCTAAATTCCAGTGAATACCAGCCCAGTCGCTCCATTCTTTCATCAGAATGCAGTCCTGCCATCCCGGGAATTAACCTCGTGAACCTACGCTGCACTCCCTCAATAGCAAGAATGTCCTTCTTCAAATTAGGACAACAAAACTGCACACAATACTCCAGGTGTGGTCTCACCAGGGCCCTGTACAACTGTAGAAGGACCACTATGCTCCTATACTCAACTCCTCTCTTTATGAAGGCCAACATGCCATTTTGTGTCTGCCTTCGGTGTAAACCAGCATCTGTAGTTCCTTCCTACTCAGTAACCTAGTCTTTGTGTTTAAGTGGAAATGTACATTGTATTACAGGTTTCTAGTGTTTGGGTTTTACTTTCTCGATACATACAAATATCAGTGGAAAATAAATTGCTATTAATATTAGACAAGACACTGGTGGAGAGTTTTGGTGGCACAGTGGTGCAACTCTTAGAGCTGCTACCTTACAGCGCCAGAGACCTGGGTTCAATCCTGACCTTGTCTGTGTCTGTCCGTCTGTGTGGAGTTTGCACATTCTCCCTCTGACCGCATGGGTTTCCACCGGGTGCTCCGGTTTCCTCCCTCATCCCAAAGACGCGCGGGTTTTAGATTAATAGGCCACTGTAAAATTGCCCCTAGTGTGTAGGGAGTGGATGAGAAAGTGGGATAACGTAGAACGAATGTGAATGGGTGATCGATGGTCGGCATGGACTCGGTAGGCTGAATAGCCTGTTTCCATGCTGTATCGCTAAAACTAAAAACCTATACCACATACAATAGGAAGTACCAAAACCAAACTCATTCAAGCTGGCTTACTAGAATCTTGATCCAAAGACAACATTTTTGGCAAACCCTCAGACTTTGTCATAAATTAATAACTTATTAATAACATCTTAGCTGTGAGTTCACTTTTATAAATATGGTTCCAACAAACTTTGAAGGCCAGCATTTTATAAACTACAAAAGCTGCCAAAGGTTATGTAACTCCAACTGTTCAGCGTCTCAATCATTTTTTTTCTTAGTACTAACTCAGGACCCACAAAATACATTTGAAATTTAACATTCTCGTGACACCTGGAATAGTCCATAATATGACCAACCACACACAGCAATCGTTAATTCTTAGTGTAGAAACAAGGAACTGCAGATGCTGGTTTTGCACAAAATGACACAAAGTGCTAGAGTAACTCAGCAGGGTCAGGCAGCATGGAGTCATAAAGTCATCGAGTTTTAAGGCATGAAAAGCGTCCCTTCGGCCCAACATGTCCCATTTACACTAGTCCCACCCGCCTGCCTGCATTCGGCCCATATCCCTCTAAACCTGTCCTATCTATGCAGCTGTCTAAATGTTTCTTAAACGTTGCGATAGCACTTGCTTTAATTACCTTCTCTGGTAGGATCTCTGGAGAACGTGGATTGGTGACGTTTCGGGTTGAGATCTTTCTTCAGACCTGAGACATTACCTGTTCATTCCCTCCGTAGCTGCTAGCTGACCTGCTGAGTTTTTCCAACACCTGTGTTATCTTAAGCAGCAGTTTTGTTGTTTCTTTTTCTATAAGAAAGCAGGTGAACTTAGAGCCTGGTGAGTGCTCAGGACTGTGATGTTGTGTGTCTGAAGTAGGGTCCCGACCCACAATGTCACCTATCCATGTTCTCCAGGGATGCTGCCTGACCAGCTGTGTTACTCCAGCACTTTGAGTCCGATCTTTAGAGATACCGTGCAGAAACAGGCCTGTCAGCCTACCGAGTCCACGCCGAACAGCGATCACCCCATACACTAATTCTTTCATACACAAACTTGGGATCATTATTTACAATTTTTACCAAAGCTAATTAATGTACAAACCTGCACGTCTTTGGAGTGTGGGAGGAAACCAGAGATTCTGGAGGAAAAAAACCACGCAGATCACAGGGAGAACGTTCAAACTCCATATAGGCAGCACCCATATTCAGGATGGAACCCAGGTCTCTGACGCTGTAAGGCAGCAACTCTACCACTGCGCCACCGTGCCGCTCCAATCGTCAATTCTTTACTGACGTCAGTGCTAAACCAAACCTTTTGTTCATGTTGTGTTACCTCACACACCAGAAATAAATTCCCATTAAATCTCGATCATTTTCAGTTAAAATAATTCTAACCACTTATTCCAATTCAGCTTTGGTTCAATCGAGTTGCAACTGATCCAAACCCCAAGTTTTGCACAGCCAATTATAACTCAGCCAAACTCATCAAAGAGAACAAAGAGAGACAAGAACCATTGGAACTGTGCAGCAAATCCATCATCATTTGAAATTGAAACAGCAGGTTCATTCTCAGATGGCGCCTCACTGGAGTAACATTAACATCACCCTTCAGGAACTAATGTACTTCCTGAGAGTTCTGTCATTTTCTGTATCAGTCTCCAAATTACTGCCTCCTGAACATTTAATACGGAAAAAAGTATTCAATGGCGCATAATGCAAGTGATCACGAGTGTCATCATCGTAACCACAATTTAATAATTAATTGTTGCTAAAATTAGAAGTAAAATGCCATTATACAACTGGAACTATTTCTGCTTTTTATCTTTTTGTTTAGGGTGAGTAATATTGCTGCTGGTGTAAAGTCCTGTGGTTTCCCCGTTACAGGAAGGACGTGGAGGCTTCCTAGAGGGTGCAGAAGAAGTCTACCAGAACGATAAAAATTGCTGTAAACAGTCCCTTGTGTGTAGGATGCAATCGTGAGATCACATAGAGCTAGTGTACGGGTGATCGTTGGACTCAGTGGACGGGAGGACCTATTTCCGCGCTGGATCTCTAAACTAAACTAAACCTCACTCACTATTGAGATCCTCGGGCCATTTCTCCCATTCCAAGCCCCATGCGTCTTTCATCAACTACCCCATTCCAATCATCTCCTTTATTGAGCCTCCTTGCTCCCCTCACATGTCCCCTCTCCCACCCTTTGGCTAGCACTGGCCATCTCCCACTCTGACCTAGTTTTCATTTTGTTTAGAGATACAGTGTAGAAACAGGCCCTTGTGCCTACTGAGTCTGTGCTGACTAGCAATCTGTCAAACTAGGCTGTCTGTTATTTTCTTCTTCATTGTTTTTTTAGTATGTGTTAAATGTATGTTTTTAGTGTTCTTTAGTTTGTTTTATGTGGGGGAGGGTTGGGGGGGGGGTTGGGGAAAACTTTTTCTAATCTCTTACCTCAACGGGGATGCAATTTTTTTCCGTATCGTATCTCTGTTCGCACTGCGGCCTAACATTGAGGAGTTTGCTGGAGACTGACTTTAGAGCTCTACCGTGGGAGCCTGTGGGACTTAAACATCGTGGAGCCTGCGATCCCTTTGCCAGGGATCGACCTCTGAGCTCTACCGTTGGTGCCTGCGGACTTTAACAACGTGGAGCCCTCGGTCCCTGTGTTTATGAGATGGCGGCGCCTGGGGGCAGTAGCCTCTGCACTCCTTGTGCCTTTTTAAAAAATGTTGTCCTGTTGAGTGTATAGTTTGGTTGTAGTTTATATATTGTTTTAAGCTGTGTATATGTGGGGGGGCGGAACTTTTAAATCTCTTCCCTGTACGGGGGACCCGACCTTTTCCCTGTCGGGTCTCCGTTGTCGTCGAGCCCTAGCACCGTGGAGCGGCCTCCAACCGGAACGACCTGGGGGCTCCAGTCGTGGAGCCTGTGGTCGCACCATCGTGGAGCTGGCCGGCTTCGGAGCGTGGAGAGCTGTGGTGGCGCGCGGCTGCGACCCGACTTTGGAGCATCGGAGGCTCCAGCCGCAGGCCCGGTGGACAGTGACATCGGGAGCTCGCGGGTCCCTGGTGTGAGACCGCTTTTCGGAGCTCCCGCAATGGCAACTTCTCCCACCCGAATTGCGGGGTTGAAAACGACCCGGAGCAGGGCCTTACATCGCCCGCCGGACTTGCCATCGCCCGCCGGGGGCTTTAACATCGGGAGAAGAATGGAAAACGGGGGAGAGACAATGACTTTGCCTTCCATCACAGTGAGGAGGAGATTCACTGTGATAGATGTATGTGTGAACTGTGTTGGTTGTGTGTCTTGTTTTTTTGTTTTTTTGTATGCCTGCAGAAACGAAATTTCGTTTGAACTTCATTTGAGGTTCAAATGACAATAAACGGTATTGTAATGTATTATATTGTATTGTATTATATTGTATTGTATTGTCTCTGGTCAGAGATCGACTTTGGGAACTCCAAGCCGCAGGAGCTTCGATTGCCCCGACGCGGGAGCTTCAATCGCCCCGACCGCGGGAAAAAAAATGAGGGAAGAAGATTGGACTTATTGTCTTCCATCACAGTGAGGAATGTGGGGAATCTGCTGTGGTGGATGTTTATGCTAACTTTTATGAAGTTGTATATCTTGTTGCTTTTTTTGGTATGGCTGTATAGTAATTTGCATATCACTGTACCTTAATTGGTACACGTGACAATAAAAGACCTTTCGAATCATCCGTACACCAGTTCTATCCTACACACTAGGGACGTTTTACCTATTAATGTACAAAACTACACGTCTTTGCAGTGTGGGAGGAAACCGGAGCACCCGAAGAAAACCCACTCAGGTCACGGGGAGAACATACAAACTCCATACGGACAGCACCCGTAGTCAGGATCAAACCCGGGTCTCTGACACTGTAAGAGAGCAACTCTGCCACTGCGCCACCGTGGCGCTCCAAGTGTTGCCTAATTCTATATCTATATCAATGATTTGAATAAGAATGTACATGGCAAGATTAGCAAGTGTGCAGATGATACAAAAGTGGGTGGTATTGCAGATAGTGAAGGTGGCTGTGAAAAATTGCAGCAGGATCTTGATCAATTGGCCAGGTGGGCTGAGGAATGGTTGATGGAATTTAATACAGAGAAATGTAAGGTGTTGCATTTTGGGAAGTCTAACATGGACTGGACCTACACAGTGAATGGTTGGGCTCTGGGGAGTGTTGTAGAGCAGAGGGATCGAGGAGTACAGGTACATAGTTCCTTGAAGGTGAAGTTGCACGTAGATAGGGTGGTCAATATGGCTTTTGCCACGTTAGCCTTCATCAGTCAGAGTATTGAGTATAGAAGTTGGGAGGTCATGTTGCAGTTATAGAAGACGTTGGTGAGGCCGCATTCAGATTATTGTGTTCAGATGATGTCAAGCTTGGAAGAGTACAGAGAAGATTTATGAAAATGTTGCCAGGATGAGAGTCTGAGCTATAGGGAGAGGTTGAGTAGGCAGGGACACTATTCCTTGGAGTGCAGGAGGATGTGGGGTGATCTTACAGAGGTGTATAAAATCATGAGAGGAATAGATCGAGTAGACGCACAATGTCCAACATGTACCATGTACTTTTGCCCAGAGTAGGTAGGTTTAAGATGAAGGGAATTTAATAGGAATTCTATTTAATAGGAATTTTTCACACAAAGGGTTGTGGGTGTATGGAACAAGCTGCCAGAGGAGGTAGTTGAGGCAGTGCTATTGCAACATTTAAGAAACAATTAGACAGGTACATGGATAGGACAGGTTTGGAGGGATATGGGCCAAACGCAGGTAGGTGGAACTAGTGTAGATGGTTCATATTGGTCAGTGTGGGCAAGGTGGGCCGATGGGACTGTTTCCACGCTGTATCATTCTATGACTCTACGACTACACTTTAAATATACTTTTTTGGTTGTCAGAATTACTTAATTTGTTGCAAAGTGCTTTGGGACACGTTAAGGTTGTACACGGTGCTTTATAAATACAAGTCTTTCCTTTATTTATTATGCCATCACCTTGGAAAAAAAATCATCTTCGCTATAACTTATATTTTCCCCTCAGGGAAGCCATTTGGATGACAGTTCTATCAATCTCTGGCAGGTGATGGGAAGGGATTTAAATCATGATCGCAGCTATCACTGAAGTTGCTCCTTATGGAGTGAGCATTTCTCTAAAGAGTTTGACGCAGGAACACAAGGCTAAAATCTAGAATTGCACGACATTGAAGATTTCATAAGTTACAGGAACAGAATTAGGCCATACAGCCCATCAAATCTACTCTGTCATTCAATCATGGCTGATCTATCTTTCCCTGTCAACCCCATTCTCCTGCCTTCTCTAAATAACCCCTGACACCCATACTAATTAAACTGATATTTATTCTCTTTCTACTCTTGATTCGCTTTCACCATAAGAAGCAAAACCTAGCTCATATAAAGTCAAGACCTAATAATTCATGCCGGTGAGAATCCATAAGATCATATATCTCTAAACTAAACCAAAAAAATTGGAGGGAGGCACAGAGCAGCAATGGTAGAGTTGCTGCCTTACAGCGCCAGAGACCCGGGTTCGATCCTGACCACGGGTGTTATCTGTACGGAGTTTGTACGTTCTCCTTGTGACCGCGTGGGTTTTCTCCGGGTGCTCTGGTTTCTTCCCACATTCCAAAGACATGTGGGTTTGTAGGTTAATTGGCCTCTGTAAATTGTCCCTAGTTTGTAGGATAGAAATAGTGTACGGGTGATCATTGTTAGGCGTGGACACGGTTTCCACACTGTATCTCTAAAACTTAAACTACAGCTTTTGTAAGGTTAAACTGGTCTAATAATTCACCATGCTGATCGGCTGCAAGACAAACACTGCAACTGATATCAGTCAAACACCACACTCTCCACTTTCTGTTGAGAGCGAGGGGGACCATCTGAGAGCGATGTGGGCTGTCGGAGAGCGAGAATGGCCGTCGAGAGTTACCTGGCGGAGGCCACCGTGAACGAAGAGGGTACCCATAGGAGGGGGGGGGGGATCAACTTTGTTGGCGCCAGAAATGTGGCGACACTCGTGTGTTTTTATTGGGATAAATGCAAAACAAAGCATTTCACTGTAGCCAGGTACACGGGAAAATAACGTGAATCAGTGAATTTGCTCTTCTGGCGGTGAGTAAGGTTGCAGTTTTTCTTTATATTAAGTTGAAAACCATGTGCTCAGGACCATATACCAGGAAACCCAGTCCCAGCTCAGCTGGTAACACTTTAACTTCCTCTTCCAAGTGTTCCATGCCAGAAGAGTTTGCGCTCAAATTTGGCTGACACCCCAGATCAGTTCACCAAGAACGCTGCGGAGTTCGGGATCATCTGGATGAGATGTTAAATCAGACCCTGTCAGAAATTGATGCAAATGATCCCACGGTGCTATTTTGAAGAGCGGGGTAGTTGTCTCCTGTGACCCAGCCAACATTTAACTCTCAGCCAACGGCATTACACACAAAAATAAAATCAGCAAAAATGCTGGAAATACTCAGCAAGTTAGGCAGCCTCTTTGGCAAGAGAAACAGAGTTAATGTTTCCGCTTGTTGACTTCTGTCATCCAAAACAGCAAAAACAAAATGAGAAATTGCTGGAAATAGTCGGCAGGTCAGGCCACATCTGTGGGGAAAGAAGCCTCTGTGTCGGTGACGGTAATTGCAGCGAAAGATTTGTTGAATGGGTGGAAAGTGGGGACAACTACCTTTCAGTAAAAAGACAAAAAGTGCTGGAGTAACTCAACGGGCCAGGCAGCATCTCTGGAGAATGGCATAAGTGATGCTTTGGGTCAGGAGCCTTTTTTATACTGATGGTAATTCTGAAGGGGGAAAATCTGGAAAAGTGGTGTGGGCAGGACAAAGTCTGGCAAGTGATTGAGGGAAGATAGATGGAAGTTCACCTGACTCTCGGTCTGAAGAAGGGTCTCGACCTGAAACGTCACCTATTCCTTTTCGCCAGAGATGCTGCCTGAGCCGCTGAGTTACTCCAGCGTTTTGTTTTGATTTGATTGATTTGATTCAATTTATTGTCATTGTCTTCAAGTAAGAGACAACAAAATGCTATTTCCCATGCAGTCATACGAATAAAACCCCCCCAAAAAACACAGAACACAATAGTCCACAACACAAACATCCCCACAGCGGCACCAAAGTTCCCCACTGTGAGGGAAGGAACCAAAGTCCAGTCAACCTCCTCGCTGATGTTCCCCGATGTTCACCCAGTGGTCGTGGCCTCCCGAGATCCCCGCAGATTCGCCGCTACGGGTGGCCCGATGTTCAGGCCCTCTCGCCGGGAACGATGGAACCCCGATGTCGAACAGAAGAACATCCTCAGTGGCCTGGACCTCTGAATCGGCCACCTCCCACCGGAGTCCGCGGCTCCCGAATTCCACAGACCGAGCTGGGCGGAGATTCAACGCTGGTGGCCCCTGGCAAAGGGTCCCAGGACTCCGCGATGTTGGTCATTGCCGCCTGCGTTGGGAGCTCCGCGAACCACAGCTCCGCGATGTCGATGCAGCAGGCCCAACACTCCAGAGCTACAAATGGCGATCCCAGGTAAGGCAGCGCTGCGCCGCCGCTGCTGAAGCTCTGGTCCGGTCCCGGCAGGAAAGGCTGCGCCAATCCAGTTGGTAGGCCGCGAGGAGGGGGGCAAGGGCGCGACTCAGATAATAGTCGCATCCACGCCAGGAAATGACTGAAGGACGGTTTCCCCCTTACCCTACCCGCCTCCCCCACATAAAATACTAAAACAATCCCCCCAAAACATACTTTAAACATACTAAAAAATAAAAAAGATAAAAAGACAAACAGACTGTAGGTGGAGGCAGCCATTCAACAGCACCACCGGATGTTCAACAGCACCACCGGATTTTGCGACTATCTACGGTGTAAACCAGCATTTGCAGTTCCTTCCTACACAAGTGATAGATGGATACAGGTGAGGGAGGGAGGGGTGGCTGACGGTGGTTGGACAAGAACCAGAAATTAAAGGACAGAAGGTGTGAGACTAAAGGATTGAAGAGTTGCGAATTGTGAAGCTGGAGGAATGAATGTAGGTGGGAGGGGAGGGGTAGGAGAGAAATAGATGTGAGTCCAGGTGTGGCACAGGGAGGGAGATGGGGGGAAATAGAAAGGGGGGGGGAGGAGAGAGGGGAGGGAGGTTTATTAGTTATCTAAGATTGAATAATTCAATGTGTATACCATTGGTTTGCAAGCTACCTGAGTGCAGCTTTGCCTTTGGTCTTTCCCCGAGGAGAGAGGCTGAGAGTAGAGGCACAGGAAATGAACGAGGATCTTGCAGATGGTGCTGGTCCTCTTGAGAGATACTCACCCCTGGACAAACCATATCCATGAAACCTGAACCGTGCACTGAACTTTTGTTGATCCACTTGGGACCTGGGGCTCAGCTGACTGCTTCGAGGCTCTTTCAGGATCAGAATTGCAGGTGATGAACATCTGATATATTCAGGCATGCGTTTCATTTTCTTCAAAGCAGCCCAGGAAATAAATATGCAAGTGGACGTATGCAAGTTGGCCTGTACTTATGCTGATCTGGTATATCTCATTTCGCAAAGTACATGGTTTGATAGAATTATTTAATTGTAATCATATTATGATAAAATAAATCCCGGAATTTTTGGTGGTGTGCATTTGTGGTGTGCATTTGTAAATCCTTTGTGTGCTACAACGGTATTGCCGACAGCTGCTTCATTTGAGATGCATTCATTTAAAATATAAAACACAGCTTTAAATTTTTAAGAAAATTTCCCCAAAAAAGACTTCTTGCTGCTTAAGCAAATCTACAGCTGAGTTGTTGGCTGTGTCACCTTCACCAAAATGGCGTGAAGCTTTGGAATTGAGACGGAAAGGAACGAGGAACAGATGGAAAAGCAACTGAGGAGAATCCAGAGGAGATTTCCAAGGAGAAAGCATAGCCGTGGGGAATGTAGCTCAGAGCACATCTTACACCCGATATCAATCTGTGCAGGCTACTCCCAGAATAGATGCCTTTCAATCTGCATTAAATTTCAATCTGAATTATGGGAGGAATGCCCTAAAAATTTAATTTAATGTGATCTGTAGTCAGATTGACCAATAGGAAAGAACAAAGTTTTTTTAAATTAATGATATTTAAAAACTAACATTAGGGCAACACAGTTCTGCCAGATCCTGGTAACATCTCTGTAAAAGTCCTGGCAACATCCTCGTAAACAGTAGGATGGGATTGGTGTGGGATTGGGGTTAAAGTGTGTATGAGGATCAGCACAGGTCTGATGCTCCATGTTTTATGAATATATGGCAATGGCTCTATGACCGTTGCCATTTAAGCTCTGTATTCATTAACATGTCTCAATCAGGTTTGTTAAAGTAATTAAGCATAGTCATTCTTCAATAATATGGGTCTGTAGGTTCATTGGTCTCCGTAAATCGCCCCTCATGTGTAGGGAGTGGATGAGGACGTAGGATAACATAGAACTAGTGTGAACGGATTTAGTTTAGTTTAGTTTATTATCATCAAGTGTACTGAGGTACAGTGAAAAGCTTTTTTGTTGTGTGCTATCAGAAAGACTATACAAGATTATAATCAAGCCGTCCACACTGTACAGATACAAGATAAAGGGAATACATTTAGTGCAAGATAACCTCCAGTAAAGTCTGATTAAAGATAGTTTGAAGGTCTCCATTAAGGTAAATGGGAGGTCAGGATTGCTCACTGTGAGAGGATGGTTCAGTTGCCTGATAACAGCTGGCGAGAAACTGTCATGTTGCACAGCGATAGAGTTGCTGCTTTACAGCACTTGCAGTGCCGGAGACACGGGTTCAATCCTGACTATGGGTGCTGTCTGTATGGTGGTTGTACCTTCTCCCCATGGCCACGTGGGTTTTCTCCAAGATCTTTGGTTTCCTCTCACACTCCAAAGACGTACAGGTATGTAGGTTGATTGGCTTGGTATTAGTGTAAATTGTCCCTAGTGTGTGTTGGGTAGTGTTAATGTGCGGAGATCGCTGGTCGGTGCGGACTCGCTGGGTCAAAGGGCCTATTTCCACGTTGTATCTCTAAACTAAGCTAAACAAAACGAAATCTGGAGGTGTGCGTTTTCAAACTTCTGTACCTCTTGCCTGGTGGGAGAGAGGAGAAGAGGAAGTGACTGGGGTGAGACTGGTCCTTGACTATGCTGTTGGCCTTGCTGGGGCAACGTGAAGAGTAAATGGAAATGTGAAGAGATCGATGGTCGAATGTGGACTCAGTGGGGAGAAGGGCCTGTTTCCATGCAGTATTTTCTAAAACTAAAAACTAAATACGTTATCTGAATGATTTAGGGGTCCAGTGACAATAGAGATGCAATGGCATGAGTTTAACCCTCAATATTCAACTGGAAATTTAAATTAATTTAATTAAGGAACTAAAAATTGTACAGAAGTATCAAGAACAACATTATTGGGAAAACCCATCCAGTCTCCTAACTTCAATGGAGAAGGATATTTACACTTCTATTCAGTCTGGACCACGTGAGATTCTCAGTAATGCAGTCCCTCTCTGAAATGCAGCACAATACCTTTAGTTCAAAGGCAGTTTTAGATGAGTGATAAATATTGCCAGTGTTTAATTTAGTTTAGAAATGCAGGATAGAAGCAGGTCCACGCTGACCATCGATCACTAGTTATCATTAGGGGCAATTTACAGAGGCCAATTAACCTACAAACCTACAAGTCTTTGGGATGTGGGAGGAAACCAGTACACCCAAAGGAAACTCACGCGGTCACAGAGAGAACGTGCAAACTCCACGCTTACAGCATCCGAGGTCGGGATTGAGCCCGGGTCTCTGTGAAGCAGCAGCTCTACCCACTGCGCGTTGTGCCGCCCTAATCCTGCAAATGAATGAGTAAAGAAACTGCTTTTGATACTGAAGTTCATCTCAGTTTGTAGCCTTCATTTTCACTCCCTTTTGCTAAACTTAGTTTTAGTTTAAATATAATACTTTGTCCGGAAAGGGTACATTGGATTCTTAGCAGAAACAGAAACTTCTCAGGAAGCCTTGTTTTTCCCCAACAGTGAAAGAGGTTGCCAAACCTAAGGCTGTAACAATCTATGAGCCTGTCACAGGCATTTACTACATTGATTTGGACACATCTGTGAGAGTTCAGGAGTCACGGTTAAAACTAACTCGTCCATAGGTCATCCTGCAGGAGAGACCTAGGAGGAATGGGTAAAATCTCGGCAGATGGAAATTCATCATTTTGATGTCTCGTAAGATTATTCTTTTTTCTCTGGAAACCATGGAAACAGGCCATTCGGCCCATCTCGTAATAATTGCTGGCTTTCCCCAAATTGGTTCATAAGGACAATATGACCAAAAATACTGGACGCATTTCTCCATGGAGGACCTTTCTGTCCTGGGTCTTCTTCACTATCAGAGTGAGGCCACACGCAAATTGGAGGAACAGTACATCATATTTCGCTTGAGCAACTTACAACCCAACGGCATGAACATGGATTTCTATAATTTCAAGTAACTCCTGCAATCTTTCTCCCATTCCCCCAACGTAGTCGTCCTACTAGTTCCACCCTTTGCATCCGTGTATCCCTCTTGTTAGCACATCTTCTCCAGCCAACAATGGCCCATTATGGGCTCCACCCTTCCTGAGGTCATTTGTCGTCGGCCCTGACTTGTTCTGACCTCTTCTCACATCTAGTTTCCCATCACCCCCCCTCCCCCCCACCTCTTTCAGTCTGAAAAAGGTTTCCGACCCGAAAGGTCCACTATTCCTTTTCTCCAGAGATGCTGCCCGACCCGCTGTGTTACTCCAACATTTTGAATCTCACTTCCTAGAAATAGGCAGGTTTCAATCTGTTATAGTGGCCACCTCTTTAATGTTGCTTCTCAAACCAGAAGTATGATCAACAAATGGTCAGAATTATATTGTATCTTGGAACAAAGAATAGAACAGCAGAGGAACAGGCCCTTCGGCCCACAATGGCTGAGCTGAATATGACGTCAAATAAACTAATCCCATCTGCCTGCACGCGATCCATGCCCTCCATTCCCTGCATATCCATGTGCCTATCTAAAAGCTTCTTAGATTGTATCTGCCTCCACCACCACCACTCCTGGCAGTGCGTTCCATGCACCAACCACCCTCTTTATACAAAACGCACCCTTCACATCTCCTTGATATCAATATGTTTTTCAGTCATACCTGTTATCATTTGTTAATTAACAACATCTAATGATTATTTCTAACAACATTTCTGGGTTAAAATGATGCAAAGGTCAGTAAATAATTGTTAGCTCAGAAAATTCTAATTTCTGAACAACCATTCTGCGACAAAACAGATTTTTTTAACAGCATACAGTTAGAAATGAGGAATAATTTGCACTTGCAGGGAAAGGGGTGGGGGTTTTGGAGGGGGGGGGTGTGGCGGTGGGGGCGGGGGTGGGGGGCAGGGGTGGGGGGAGTGGGACTGATGGGATTGCTTTCATATACTTAATGGATCAGATGGTCTCAATCTGTGGGTGAGAATTCTACATATTCTACAGAGAATTCTACAGAGGATAGGGTCAGAAAGAGCAGCATCTCACAAACGGTAACTGGGTGGTTCATTGAACTTTATTTTAGCACTGGAATGTTCCCATGGGTTTGATGAAGTGATAATGTAATAATGAGTTCTTAGGAATAAATGCCACCAGCAATTTGTCCTGGACCAGCCACATGCATCAAAGCAATGGCCAAGAAAGCACACCAATGCCTCTACTTCCTTAGAAGGCTTCGGACGTTTGGCATGCCCCAGGCAACTCTCACCAACGCTGTGGAAAACATTTTATTGGGATGCATCACTGCTTGGTTTGGGAACAGCTCCAACCAAGACTGCAAGTTATTGCAGAGAGTTGTGGACGTAGCCTAGACCATCACGCAAACCAACCTCCCTTCCATTGGCCACATCTACACTTCACGCTGCCTCGGTAAGGCCACCAGCATAATCAAGGACCAGTCTCACCCTGGTCACTGCCCTCTCCAATCAGGATACAGAAGTGTGAAAATGCACACCTCCAGATTCAGGGGCAGTTTTATCCCAGCTATCGTCAGGCAACTGAACTATCCTATCACTATCTCAGGAGCAGTCCTGACCTATCATCTACCTCATTGGTGATCCTCGGACTATCTTTACTCGGACTTTACCTCACACTAAGCGTTATTCCCTTTATCCTGTATCTGTACACTGCAAACGTTTTGATTGCAACCTTATATATATAGACTTTCCGCTGACTGAACAGCACACACCAAAAAAGCTTTTCACTGTACCTTGGTACACATGACAATAATAAACTAAACTAACCAGACACAAAATCAGCACCAAAAAGCCTGCCTTTCACATCTCCTATACATCGATATATTATTTATGTAATACCTGTTATCACTTGTTAATTAACATTATCTCATCATTATTTGTTTAAGAAAGAACTGCAGATGCTGGAAAAATCGAAGGTAGACAAAAATGCTGGAGAAACTCAGCGGGTGAGGCAGCATCTATGGAACGAAGGAATAGGTGACTTTTCGGGTCGAGACCCTTCTTCAGACTAAATGATAATTATTTGTATCATCAATGTTTAAGGGTTAAAATGATGCGAAGGTCACAAAACAATTAGCGAGTCCTGCTACCATTAATTACCATTAATAAAGTCCTATTGCAGTTCGTTGGTACTGGTATTGTGAAGCTTGTCATCTCTATTGCCCCGATCACACAAGCCCTTGGTTGTACCAGGTTTCGACCTACACACAAGGCATTCTAGCCACTAACCTTCTGACCTAAAACAATGCCAGAAGTTCAATGCCTACAATTATAATCGAATAGATCATCGGACGCATGAAAGACTAAGACAGCTAGAGAACTTTAGGGGCATCACGGTGGGGTAGCAGTAGAGTTGCTGCCTTACTGCGCCAGAGACCCGGGTTCGATCCTGACTACGGGTGCTGTCTGTACGGAGTTTGTACGTTCTCCCTGTGACCGCGTGGGTTTTGTCCGGGTGCACCGGTTTCCTCCCACATTCCAAAGACGTGCAGGTTTGCAGGTTAATTGGCTTCTGTAAATTGTCTCTTGTGAGTAGGATAGAACTGGTGTATGGGTGATTTCTGGCCGGCACAGTCTCGGTGGGCCGAAGGGCCTGTTTCCACGCTGTATTTCTAAACTAAGTTAAACTAAATAAACTCAACTATTGTCCGAAGATTTCCATGGGTTGCAATCAGAGAGGAAAGCAAACCCGTGTTGGCTGAGGTGGAATAATGGGTCAGGTTGGTAGAGTTGGTGATCTTACTGTACAGCAAGTAAGAAATAGAAGGTTCTCACCTGCATGGTCATGAAATAAATAAAGAAGGAAAGAGAAGATTAGAATCTGTGGGGCGTTGATGGGAATGTGCAGAAAATGAAATGAGATTAGCACTGATGGGTGCTTAATAGTCAGCATGGGCTCGATGGGCCGAAGCACCTGTTCTAGGCTTGTGTCATTTTCTGCACTTTTTGATGAACAATTCACTTGTTCTATTTGTTTAATTCTAATCACTATTAATTAATAAATTAGTCATTTTTATGCAAAATAATAAATGGCTATCATTTGTCATGTAACATAGTACTATTTTGTTTAATTTTATAAAAGTATTAGTTTCCATTTTTTAATCCTCTTGACAGAAAGCATCTCTTGAAGAGGAAGTTGCCCCATTACAGGAAGGAAGTGGAGGCTTTGGAAATGGTGCACAGGAAGTTTATCGGAAATATGACTGGATTAGTGGGTATAAACTATAGAGATTAGGAAAGACTTGGATTGTTTTCTCTAGATAGCCGGAGGCTTGTGGGGAGACATGATAGAATCATAGATGGGTAGACAGTCAGAATCTTTTCAACGGGATGGAAATATCGAATACTAGAGGGCATAGCTTTAAGGTGAGAGGGGCAAAGTTTGAATGATATGTGCAGAGCAACTTTTTTACACGGAACGACTGTCTCACAGCGTCGGAGACCTGGGTTTGATCCTGAAGTTAGGTGTTGTCTGTGTGGAGTTTGCAAGTTCTTTCATGGGTTTCCTCCGGGTGCTCCGGTTTCCTCCCTCATCTCAAAGATGTGCGGATTTGTAGGTTAATTGGCCTCTGCAAAATTGCCCACAGTTTGCAGGAGTGAATGTAAAAGTGGGTATAACGTAGAACTAGTGTGAATAGGTGATGGACGGACAGCATAGACCCGGTGGACCGAAGGGCCTGTTTCCATGTTCTATCTATTAATCAATCTTTGCTCCTCACTTTTAAATGAAGCCAAGGTGAATGAGAATGTAAATCTTCTCACTCAGACTCTACACATTATGAAGAGCTGATCACTTCGACTAGCAAAGAAAACTGTCCAGTTCACAGAATGTCTTCACAAAAATGCCCTGTGCTTAAGGAGGAAACATTAATTAACATAAAATTGCCACCGCATAATGTTACAGTGAGCAGGGTAAAGATCATAGAATGTGGGAAGGAATTGCAGATGCTGGTTTACACCGAAGATAGACACAAAATGCTGGAGTAACTCACCCGGAGAGGCAGCATCAGTTACAATTTGCATCTATCTAAAGACCATAGCGATAGGTTTGCATTAAGGGAACTATCTAATTCTAAATGCCAGATGTTATTATTAACATTCACTTTTCCCCAAAAAATATGTGGAAAACAGATCCTTTTGTTGAAATGACCAAATGTCAAGGGGTGGATGGATGCTGGTTTCGGAATAATGCAATTCCTTGGAACACAATTTCATTAGCTGGACCGAGGAAGTCGTCAATCATGACGTGCCTTCACAACAAGCTGCCAGATAGTAGGTTTGAATGCCTGTTAATCCAGCTATGCACTCCGCAATTGTACATAGGATGTGGCCGAATCGGAGGTTATGCACATTGGAGGCAAGAACGGGAAGGCAGATTATTATCCGAATGGTGTCAGGTTAGGAAAAGGGGAAGTACAACGAGAAAGCTAATGGCATGTTGACCTTCATAAAGAGAGAAGTTGGCCTTCATAAAGGTTCACGAGGTTAATTCCCGGGATGGCAGGACTGTCATGTGATGAAAGAATGGAGTGACCGGGCTTGTATTCACTGGAATTTAGAAGGATGAGAGGATATCTTATAGAAACATATAACATTATTAAGGGATTGGACACGCTAGATGCTGGAAACATGTTCCCGATGTTGGGGGAGTCCAGAACCAGGGGCCATAATTTAAGAATAAGTAGGCCAGTTAGAACTGAGATGAGGAGAAACTTTTTCACACAGAGAATTGTGAATTTGTGGAATTCTCTGCCTCAGAAGGCAGTGGAGGCCGATTCACTGGATGCATTCAAAAGGGAGTTAGATAGAGCTCTTAGGGCTAGCGGAATCAAGGGATATGGGGAGAAGGCAGGAACAGGGTACTGATTGTGGATGATCAGCCATGATCACATTGAATGGCGGTGCTGGCTCGAAGGGCCGAATGGCCTACTCCTGCACCAATTGTCTATGTATCTATGTAGGATTGTATTCTGTGAAGATATACGTGTGCTGGTCATTTCTGCTGTACAGCCTTACGAGCAGGTGGATCTTTAAACGGCAGGGAGAGACAACAATCTCCCTGAAAGCCGTTCACCGCTCTCCAACGGTTCAATGGTTCTTTATTATCACATGTACTGCAGCACAGTGAATTTTTTTTTTTTGCATACAGTTCAGTAAGTTATTACCATACACGAGTACAATCCCAGATTAAGTATAAAGTGTATAGAAGCAGCCCACTGAGTCGCCACGTTTTGGCACCATTTTCAAAGTCCAAGCTTTTTAGTTTAGTTTTGGAGACACAGAGCGGAAACAGGCCTTTCTGCCCACTGAGTCCATGGCGACCAGTGATCACCGCACACTAAAGCTATCCTACACACTAACTGGAAAAAAGCTAATTCTAAAATTTTGGAAGAAGGCTCCAATACCAACTATAAATATGTGGATTTCAAATATGTTCGAAACATTACACCTAGAAGAGATAAGACTCCTCCTAGCAGGTAAACCAGATCACTTCCACCTGATGTGGTCTGCATTTATAGAATTATTACAAATATAGGGTGCAAAAGTACTTAAAAAAAAATTGAGGTCAGGTAAGGGGGGATGATAGTTGAAGAGCTGGTATGTCCCATTTACGTAATGCTCATAAAAATATTTGTTTCTCTCTTTTTCCTCTTTCTCTTTCTCTTTCTTTTCTAGGGTCTATTTCTTAACTCTTTTTCTTTTGTTTTTAATTTTGCTCTTATAGGGTCTTCGTCCTTTTTTGTTGTCACATTTTCTACACTTTCACTTTTTCCTTCACTTTCTTCTTTCTTTCAATCTTTTCCTTTTCTAGTGTAAAAAATAAATGGAGTACATTAATTGTAAGAAGACATAAGTGACGAGTACTAATGTATGTGGTTGTAATGTAATGTACTTCTAATAAATAAAAATTTAAAAAAAAAGCTATCCTACACACACTGGGGACAATTTACATTGATACCTAGCTCATAAACCTACAAACCTGCACATCTTTGTAAGTCTGTACATCCTCGTAAGTCTTCTCTGTACCCTTTCCAGCTTGCAACATCTTTCCCATAAGATGCTGCCCAAAACTGAACACAAAACTCTAAATACGACCTCACCAACATCTTATACAACTGCAACATAACCTCCCAACTTCTATACTCGATACTCTGACTGATGAAGGCCTTTTTGACTGCCCTATCTGCCTGTGATGCCATCTGATAGAAGTTTATAAAATGTTAAAGGGCAGAGCTAGATTAGATAAAGCCAAGACTTGAAAGAAATGCAAGACAACTGCTTGACAAGAAAAGTGGACTTGGATTGAGGAGGGTATTAAAGTGTGTCCCGATGGCTTTTAAAGGCAGGAAGAGATAGGACGACCAGTTGCTTCACAAGCGTTAATACTTCACACCTGGGGGCATCTGGCTCTGTAACAAGTGGTAACAAAGTTCCAAAAATACTGATGGGGTCGTGGATTCTGAAAATATGCTCAGCAGGTCTATGAACGCTGTGTGGTCCTGCTAAAAGACTAACCCAGGGCCCTGCCCTCATTACAACCTCCTGCCCTAGATAGGGCTGTTTGCAGGGAATAGAGTGACATGGATCATGTGCAGGCGACATGGTGGTGCAGCGGTAGAGCTTCTGGTTATGGCGCCAGAGACCTGGGTTCGATCCTGGCTGTCGGTACGGAGTTTGTATGTTCTCCATGTGACCGCGTGGGTTTTCTCCAGGCGCTCTGGTTTCCTCCCACACTCCAAAGATGTACAGGTTTGCAGGCTAATTGGCTCAGTGAAATTGTAAAATTGTCCCCGCTCTACGTAGGATAGTGTTAATGTGCGGGGATCGCTGGTCGCCGCGAACTTGGTGGGCTGAAGTACCTGTTTCCACGCTGTATCTCTAAACTAATCTAGAGGCAGATGAGATCACTTTAAATTGGCATCATGTTCAGCTCACCAATTGTGGGCCAAAGAGCCCATTCCTGTGCTGTACTGTTCTATGTTCTATGTTTAATGAAACTCAGGAAATGTTTTCCTAGGGATTCAAATGAAACTTGGAAATTTACAGGATCTCATATTCCCAGTCAGAATGTTCCTGGTCCCAAAGTTTCAGGGAACTCAATTCAAGTCTCTTCTTAGATATACTGTAACATGATTTTCAAAAGGAAATCTAACTTCCTGCAATAACTGACCCATTCTTTGGAGAAAATCATTTTTACTCTATTATCCAGTTACATTACTACCTGGATCTTTTCTCAATGGTAAAATGATCCTGGCTCCAGATACACTTGCAGTAAAAATGATTTATTGCAGTGCCTAAAGGAGCTCATAGTGAATTTTTCTAATACATTTAATCTGTCATCAGATTTTAACAAATCCAAAAATGACAAGGATTTGCAATTATCCAGCATCTTAAAAGCAGTAAAACATCCCAGGGTGCTCATAGTCATAGATTCATACACCGACCAACATGCCCATCTACACTAGCCCCACTTGCCTGCGTTTGGCCCATTTCCCTCTAAACCTGTCCCATCCATGTTCCTGTCTAATTGCTTCTTAAATGTTGCAATAGTCCCTGCATCAACTACCTCCTCTGGCAGCTCATTTCATACACCTACCCACCCTCTGTGTGAAAACGTTATCCCTCATATTCCTATAAAATCCTTCCCCCTTCACCTTAAATCTATGCTCTCTGGTTTGTTGCAATTTGATAATGATCAGATAATCAGTGCTTCAAAAACAAAATAGTGCTGTCCTTCAGCTTTGAAACTAAACACATTTCAGTTTAAAATCCCATCTATAGTTCCATCTCAAAGAGAGGGAAATACTTCTATTATAAATCACAATTTAACACAATCATATTAGAGGGTGTATTAAACCCTTGGTAAATTAGGTTGAATGTTTGATATAATAAGGCGGCACAGTGGTGCAGCTGGTAGAGCTGCTGCCTCACAACGCCAAAGATCTGAGTTCCATCTTGACTCCAGGTGTGTGGAATTTACACGTTCTCCTTGCTCTTCTTACTGGTGCTCTGGTTTCCGCTTACAAACCAAAGACATGCGGGTTTGTAGGTTATTGTAAATTACTCGCAGTGTGTAGGGAGTTTGTGCAAAATTGGGATAATCATGGAACTGATGCGAATGGGTGATTGATGGTCATTGTGGGTTTGATGGACCAAAGGGCCTGTTTCATTGCTATATCTCCGAACCAAACTGAAGAAAGGGCTAGAGAGCTGGAGGGGGTTACGCAGGAAAAGTCACAGTTCAGGCAATCAGCAGTTAAAGGCATGGTCCCTGATAGTGGTGTAAATAAAACTGGGGTTTTTTGAGGAGTAGAGTTCTTGAGGGTTTGGAATTGAAGATCACATAGGTTTTAGAATCATAGTCATACAGTAAGGAAACAGGCCCTTTGACCCAATTCATCCATGTTGACCAAGGTGCCGCATCTAAGCTAATCCTATTTAAAAGTTTACCATCCATGTACTTGTTCAAGTGTCTTTTAAATGTTGTTTATCTGCCTCAACTACCTCCTCTGGCAGCTCAGAGTGAAAAGCTTGCCCCTCAGGTTCCTATTAACCATTTCCCTTCTCACTTTAACCCTATGTCTTCTGTTTCTTGATTCCACTATATGTATTAATTTTTTATATAGACCAAAGGAATCTCTACTTGCATTCAGCAGTTTCCATCAGTGCAACAACTCCTTTACTAATTTGTATGTGTAGCATCATAAATGGAATAGGGTCATGTTAAACTAGACAGCGGTCCCGAGACCTCATTTACCTCATTGGAGACCCTTGCATTGTCTTTAATTGGACTTTACTGGACTTTATCTTGCACTATACGGTATTCCCTTTATTCTGTAACAGTACACTGTGGACGGCTTGATTGTAAACATGGATAGTCTTTCCGCTGACTGGATAGCACGCATCAAAAAATCTTTTCACTGGAGCTTGGTACACCTGACAATAAAACAAACTACACGTGGAGGATACAAATAATCTTTTCACTTTAGCTCGGTACACCTGACGATAAACTAAATAACTAACTAGATATTCTTCTTGATGTTCCCTAGGGGCCAAAAGGTGGAACCAATTAGAACTTCTAAGGTAGTGATATGGCTTTCTAAACCAGAGACCCTGCTTGAGGCAATCATTACTGACCCGATGCACCTCACCATTTGTTAGGCAACTGTTCAAAAGGTACATTAGCACATCAAATCTCCAGGTGAATATGTCAACTATCTGTCAAGCATGAAAAAGCGAACATCATATTTCTTTTGAAATCAGTTGGAATATATTGTTTAAGATTTGGTGGGATAGCCATGGGCCTTAAATGCTTGTTAATGGATTTGGAGCTGCTAGCGGTGTCTCAAAGAGCCAAAGATTCTCAGCGACATGATGGTGGAGCATCCATGGGCTGGACCATTGCTGTTGGCTTCACCTCCGCGGGTCTCGCATAGATACCGGAAAATGGCTCGTAGTATCCACAAGTTGTTTTCCGTTGGAGAAGAGTTTGACTGAGAAGATCGTGTTCATAAGATCTAGCAGCAGAATTAGGCCACTCGGCCCATCAAGTCCACTCCACCATTCAATCATGGCTCATCTGGTGATGATGACTGACGTGGGCCACAAAGGTGGCCGGGCGAGAAGAGGAACGTCGCTGTGTTTTACGGTTCAGGGACTCGCCTGGATCGGGCACCGCTCCATAAGACCTTGCACACAGAAATGGCACAAAATCTGGAGACACGAGAAGAATTTCACTGTGTTTTGCTCACGTGACAATAAAACACTATTGAACCATTGAGTCAATGTTAAGGATTTGGGTGTTTTCATTAAACATCTGAATCTTTGTTCATTCATATTTGTTATCTGAATGCGGCTGCCATTTATTAGCCACCTTTAACTGCTCCAGAATTTGATGGCCAGCTGTCCTCTGGAACTGCTTCAATCGTCTGGTACAGATGCTTCCAAAAGTCTTCTGACGTGGATATTTCCAGGATTTATGCTCAGCAACAATGAAGAACGTTTCTTCCAAGAACTCCCGGCGAGTAGAAGGTCTGGATGAAGCCAGGGAACATGCCTGCAGTGGGAGCCACGTCTGGGGCTTGTCTCCTGCTCGCTGCCGGGGACCGGGAACCGGAGACCGGGGAGGATCGGTGGAGAGAGTGGGCGACGGCAGCAGACACTGGATAAAGGGTCGGTGAGAAGAAACCGGGGGGGTCTTACCTTCCGCACTCGAAAGATAAGCTGCAGTAGGTACCCCCAGGGTAAGCTACGGTGAAGGTGAGGAGAGGAACGACGGTTCACTGGACGATCTGGATGGAGATGACGGCTGCAATGGGCCTTTATGGCCAGTTGCAGCTGGGATTTTGGAAATGCCACCAAAATCTGGCGACTCTCGCATCTGGATTCAGTGGGCTGTTTCTATGCATTCGGTACTTAACCGGGAATTGTACTTATTTATGTATGGCAATAATCTTACTGATCTGTCTGCAGAAAAAATAATTTCTCTGTACCTTGGTACACATGATAATAAAGAACCATTGGAAAGAACCACTGAAGTCAGGCTGGTGTGAAGATTGGCGTGGAACTCGTAGGTAACAGACACTTGGACGGGTACATGGATAGGAAAGGTTTAAAGCAATATGGACCAAATGCAGGCAAATGGGACTAGCTTAGATGGGGCATCTTGGTCGGCATGGACGAGTTGGGCCGAAGAGGCTGTTTCCGTGCTGCGTGACTCTATTACACTACTGTGTCTGCTCCTTGTGTTCATCAGTTTTGGGGACTACCCTGAGGGTGAGCTACTCCAACGCGTTTCGTAGCCACAATGCATTGAAGGTGGAAGCAACAAATATTCACGGTGATTGATGGGGAGTCAACTAGGCGTGGGTGCTACATTCATCCATGCAATGGAAGAGCATTCCATCACATTCCTGACTCGTGCCTTGTGGATGGTGGAAAGGTCTTCGGGAGTCAGGAGCTGCATCACTCACCACAGCACACGGTGATCTGCTTTTGCAGCGGCCGTACAGGTGTCCTATTGTGTTACAGCCGCTCGACAAACAGGAATACGCCCTTACAGATTTCTTAAATCACCGCCCAAACATTTGATATGTGGGATAAAAGTAAATAGACAAAATTCTTGATTCCCCTACTCTGGGTAAAGGCGTCTGTGCATCTACCTTTCTATTCCCCTCAAGATCTTATACACCCCTCATCATCCTGCCTGCCCAACCTCTTCCTAAAGCTCAGGCCCTCGAATCCTGGCAATATCTTCCTCAATCTCAAAGACGTGCAGGTTTGTAGGTCAATTGCCTTCTGTAAATCGTCACTGTTGTGTATGATAGATCCAGTGTACGGGTGATTGCAGGTCGGCAAAAGGGTTTGATTCCACGTTCTCTAAACAAAACTAAAATTCCTACACTTTCTTCTCTCCAGTGTTAAGCTGTGATGTGATCAATACAAACTTAATGACTAAGTTATTTAGTTTAGTTTAGAGATACATCATGGAAACAGGTCCTGTTCACCAAGTCCACGCCGACCATCGATCATCCATTTACACTAATTCAATGGGACAGGCAGCATCTCTGGAGTGGAAGGAAAGGGTGACGTTTCAGGTCGAGACCTTTCTTCAAACTCAGAGTCAGGGGAAAGGGAGACTGTTAAGTATGGAATGGTATAAAGAGCCATGTAGGGCATCATCTGCGGGTCCTTCCTGCACTAATTCAATGCAATCCCAATTTCTCATCCACTTTTGACACAAGGGGCAATTTTACACGGCCAATTAACTTGCAAACACCCACGTCTTTGGGATGTGGGGGAAAACTGGAGTGCCAGGAGGTAACCCACGAGGTCACATGGAGAATGTGCAAACTCCTCATACAGCACCCAATGTCGGAATCAAACCTGGGTCCCTGGTGATGTGAGGCAGGGGCTCTAGCAGCCGTGCCATTGCGATGTATCATTCTGAGTTGTATCATATTTTAGTTAATAAAACCATCGAGTGATGTAGCTCAAGAGTGGGCAAGAGTAACCATTTCCCTTTTGAAAGTTCTCAAGGAAACTCCTTCCACCACCCTTTCAGACCGTGCTTACTAAATATAACATTCTTAGTTTAGTTTAGCTTATACATCGTGGAAACAAGCACTTCAGCCTACCGGGTCTGCACTGACCTGCGATCTCTGCACATGAACACTATCCTGCACACACTAGGGACAATTTACAATTGTACCAAGCCAATTAACCCACAAACCTGAACGTATTTGGAGTGTGGGAGGACACCGGAGAAAATCCACGTGGTCACAGGGAGAACGTACAAACTGCTTACAGACAAGCGGCCATAGTCAAGATCGAACCGGGGTCTCTGGCATTGTAAGGCAGCATCTCTACCTCTGCGCCACCGTGACGCTCTCTATTAACATACTCCGGGCAAATATAACATTGCGTTCATCTCCCCTTTCGCTGCTTTACTCCATTTATCCCTTTATTTAACGTTAATTACTGGCAATTCCAGGTTCTATTTTGTTCAGTTTTTCCTTCCCCCTGTGGGAGTCGTGTACTTCTTGATAATAGCCTTTGTCACATCATCTTGATGGCCAGTGCCCTCAAGCAGAAGCATAATACTGAACATCGAGCCACTTGATGTATTTATAATTGAGAGAGATTGATGATAAAACCACTGGAGAGATGAATTTATTCAGGGTTCATGAAGACTATATAATGACGCTTGATGACACCAGGTGTTTCTCAGCCATGTCATCTGCAGTTATTTCTTTTCCTTTAAGAATTTTACATCTGCCGTAACTGCTAAATCGTCCCAATTCACAGCAAATCCAATTATGAGATATTAATGGAAAATGGAACAGAAAATAAAGTTCAAAACTAAAGCTAAACCTCCACATTAAAGCTACCACATTAATGCTGATTTTTCTCCAGTTGAAATTTGTTCTGGATTCCACTGTAATAGTGCGAGACCTGGCAGACCACAGCTGCACGTAAGACCCAATGCACCACGGCCTGCAGGGGGAGGCCGCCGTGTCGACCCAGCGGACCGTGGCTTGGAGGAGAAGTCCGCCGAGACACCGCTGCTCGACCCCCAAACACCAGAGACCAGAGAGGATGGAGCCAACGACGACGACGACGGACGTAATGGGGAAGAGCAAGGCCGGTAGGAGAGGAGAGGGAACCGGGGTCTGGCCCTCTGCGCCATCAAGGGCAGCTGGAGGAGGCGCCCCCATAGCACAAAGGTGGACGGGCGAAGAGAGGGACGTCGGTTCGCTGGTCAACCAAGGAAGGCGACAGCAGCCTGGGGCTTGCCTGAATCGGGCACCGCTCGTAACATCATCATCATCGGCGGTCACTCGAAACGAGTATGACTGTCCTCTCCTCTCCATGGGGTCGTCTACTTGTGAGTCTGCAGATGTCTGTAGAGGCCGATCCACGATCCACACACCTTGGTGCAACGTGGGCAGTGGAGACTGGCGGTGGTTGGTAGTCGTCGAGCCCCCTTCTCTCTCTCCTTACAGTGCTGTCGCTTTGTCTCTGCGACAAGGTGTAGTTCCATTTCATGAAGTGCAGCTCCTTCCTGCACGGATTTCCTCCAGGAGCGCCTGTCCAGTGCAATGTGCTCCCAGTTTCTTGATGTGATGTGGAATTTCTTCAGACTGTTCATGATGTTGTCCTTGAAGCGTCAGCTCATAATAACTGGAGCGGGGACTGGACCGGACTGGTAAACTGGCATCAAACATGGTGCCTCTTCCATGTGGGCTCAGTAGTCTATTTCTGCACAATTGCTAACAGGGGATGGTATGGCGATACTCTACTGGACTGTTTGCAAGAAAAGAATCTCATTGTGTGTTTGCTCTTTGTACCTGTGACAATAAACCACTATTGAACCATTGGTGATGTGCTCAATAAATTGTACCCCACAGCATTCCAATCAAGTTCAACAATGTCAGGGCCATATGGCCAATGTAAAAACTGCAAATCCGGTCTGTAAAAATGAGACGGAGACACGGGGAACTGCAGATGCTGGCATCTTGAGTAAAGCATAAAGTGGGTGAATAACTCAGCTGGACAGGCAGCATCTGTGGAGGATACAGAGAGGTGAAGTTTCGGCTCACGGTCTTTCTTCAGGCTGTAGTAGGGGGCGGAAAAATGCTGGAAAAAAGGTGGAGGTAGGACAAAGCCGGCTGTGACCACATGATGTAGAATAAATGGAAAGCAAGCATTATGCGGATCAGGTGGAAAGTTTGGTGGATCGTTGGCAGATGGAATTTAATCCTGACAAGGGCGAGGTGATACATTTTGGGATGTCAAATAAGGGCAGGATCTATGCAGTAAATGGTAGGGAATTATGGGATGTTGATGAACGCTTGCATTTTGGGATTTGGGTTTTGGAGTCCATATGCCATCGGAGCAGAATTAGGCCATTCGGCCCATCGAATCTACTCCACTCAATCATGGCTAATCGATTTTTCCCACTCAACTCCTGCCTTCTCCCCATAACCCCTGACACTCTTACTAATCAAGAACCTGTCAATCTCCGCTTTAAAAATACCTAAAGGGCCTGTCCCACTTACGTGTCCTTGGCACGCAAATTACGCGACCTCGTCATCGCGTTGAGGCACACGGGCATCGTATGGCCGCGCAGGACCGGTCCCACTGAGAAGCGTGGAGGGGTATGGAGTTGTGCGCGACATTGTGCGGGGCTCCGAAATTTTTGTAGCGAATGAAATCTTTGTGCGCCAACGGCCTGTCGCGTAACTGACGGCCAAAGTGGGACAGGCCCAAGACCCTGGCGCGACGCAACGTCTCACCTCCAACAACAGCAGAAACAGACAAACGATCGCCGAACTCGGCCTGGGGCTCATGGCCGTTGTGGTCCGGATCCGCCCCCACTTCTACTCCCAGAGCGGGGCCAAGAAAATTGAAGATAGACACAAAATGCGGGAGTAACTCAGCGGGACCGGCAGCATCTCTGGAGAGAAGCAATGGGTGACGTTTCGGGTCAAGACCCTTCTTTCAGTCTGAAGAAGAGTCTCGACACGAAACGTCACCTATTCCTTTTCTCCAGAGATGCTGCCGGTCCTGCTGAGTTACTCTTGCATTTTGTGTCCATCTTCAAATGACGTCACGCGCTCCAGACGGCTGTGCGGGCGCATGAAATCGCGCGCGACCTTCAGGGACCGTCGCACCTCAACGCGACCACGAGGTCGCTTAATTAGCGTGCCAAGGACACGTAAGTGGGACAGGGGCTTAAAGACTTGGCCCCCACAGCCGTCTGTAGCAATGAATTCCACAGATTCACCACCTTTGGGTTAAAGAATTTCCTCTTCATCTCCTTTCTAAACGTACGTCCTTTTATTCTGAGGCTATGGCCTCTGGTCCAAGACTGTCCCACTAGTGGAAACATGCTCTCCACATTCACTCTATCCAGGCGTTTCACTATTCGGGAAGTTTCAGTGAGGTTCCCCCTCATCCTTCTAAACTCCAGGAGTAGAGGTACTGTGCCGTCACATGCAAAAGAAATGAAATCTTTGCAATTTAAAATTTAAATTCTCTTCGAACTGTGAACTGAAAGTTTTACAAGACACATAAAACGCGCTAAAATTCACATATTTAATAATTGTGGCAAATGCTTTCACTACTTTGTAAGGAGAATATTCTCAAAGTGCAATCTCTCAGCTTCAAGGAAATTTAAATTTTAAATTGCAAAGATTTCATTTCGACCCGAAACATCACCTATTCCTTCTCTCCAGTGATGCTGCCTGATCCGCTGAGTTACCCCAGCATTTTGTGTCCACCTTTGGTGTAAACCAGCATCTGCAGGACCTCCCCCCACTGCAAATGTTCTCAAAAGACTCTCTGGCAAGTACTTGGTCAAAGACTTTCCTCATCAAGTAAAGGTCCTACCTGTTGTTTGGAATTAATTCTTTGTTGTGTCACCGTGAAAATACCTTGGACACTCAGCCAGGCTGCAAGATATGCCAATATGTTCATGATCTATTAGATGTTTACACATTCACCCTGTGGGTCCCACTGCTCAATCAGAGGCGTACTCAGAAAAAAAAAGCACGGTCTGAAAATGATCACATGGGAGCTAGAACCAACAAACGCAAATATTTTCAAAGCAAGTCGTCAGAACCACTCGCCTGAAATTCAGGAAAACAGCTGGTTTAGAGTAATCAGCAGCCACACTGTGTCGAATTGTTCAAACCTTAATGCTTTTGGCAGAGTCCGCAATGGCTTAATAATGTATAGGATTACCAGGGCTAATTACATCAGAATGAACATGGGTGGAAAAAGATAACATGCGAGTGCCGAGATCCATAGGTTTTGCTCACCTGACTAAGCATAACCTAAACTACGACATTCAGACATGTAAGGAAGGCTTTGTCAGCCTTTTATTATTTTACCACGTAGAAACGATTGGCTTGGGAGTTTGAGTGCGGTTACATTCACTTTTCAGGGCCCGGTTTTGTGGCCCAGTTTTCTGAAGAGCGTGTACCTATAGTTTTGAGATAGACACAAAAGGCTGGAGCAACTCAGCGGGACAGGCAGCATCTCTGGAGAGAAGGAATGGGCAACGTTTTGGGTCGAAAGCCTTCTTCAGATGGAGGTACAGCGTTGGAAACAGATTCTTTGGCACTCAGAGTCCGCACCAACCAGCGATCATCCATACACTAGTTCTCACCTCCACACTGGGATAGATATCCTACAAACTAGGATTGAACTATACTTAGTATATTCCCTCCTCTGGCTGCATAATTCGTAACTCTTCAAGCCTTTTGTCTCACACCTTTTGTCTTTTCATCTCTGGCCTTTGTGCAACTGTCTGCCTATCAAAAACCCACCTCCCTTGTATCCACCTATTACCTGCCACGCTTTCTCCGGCCCCTCCCAGCTTTCTTCAACCCCCCCGAAAATCACTGAACACCGACCCAAAACGTCACCTATCCGCGTTCTCCGGAGATGCTGCCTTGCTGCCTAGCCCGCTGAATTACTCCGTCATTTTGAGTCCTTTTTAAAAAAAACTAGCATCCGCAGTTCTTTGTTTCTTCAGTTTCTCTGTTAGAAATGAAGGATTAACGTGAAGTGTGGGAGTCAATCAGATGCACAACACAGTGAAGGAAGGGGATATTATGGAAAACGATGCGTATGGATTTTTAAAAATTTGCAAACTGGAACATCTGTCACACAGGAAATCTAATTCCTTATTTTGAATAATGAGATCTTGTTGAATGGTATTTCCGTACAAAACTATTGTTTGGAAGGAAATGCATTTAAAATCCTCACTGCAAATACAATTATTTT
Organism: Malacoraja senta; assembly: GCA_038087875.1. Classification (NCBI taxonomy): domain Eukaryota; kingdom Metazoa; phylum Chordata; class Chondrichthyes; order Rajiformes; family Rajidae; genus Malacoraja; species Malacoraja senta. The sequence continues at coordinate 82,058,437 of CM075977.1, read as the reverse complement.
TAGCGAAAAATTCAACCTTACTCAATAGACAGTCACGTATTTTCAATGCATATGCAGCAAATCACTGCCATTGTATCTAGCTTTATCTTATTTGAAACTCGCATGTTCAGAATAAAATAAATAAATACAGTAAACCCACGTTATTACAGACCCCTTTATAATGGATTCTGGTTATAGCGGACAGACCTACTGTTACTGGCAGTCTGGATGGCCAACATCTTCCTCAGCCCTGTCTGTCACCAACACTGCTTCCACCTGCATTGCTGAATTGAGACATTGGAGCTTTGTAGCTCAGGGCAAATTTTGTTTACGAAGGAACTGAGTCAGACAGAATCAGAGGAAACGGAATCAAGAGATATAGACAATGATATCGAGAGCTTTGTTTAGTTTAGTTTAATTTCGTTTAGAGATACAGCACAGAAACCAGTCCTTCGGCCAACTGAATCCGCTCCGACCAGTGATCCCCGTACATTAACTATCCTACACACTCGGGACTATTTTATCATTTTTACCGATGCCAATCAACACGTCTTTGGAGTGTGGGAGGAAACCGGAGCACCCGGAGAAAACCCACCAGGTCACGGGGAGAACATGCAAACCCTGTACAGACAGCACCCTTAGTCAGGATCGAACCCGGGTCACTGGCATAGTAAGGCAGCAACTCTACCGCTGCGCAATCGTGCCTCTCCAAGTTTTAAGGTTCGGTTTAAGGTTTCAGTTTCAATTTCAATTCAAGTCTCCTATGTCAGTGTTGTCTTTGCTCAGCCTAACTTTTATTGTTGGGTCGCCACACACAAAATGCCACAATCAGCAATAACAGACACCATTCGCCCCGCACTGTGGTTCGTTATAACGAGGGTTTATTGTACAAGCATTACCCCCAAATCTCTTTCCTTCCATTGAAATTAATGATTTTGATTCTGATTGACCATGTTTCTGAAGTTAAGGCAGTGACAAAATGTCTCAAAAAATATAATTGACTGTAAAGTAGCCATGGATGTCCTGAATTTGTAAAAGGTGCTCTATAAATCCGCTCTATAAATCCAATTCCAATGTTCTTTGATGTATTAAAGGGCCCCTTTCTAAACCAAAGATAGACAGAAAGTGCTGGAGTAACTCAGCAGGACAGGCAGCATCTTTTATCGCTTTTTTAAGCCAACTTTTATCGCTTAACTTTGTAAGCACCCTTTATGGGCAACAATTTGCATATCTTGGGTATGCAAGCAAAGAATTTCATTATGACTTGTCACATGTGACAATAAAGTATTCAATTCAATTCAATTCAATTCGAGAGAAGGAATAGGTGACGTTTCGGGTCAAGACCCTTCTTCAGACTTTCTATACCATGTTAGAATACTCCAGTTCGGATAAAACCCTTCAACCAGTCAATTTCATGCTGGTCATAAAGCCTATTTACACTCATCACATTTGTTCTCCCAACTTTTATCAGGCTCTGGTAAGACCACATCTGGAGTATTGTGTACAGTTTTGGTCTCCTACTTTGAGGAAGGCATCCTTGTGCTTGAGGCAGTGCAGCGTAGGTTCACGAGATTGATCCCTGGGATGGCGGGACTGTCATATGAGGAAAGATTGAAAAGACTAGGCTTGTATTCACTGGAGTTTAGAAGGATGAGGGGAGAAAACATATAAAATTATAAAAGGACTGGACAAGCTAGATGCAGGAAAAATGTTCACAATGTTTGGCGAGTCCAGAACCAGGGGCCACAGTCTTAGAATAAAGGGGAGGCCATTTAAGACTGAGGTGAGAAAAAACTTTTTCACCCAGAGAGTTGTGAATTTATGGAATTCCCTGCCACAGAGGGCAGTGGAGGCCAAATCACTGGATGGATTTAAGAGAGAGTTAAATAGAGCTCTAGGGGGCTAGTGGAATCAAGGGATATGGGGAGAAGGCAGGCACGGGTTATTGATTGGGGACGATCAGCCATGATCACAATGAATGGCGGTGCTGGCTCGAAAAGCCGAATGGCCTCCTCCAGCACCTATTTTCTATATCAACTTCCTCCAACTTGTACCATTCATCCACACGCCAAGGACGATTTACAATGGTCAATTAACCTACCAAAGGCGCACGTCTTTAGTAGAAACAAAGAACTGCAGATGCTGATTAATACACAAGAGGCCACATTGTGCTGATGTAACTCAGCAGGTCAGGCAGCATCTCTGGAGACCATGGATAGATGATGTTTCAGCTCGAGCAATTTTCGGTAATCTCTAACTAACCCGGCCTTGCCGCGGGTTATTTATCAGGAACCGGGAAACCCACCCAGAACCGCCAAGCCCCCGAGGACCGGAGAACCAGAGAGGAGGTGGAGGGAGTCGGTAGTGGCGGCGGACGCAAGAACAAAAGGCCGGTTAGAAGAACCAGGGATCCTACCTTCCACGCCATTAAGGTCGGCTGCGGGAGGCGGCCCCCGGAGCACAAAGGCTGAAGATGTCTGAGTGAGGGAGGAACGACGGTTTAAAGGATGATCGGGACATAGGTGATGTCTGCAGCTTGGACTGTGAAAATGGCGCCAAATCCTGGCGACTCTTGCGAATGGACTCAGTGGGCTGTTTTTATACACTATGTAGGTATGTTACAATACTTACCTTCAATGGCGCTGTAATTCTGCCACTGGCCGTGTGCGCGATTTTGGCGCCTTTAAGGGGGGGGCGGGCTTAAAACGCGGGTTTCTCCTACCTTGTCCTGTATTATATTTCGTTGGAGTGCAAGCGTTTGCTGAAAAATCGTTCCTAGGGGCGATTTGTGAATTTTTTATTTTTATTAAATCGACAATGTCAGCCCTGGAGTCATTTTAAAATCAGCTCCTGAAGCCGTCAACACCGATAACGGGGACGGATTTCACGTACGGGACAGGTAAACGAAAGTGGTTTCTTTTAATGTATAAAAGTGCTTCTTAAGAAGCCTTTAATTCACATTTTTTCATGCGAAACGGTGATTTTATTCCCCGAACTAACGGCAGTATTTTTCATGCCGATACGGGGTTAAATTCACCGCAAATGAACGTTCCAAAAGATCGCGTTCCAGAAATCCTCACTCACAAAATGATTTAAATGCCCATTAATTTACAGGTATTATACATTCAATTCCTTCCATTTGGCCTGTAAATTCATGACAATGAGATTTAAAAATTATGTTATATTGTGAATTCTTGTGTGAATGTTATTTGGACACTTAAAGGCCTGTCTCACGAGTCTGCGGTCATTGGCGGCGAAACAGGAAGAATCTACCGCTCCTGGGCCACCATAGACCGCGCACTCGGTCAAATGCACAATTCCAGGGCCGTGTGGCGTTGTTCCCAACACCGCACGGTGCTAAAATAAAACCAACACTGTTCAAAAAACTTTTCCTACTGCACAGCCGCCGCCAGTGAGGCATGAGTGCGGCACGGCCGCCGCCACAGCCGCTGCCAGTGTGGCACGAGCGCCATGCGGCGAACTTGTACCGCCACAGCCTCCGCCAGTGAGGCACGACCGCCGCCACAGCCACCGCCAGTGAGGCACGTGTGCGGCACGGCCGCCGCCACAGCACCGCGATCAGCACGGCCACCGCCACAGCCCCGCAGATACAAAATGACGTCATCGCAGTCTGCCCGCCCTTTTTTTTTTACTTACCGCAAGCTCGTGGGACCAGCCGTACTTAAATCACTCGGCCCCCGCGCAGCACCCGTGCGGCGCTCCCGTGGCATAGGCTCGGCGCTCTCGCCGTTGCCGTGCGGTCCCCTCTACCGGCGACGCCGCGCTTCACCGCCGATGACCGCAACACCGTGAGACAGAGCCTTTAGGCTATTTAAAAATGTTAATCTATTCTTAAGAAATTGATAGATGTTTAGATCTAGTAATTGAATTTTGTAATTAGCTACAATTAGGTAACTAACTAATTATATGCTTTAATTTCATGTCTTCTAAGTAAGATTGTTTCATATTTGTTTCAGAATGCTTCAATCTATAATAACTGAAAATTTCTTTCAGTTCTCTTAATTTTTAAGAAAGTTATGGGCTTTTGACTGTCCTCGATCACAGCTTTTGAGTTAAGTCAATGGAAAAGCAATAGGGAACAAGATGCTAATTTCCGAGTATGAAAATGGCCATAACGTTTTTAATATTGAAGATATGAAAGTGAATTAGGTGTCAAATTAAACTTCTTTTTATGCTTTATCTGATGGGATAAGTTGCAGACTTTATTTTTAATATCTCAAAATTTTGTAACATTGCTACACTATGTACTTAGTCTGGGATTGTACTGATGTATGGTGATCATTTACTGAACTGTTTGCAAAAAAATTAATTTCACTGTACCTCAGTACATGTAATAATAAAGGACCATCTGAACGAGGGTCCCTACCCGAAACGTCACCCATCTTTTTACTCCAGAGACGCTGCTTGACCCGCTGAGTTACTCTTGCACTTTGTGTCTACCACTGAACCATTGAACCGTCTGTTCAAAACAGCCTGGAGATCAGCCAACATGCAAAGAACCAAACCGCAGCATGAATCAGTGTCTTCAAGAACAATAGAGAAAATGTTGGAGGGGAAATAAGGTAAAATGGTTACTAGTACCCTAAGGACTGCCATAATAATAACGATTTCCGTACGGACTTTGCATCATCTGCTGGCTGACTTCCTGTCTGCTATTCAATCTATCCTTCGGGGAGAGCTCTGCTCTTTCAAAGTCCGTCCTTTGCCAAATCCAGGCTTTCAACATAAGTCTGTTTGTAGAAAGGGTGCTGATGTATGTCGCTCCAGCTATGAAGACACTGTGCACACATTCACAGGAGGACAAATGCACGCCATGCTATCAGTACGGCCTCCCGAAGCACATCCTCTCGATTGGATTGAAAGGATGCAGTCGACGGCTGTCAGTACCGATCAAATGGCCTAATGAAGAAATTAGAAATGGAGCCGGGAACAAAACAATATCTAGGGTTTGTCAGTCATCAGAGTTCACCGCACTAGCTTCAAGGCCCATCCGTCCTCACCTTTCACCATTACATGGAACCAAACAAATAAAGAATTAACTCCTCTACCTGATAGACACAAAGTGTTGGAGTAATTCAGTGGGTGAGACAGCATCTCTGGAGAGAAGGAAACGGTGACATTTCGGGTCGAGGCCCTTCCTCAGACTGAGAGTCAGGGGAGAGGGAAACTAGAGATATGAAAACGTACAGAACAAATCAGAGCCGACACCGATGACCAAGGAAAGGTGGAGCCCACAATGGTCCATTGTTGGCTGTGGAAGAGGTGATAATGAAGGAATAAGAACAGTGAAGCGAGCAGGACAACAGAGAAGCCAGCAGGACGACTAGGATGGGTGAGCGAGACGGAGAGAGAGGGAATGCAAGGGTTACTTGAAATTAGACGGCACCGCCCAAAAATGGCAGCACAGTGGCACAGTTGCTGCCTTACTGCACACCGCCAGAAACCCAGGTTCGATCCTGACCACGAGTACTGTCTGTACAGAGTTTGTAGTTTTCCCAATGACCTGCGTGGGTTTTCTCCAGGTGCTCTGGTTTCCTCCCACACTCCGAAGACGCACAGGTTAGTAGGTTAATTGGCTTTGGTAAAATTGTAAAATGGCCCTAATGTGTGTAGGAGTAAAGGGCCTGTCCCACTTAGGCGATTTTTTAGGTGACTGCCGGCGACTAGGCTGTCGCCGCACGGTCGCCGGGGTGTTGCCTGTATGGTCGTGAGTAGTCTCCTCAGTCGCCCAAAGAGTTGTAGCGTTTTTCTGATCACCGCTGGATTTTAAAACGTTCAAAAGATTTCGGCGACAGTCGGCGACCGTGGGCTTGTCGTAGCTTGTCTTCTCCTGACGTAGGTGCTGTCGTAGGTTGTCGTAGGTTGTCGCCAGGATAGCGTAGGTTGTCGCCAGGATAGCGTAGGTTGTCGCCAGGATAGCGTAGGTTGTCGCCAGGATAGCGTAGGTTGTCGCCAGGTGACGTAGGTTGTCGCCAGGTGACGTAGGTTGTCGCCAGGATAGCGTAGGTTGTCGCCAGGTGACGTAGGTTGTCGCCGGTGCTGGCTTTGGTGAATTCCATTGTCGTTGTCGCCCACAGTTGCCTAAAAAAATAGCCTTAGTGGGACAGGCCCATTAGTCCAGTCGCCGGTTCTTCGACGACCTGCTACGACTATGACAGTCGCTGGCAGTCGCCTAAAAAAATCGCCTAGTGTTACAGGCCCTTTAGCGCTGGTCGTCATTGATTCAGTGGGCCAAAGGCTCACTATACCGATAAACTAAAATAAAACTAAACAAGAGAAATCAATATTCATATGGCTGGGTCATAGGCTGTCAAAGGTGACCTCGCTCATCCTGTACACAAATTGTTTTTAAAAGCTCTGAAACAATTTAATTGTTTAAATCTGCCAATCTTTCAAAGAACCTAATTTTATAGCAAAATACTTGTTGGAAACAATGCTGGTAGATTTCACCAGGAAATCCAATGGTTATTGATCAAAGGCGCTGAGATAGACAAAAAGACTGGATAGACTCGGCTTGTACTCGCTAGAATTTAGAAGATTGAGGGGGGATCTTATAGAAACTTACAAAATTCTTAAGGGTTTGGACAGGCTAGATGCAGGAAGATTATTCCCGATGTTGGGGAAGTCCAGAACTAGGGGTCACAGTTTAAGGATAAGAGGGAAGTCTTTTAGGACCGAGATGAGAAAATCATTTTTTACACAGAGAGTGGTGAATCTGTGGAATTCTCTGCCACAGAAGGTAGTTGAGGCCAGTTCATTGGCTATATTTAAGAGGGAGTTAGATGTGGCCCTTGTGGCTAAAGGGATCAGGGGGTATGGAGAGAAGGCAGGGATGGGATACTGAGTTGGATGATCAGCCATGATCATATCGAATGGCGGTGCAGGCTCAAAGGGCCGAATGGCCTACTCCTGCACCTATTTTCTAAGTTTCTATGTGCTTTATTGTCACATGTGCAAATACACAGTGAAATTCTTTTTTTTGCATGCAGTTCAGTAAAGTATTGCCACACCTAAGCACAATCCCCGATTAGCAAAGTGTACGGAAAGAGTCCACTGAGACTGCATGCAAGAAATGGCAAGTTTTGGCAGCGTTTGCAAAGTCTAGTCCGCACTCTACATCTTATGAGCGGCACTCAATCCAGGCGAGCCCCAGGCTGTTGCAGGGCCTCCAGCCGTCACATTCCTTGGACATCTGGATCATCCAGCGATCCGATGTCCTTGAAATTGAAAGATGGCAATATCGGAAATTCAGAATATATGAAAACAAAAGAAAAAAGAGGCAACACATCGTGCTGAAACAAGGAACAGCAGATGCTGGTTAATACACAAACGGACACAAAGTGCTGGAGGAACTCAGCAAGTCAGGCACCATCTCTGGAAAATGTGGATGGGTGATGTTTCAGGTCAAGACCCGAAATGTTACCCATCCATGTTCTCCAAACATGCTGCCTGACATGATGAGTTACTCCTGTACTTTGTGTCCTTTTAAGGAGGCAACTCATGTGGTTTCTTGGTCTGCCCATGTTCTGTTGGGCAGAAGGGTCCCAACCTGAAACATCATTGACCCATGTTCTCCAGAGATGCTGCCTGATCCGCTGAGTTACTCCAGCACTTTGTGTCCTTTCTTGGAAAACCAGCATCTTGTTTCTACATCCCTTTCCACCCTCCACTCTTCCTCCTTTTCTGTAATTTAAACCTTTCCTCAGTTCTGAAACGTTAACTGGTTTTCTCTCTTTACAGCTGCTGCCTGACTTGCTGGGTGTTTCCAACACATTCTGTTCTCGTTTCTAATTTCCATAATCCTTTTGTTCTCAAAGGATTCCTTCTGATTCCCCCACTGGCTTAAATTTTTCAGAATTTTCTTTGCGTCATAGTCATACAGCATGGAAACGGGCCCTTCGGCCCAACTTGCCCACACCGACCAACATGTCCCATCTACACTAGACCCACCTGCCTGCATTTGGCCCATATCCCTCTAAACCTGTCCTATCCATGTACCTGTCCTAAATGTTACTAAATGTTGTGATAGTACCTGCCTCAAATCCTCCGGCAGCTCGTACCATTCGCCCATCACCGTTTGTGTGGAAAAGGTTCCTATTAAATCTTTCCCCCCCCGCCATAAACGTATGTCCTCGGGTTCTCGACTCCCTTACTCTGGGCAAGGGACTGTGCGTCTACCTGATCTATTTCTCACATGGTTTTGTACCTCTATAAGATCACCCCTTATCCTCCTGAACTCCAAGGGACAGAGTCCCAGCCTGCACAGCCCTCTCCCTATAGCTCAGGCCCTTGAGTCCTGGCAACATCCTCGTGAATCTTCTCTGCACCTTTTCAGCTTGACGCAGAACTTTCCCTGATAAATGTATATGATTGGCAAACTTATTCGTCATTTTGTTGCTCTTATAAGATCATAAGGTCATAAGTGATAGGAATAGAAGATAGATTTATTCTTGTCATTTGAACCTCAAAGAGGCTCAAACGAAACTCCGTTTCCACAGCCATACAAACAAAACAATTCCTACACGACGCACAAACAATTCAATTTACAGAAAAACATCCATCACAGTGAATCTCCTCCTCACTGTGATGGAAGGCAAAGTCTTTTCTCTCCCCTGCACCATTTTTCTCCCGATGTTGAAGCCCCAGGCGGGCAATGTTAAGTCCCACGGCCGATGAGGCCGCGCCGGGCGGTGTACGGATTCGCTCCGGGCCAAAAGTCACAAGTTGGAGCCCCCGGCGGGCGCTGGAATGTCCCGCAGCCATTAAAGCCGCGCCGGGCGATTTACGGCCCCGCTCCGGGTCGTTCCAACCCCGCGACACGAGCGGGAGAAGTTGCGTTGCGGGGAGCTCCGGAAGCGGTCTCTCACCCGGACCCGCAAGCTCCCGATGTCCCAGTCCACGGGTCTGCAGCTGGAGCTCCGGAGTCGGGCCGCAGCAGCGAGCCACCACAACTCCCCACGCTCCGAGGCCGGCCAGCCCCATGAATGTCCGCAGCTCCACACGCTCTGCGACTGGAGCCCCAGGTCGTCCCGGTCGGAGGCCGCTCCACGGAGCTAGGCCCCAACAACAACGAGACCCGACAGGGAAAAGGGCAGGTCTCCCGTACAGGGAAGAGATTTTTTAAAGTACCCCCCCCCCCCACATATACACAGCTTAAAACAATATAAAAAAACACAAACAACTACATTTAACTAGACAAAAATAAAAAAAAAGACAGACAGGCTGCAGGGGCCGCTGCAGTAATCTGCGCCGCCGCACAGAATTAGGCCATTCGGCCATCAAGTCTATTCCGCCATTCAATCATGGCTGATCTATCTCTCCTCCTTACTCCATTCTCCTGCCTTCTCCCCATAACCTCCGACACCCTGTACTAATCAAGAATCTATCTATCTCTGCCTTAAAAATATCCACTAATATCTCAGAAAGATCATTGTCGTTTCCATAGGGCTTGACTTTTCCCTTTGCTAACTGCCAAAGCAGGAAGAAACAAGAAACTGCTGATGCTGGAATCTTCGGAAAGCCACAGTGTTGGAGGAACTCAGCGAATGAGGCAGGATCTGTGGAGGGAATGGGCTGGCTTGGAACCCTTCGTCAGACTGATTTCTAGTCCGGAGAAAGACTAGATCAGTCTGAAGAAGGGTCCTTGACCCGAATCATCATCTGCCCATTCCCTTCACAGATGCTGCCACACCTGCTGCCACACCTGCCAGCACTTGAAAAAATATGTTACTTTAAAGAAACTGTTGACTTTAGACTTCAGAGATACAGCGTGGAAACAGGCCCTTTGGGCCACCGAGCAGTGATCACCCCGTACACTACCACTATCCTACACACTAGGGACAAATTACATTTTACAGAAGCCAATTAACCTACAAACCTATATGCCTTTGGAGTGTGGGAGGAAAGCGGAGTACCCGGAGAAAACCAAGGCGGTCAGGGGGAGAACGTACAAACTCCGTACAGACAGCACCCTAGGTCAGGATCAAACCCGGGTCTCTGGCACTATAAGGCAGTAATTCTACCGCTGCGCCACCGTGCCGCCCAAAGTTGAAGTATTGGATAAAATAGCATTAAAAAAGCCCACTGATTTTCTTCACTTTTCACACCGAGACAACATAATTTATAAATACCGATGCCATTCCAAGCATAAAACAGAAACACGTCTCCTTTTAAATGTCCCTTTGTTTCACCAGCTGTGAACAAGCAAGTTTAATTACTTTGAACGGCTTTGCTGGTGCTGCACAATGATGTCAGCACCTTACTTATTAACGTAGAACAGACGGGAGAACATGTTTGACAGCCCAAACCACTGCCAAGTTCTCCCTCGATAACCACAGACTTCCTCATAATATCCTTCATTAGTCACTGCAAGGATCAATCACAGAGGTCTATCACAAACATTACAGCAATTATTGCAGCAAAATGTGGTCTATGAAATCCACTTCCCCCTTTCACAAATCCTGGGCATCGGTTACAACCCATGAGCATAAAGGCAGACTTATGCACACTGCCTAATACCCAAGTTATTGAGATTACTATAGCTCAATGTTTAAGCCCTGTCGATCAAGCTGCATGACAAAGCCACTGTTAGTGACTGAGATTAATTTGCACGTTACCATTCACCACCCAAGGTAGTTTGCTGGAGAAATTCTCCTGCCTCGACTGGTAGGAGTGGCTGTAACTTCTGTTTCATAGAGTCATAGTCACACAGAGTGGAAACAGGCCTTTCAGCCCAACTTGCCCACGCCGACCAACATGTTCCATCTACACTAGTCCCACCTGCCTGTGTTTGCCCATATCCCACTCAACCTATCCTAACATGAACCTGGATGAATGTTTCTTAAATATTGTGATAGTACCTGCTTCAACTACCTCCTCCAGCAGCTCGTTCCATGAACCAACCTCCTCCAGCAGCTCGTTCCATGAACCAACCACTCTTTGTGTAAAAAAGTAGCTCCACAGATTCCTATTAAATCTCCCCCCCCCCCTCATCTTAACCCCACATCCTCTGGTTTTCGATTCCCTCCCTCTGTATATTTACCCTGTCTTTTCCTCTCATGATCTTATACATGATCTTGTGGTTCAGGAAGTCAAGGATCCAGTGGCAGAGGGGGACAATGACTCCTGGATCCATTGATTGATTGATTGATACTTTATTATCACATGTGACATGTCACAAAGAATGTTTTGTTTTGCATTCCATGCACAAGGTATGCAAAGAGTCGACAAAGAGTTTGAAGATGAGTTTTGTTGCGATTATGGTGTTGAGTGCAATGCTAAAGTCAATAAATAAGAGTCTGATGTTGATGTCCTTCATATCCAGATGTATCAGCGATGAGTATAGGGCCAAGAAGATGGTGCCTACCACGGACCTGTTGCGATAGTACATGAACTGCAGTGAATCAAACCAGTCTGGGAGGCTGGAATTAATGTGTGTCTTGAAACACTTTATGATGCTGGATGTCAGAGCCACTGAATGGTACACATTAAGGCTCGCTACCTTGCTTGGGTATTCTTAATTGCAATGGAGTTGCTGTATAGGCTGTGCAGAGTTCATTGTGCCCTTGGGTTAATATTATGACTGGAGACATTTAGTTATTAGTTTAGTTTAGAGGTACAGCACAGAAACAGGCCGTTCGGCCCACCAAGACCGCGCCGACCAGCGATCCCCGCGTACTAACACTATCCGACACACACCATGGGCAATTTACGATTATACTGCAGCTAATCAGCCTACAAACCTGTATGTCTTTGGAGTGTGGAGGAAACCGGAGCTACCGGACAAACCTCAAGCAGGTCACAGGGAGAACGTACAAATTCCAAACAGACAGCACCCATAGTCAAGATCGAACCGGGGTCACTGGCGCTTGTAAGGCAGCAACTCAACCGCTACACCACCGTGCCACCCTTGCATGGAAATGTGTATCATTATTTCCACTGAAACAATGTGAAAACAATTTTCACACAGAGAGTTGTGAGTCTGTGGAATTCTCTGCCTCAGAGGGCGGTGGAGGCCGGTTCTCTGGATACTTTCAAGAGAGAGCTAGATAGGGCTCTTAAAGATAGGAGAGTCAGGGGATATGGGGAGAAGGGAGGAACGGGGTACTGATTGGGGATGATCAGCCATGATCACATTGAATGGCGGTGCTGGCTCGAAGGGCCGAATGGCCTACTCCTGCACCTATTGTCTATTGTCTAATTTAAGGTTTGCAATTTATAAACATTTTTATATCATGTACAACTTTCATCTACTTGCTGAGCACAGTCAAAACATCTGAGAGTGAAGTATAAAATCAATGCCAGAATGCTAAAGCGTCAGGAATCAAATAGTTACAGAAATTCAAACTGAAATAGGCTCCATATCTCCTCCATCTTGCTCTGCTTTTTTGATATCATTTCAACCTCACCTCAACCTCACCTATGTAGATCAGGAGAGAAAGGGCAGGAAGGGGGAGGGGGAGGAGGGTTACCTGAAATTGGAGAATTCAATGTTCATGCCTAGGGGTTGTAGGCTACCCAAGCGGAATATGAGGTGATGTCCCTCCAGTTTGAGTGTGGCCTCACACTAGCAATGAGTGCCATTGGGGAGCCCCAGGACAGTCATGTTGGTAAAGACATAGGAAGGGGAATTCTTGGGACCAGTGGGTGGTCCTCTCAAGACAGGGTGGACAGTTTGGGTCTGCAGAGCTAAGAATAATGAGAGGCGACTCTATTAAAAAATATAAGAACCTTAGCAGGCTTAACTGGTAGATAGAGTCAAAGAGTCATACAGTGTGGAGACAGGTCCTTCAGCCCAACGCCCACACTGGCCAACTTGTCCCATCTACACTAGTCCCACCTGCCTGCGTTTGGCCCATATCCCTCTGAACCTGTTCTATACATGTATCTGTCTACATGTTTCTTAAACGTTACGATACTCCCTGCCTCAGCTACTTCCTCTGGCAGCTCGTTCCATACACCTACTACCCTTTGCATGAAAAAGTTACCCCTCCTTTTAAATCTTTCGCCCTCACCTTAAACGGCTGGTTCTCGATTCCCCAACTCTGGGCAAGAGACTCCATGCACCTAGCCGATCTATTCCTCTCTTGATTTTATACATCTCTATAAGATCACCGTTCATCCTCCTGTGCTCTAAGGAATGGAGTCCAAGCCTCCTTAATCTCTCCCTATTGCTCATGCCCCCGTGTTCTGGCAACATCCTTGTAAATCTTCTCTGTACCCTTTCCAGCTTGACAACATCTTTCCTACAATAAGGTGCCCAGAACATAAACCATCTTTGCAATTGGGAAACATTTGGCAAATGGGTTTCAATCACACCAAATGCTTTTCCATGAGAGTTACTCATAAAGCTGATCATGAGTCGGTACAAGATGGGAGACAGCCTGCTGAAAGAAGTTGATCATCACCCACATCTGGCCTAGCCTGGAACGGACACATAAACCAGATTGCCACAAAAACAAACAGAACTTTGGGACTTCTCCGGAGAAACATATCCGGTTGTGACAAACCAACTATGGAGGTAGCGTACAAAGCACTTGTCCGCCACTGTTGGAATATTGCCAGACAATATGGGACCCTCACCAGAAAAATAACATTGACACCCTTGACAAGGTTCAGAGGCGTGCAGCCCGGTTTGTTAATAATGACTACTCAAGACAGACAAGTGTTTCCAAAATGTTAAATCGCCTTGGCTGGGAGTTGCTGGAGTCAAGACAGACCAAAGCTCGCTTATGTACTGTCCACAAGGAGACTCATGGCATCATCCCCAGTAACATATCTCACCTCATTCAATCCAATACCCAGAAATCTACAAGAAAGTCCTCAGGTCACTTTATTTATCTATCTACAGTCACAATATCCATGGACTATCCCAGAGTGGAACATCCTTGCTGACACCACCAGGTGTGCACCAACCTTGTCACTCTTCAAGTAACAGCTCGACAACTTGGACATAGATCATCTCACCAAACTTGCCCACATAAAAATCTAAATAACCCTTTTGCAACCAGTGCCCATGCGAGCGAAACCTGCACGAGATAGCCCAGCTGTTGGCGGTTGTGCAGTAAACAAGCAGAAGCAGAACTGAACCCAATAATCTAAATGTGGCTTCAACCAACACCTTATACAACTGCAACTTGACCTCTCAACTGGTAAAGATGTTGAGACGTTTCCACGTTTGAGAGTGATGAACAAGAGGACATGGTGACCAGGTATGCGGCAGGTCATTTAAAACTGAGATGCTTAGAAACCTTCTTTTCTCAGAGAGTGGTCAGTCTCTGGAATTCTCTGTTGTGGGGGTGGGGCGGGAAGGTAGAGGGTTATCAAGGGGAATGGGGAGAAGGCAGGAGAATGGGTTGAGTCGGAAAGATAGATCAGCCATGCTTGAATGGCAGAGCAGACTTGATGGGCCAAATGTCCTGCTGCTCCTATGACTAATGAACGTATGAACTATATTTAAGTTGGAGGTAGATAAATATTTGGAGGATTGATGAATTTAGGGTTATTGGGAAGTGGCAGAGGAGAGGAACTGGGGTCAGCATAGATCAGCCATAATCATACCGAATGGTGGGCCAGGCTTGAAGGGCCGAGTGGCCTAGTCCGGCTTCGATTTCCTTGTGTTCTTATGGAACTGATGGGAATGCTCTGCTGGGGCCAGTATCAACCTGATGGGCCAAATGGCCTCCCACTGTCACAATGAGTTAATAAATTAATCATTACGAACAGTTACATCTACCTTGGTTACTTCAGCATCCAAAACTCTGTCAAGCTCAGTCTTGTATATCTGAAGTGGTTAACATTCCTCAACGCCTTTGGGCAGAGAATTCAAAGAATTCCAATACTCTCTGCTCTTGAAGTTTCTCTTCATTTTTGACTTAAATAGCTGATCCTTTATCCTGAGACTACCCCACCTAGTTGTAAACAGTCCTCAGTCAAAGCCCAAGCTCCAGAAAATAAAGTGCTATTCCACTTGTATTCTCAGCATAGGACAAGTCTCATCCTAAGAGGATGGCACACTGGCCCATCGAGTCCGTGCCGACCAACAATTCCCACGCACTAACACTATCCTACACACTGGGGACAATGTACAATTATACCAAGCCAATTAACCCACAAACCTGTACGTCTTTGGAGTGTGGGAGGAAACCGGAGAACCAGGAGAAAACCCATGCAGGTCACGGGGAGAACGTACAAACTCCGTACAGACAGCACCCGTGGTCAGGTTCAAACCCGGATCTCTGACGCTGTAAGGCAGCAACTCTACAACTGTGTCACCATGCCACCATTTTATTTATTGTCATTTGTCCAGGGATACAGGGATATGTTCTGTGTGCTACCCAGTCATACTACATGCAAGAGTGGTAAAGAAGGCATATGGTATGCTTTTCTTCATTGCTAGGGGCATTGAATATAAGAGTCAGGAAGTCATGATGAAGATCTTTAGGACTTTGTTTAGGCCACATTAGGTGTATTGGAGTGCAGTTCTGGTCAACCCATTACAGGAAAGATGTGGAAACTTATAGGAGAATGAGGTTGTGAGAGAAAGATAGATCAGCCATGATTGAATGGTGAAGCAGACTTGATGGGCCTAATTCTGTTCCAATGACATGAACTGACGAGGGCTTTTGAGAGAGTGCAGAGGTTTACCAACATGCTGCCTAGGTTAGAGCGTTTCATCCACAGCGGGAGGTTGGATAGGCTTGGATTGTTTGCACTGGAACATCGGAGGTTGAAGGGAGACTTGATAGAAGCATATAAAATTATGAGAGGCATAGATGGGGGTAGACAGTAGACAGTCAGAACCTTTAACAAGGCATCATGTTCAGCACAAACATGCATGCCAGAGGACACAATCCTGTCCTCTACTGTTCTATGTTAATATTTCAGGTTGAGGACCCTTTGTCAAAAATTCTGACCCTCTAATTATTTCCATCATTTTTTTGTTTTTTTTTAATTGCCAGCATTTGCAGTTCTGGTTGCACCATTACAGAATAGATGTGGAGGCTTTGGAAAGGGTGCAGAGGAGGTTTACCAGAATGCTGCCTGGATTAGACAGTATTCAGCTAGTGGGTGAGGTTGGGTAGACTTGGATTGTTTTCTCTGGATCTCTGGAGTTTGAGGGGAGTATTTGATAGAAGTATTTAACATTAGAGGTTAGACAGTCAAGAGTCTTTTTCGCAGGGTGTACATGCCCAACACTAGAGGGCAAAGCTATCAGGTGCGAGTGGGAAAGTTTAATGAATATGTGTGGGCAGGTTTTTTACACAAAGAAGAGTAGTGAGCACCTGGAACACACTGTCAGGGGAGGTGGTGGAGGCAGATATGATAGTGACATTTTAGAGGCTTTTAGATTGGCACACGGAAGTGCAGGGGATAGAGGGATATGGATCAGGTACAGGCAGATAAGGTCAGTTTAACTTGGCATCATGTTGTGATGTGATATTGGAGTCTAAAGAAGGGTCCCAATGCTAAAGAAAGGTCGTCACCCATGCCCTCTAGAGCAGTGCTTCTTAAACTGGTGAATGGTTCACCCAAGGGTGAATGAAATTATTTTGAATGATTTAATTTATGTTTTTTGCTCATGTGACAAAATAAATTATATATTAAATTATACATAAGGGAGAATGATGAAAGTTACCAAAAAACATAAGAAAATTGAGTCAAGGGTGAATGAAATTTTGTGATAAAGACTCGAGGGTGACTGACACTGGAATAGTTTAAGAAGCACTGCCCTAGAGATGTCACCTGACCCTCCAACACGAATGTAAATATTGTGAGCCGAAGGGCCCATTCCGGTGTTGTTCTGATCGCTTGCTTATGGTCTATGTCCACACAGTAGTATTCCTGTTCATATCCAAGGCAGAAGATTAAAGGGCCTGTCCCACTTGGGCATCATTTGCGCATAATTTACGCGACAGGCTGGTAGTGATTGTCACGCGAAAATCGTCTAGCAGTACGACAGTCGGGTGCCAAGTGCTCTTGAGGGCCCTGCTCCTTTTGGGAGCCATTTGCGAGTTGTTCGTACTTCGTCTAATGATTTTCCTAGTGAAAATCAAAGATACTATGGTGAAAAATGTTCAAAACTATACGCGCTTTATACCCGGGTGGTCACGTGGTGCGGCGCTCAAATGACGCGCATATGGCACGCCGGCGGCGTACGGGCGACACATGGTTACGGACGTTGAAGCACGGTGATGCATAATAAATTAACATAGGTAACGTTCCTGCGTCACCATGCGCTACACGTACGCCATCAGTACGTCAGCGTGCGCAAGGGATACGTCACGCAGGTGGCGCGCGAGGATTTTGAGCCTCACAAAATCCGGGGGCGCCGCACGTTACTGTGCGTCACTGCATACGCCACCACACCTCACCACATGCCATGCGCGCGTCCACCAATTTTTAGGATGTCGCGTAAATGACGCGCAAATGACGCCCAAGTGGGACAGGCCCTTAAGTACTGAGGTGAATGTCCTGGCAAGGGGCATCTGAATGCTCTTTCTCCACAACCCAACCCAACTAATGTTATCAGTGCTTACCGACAACATTACCATCAATAGCAGCACAGTCTGGAGTAGGAGAACGTCTTGTTGATTCCAACCCGTGTTGCATGACTCATGCAGGAAGTTAACTGGACAATTACACAGTGCAGAAGACAGAACAGTACTTGTGAGCAGAAGAGTCACATTGATAATACAGCATTAATTTGACATGTCAATAGAGAATGCATATTGCAGATGTGACACTGCTTTCAGCCAGTTAACATTTACTTTAGATAGACACAAAATGCTGGAGTAACTCAGCGGGTCAGGCAGCATCTCTGGAGAAAAGGTATAGGTGACATTTCGAGTCGAGACCCTTCTTCAGACTCCTTCTTCAGTCTGAAGAAGAGTTTCAACCCGAATCATCAACAATTCCTTTTCTGGATGCTGCCTGAGCTGCTGAGTTACTCCAGCATTTTGTGTCCATCTTTGGTGTAAACCAGCATCTGCAGTTCCCAACTACCTATGCCAACCAAGATGCCCCATCTATACTAGTCCCACCTCCCCGCATTTGCCCCTGATCCCTCTAAACCTTTCCTATCTAGGTACCTAATATGGTTTAAATATTGATACATTACATGCTGGGGAGTTCACCTGCCCTAGGACACGTTACCAGTATTCCCCATTCCACACAAGAAAGTCTCATAATCCATCAATTATTCAGCACAATATCCATTTAGCTCTAATCAGAAGGGTGCATCACATACATTGTTGCATCTCTTGCAGCCTAGGTTGAGCACTGCCAATGAACTCAACTGACGACTGAACACCCAAACCGACCCAGCAACAGTGACATCCCACCATCAAAGGGATCTACAGGAGTTGCTGCCTCAAAAGGCAGCCAGCATCATTAGAAACCCAGACCATCCTGGCCACACTCTCGTTTCACTCCTGCCATCGACTGTAACGTCCAAGTTCAGGAGCAGCTTCTTCCCTACAACCTTCAGGCAATAAAACGCTATTACCTCCAAATAAACTCCGACGTACATAGACTTGGGGGCATTGTTTTTGTCTTTGCAATATAAATATATGTTTCCTTTTCTGGATGTATGACAATAAAACACTGTTGACGACTCTCTCTTGGATTAGTATCCAGTAGCATCCAGTTACAAAGGAGGCCACATTCCCTGCAACAACTTATTTTGCACTTGACACATGGATGGCTGTAAGCACAATGAGCATTATTTCCCATTTCAGAGACGCAGTTAGCTGGCTTTGCATTGCCTTATCCACGGTGCTGTCCACAAATGCACTTTCTGCTTGATCAAATTATATATTTTTTAAAGAATCAATAAATGGAGCCTAGCAGAGAGACTGTTATCAGTATGATGCAGGTTCCTGTAAGAGCAGCAACTGTAATAAGCATTCAGCTGGATCTTGGCACATCTTATATCGTGCTGCACTTAGATCTGTAGTTTGTTTAGGAAAGTTAGCTTCCTAGATAAGGGCACAGGAGATTTATATATATACACCGATTTTCCAGCATCCTTGGTTAGGTCTTAAGGTCATAAGTTCTAGGAGCAAAATTAGGCCAATTGGCCCATCAAGTCTACTCTGCCATTCAATCATGGCTGATCTATCTTTCCCTCCTAACCCCATTCTCCTGCCTTCTCCCCATAATCCCTGACACCCATACTAATCAAAAATCTATCTATCTCGGCCTTAAAAATATCAATTGATGGCCTCCACAGCCATCTGTGGCAAAGAATTCCACAGATTCACCACCCTCTTACTAATTCCATTTCATCTCCTTCTTTAGGTTCCAGAGCCTTGCGAGATTATCCATTTTGCAGGATCAACAGAGGTGACGTAAAAAGCTTTGGTTGCGTGCTAACCATCAGCGGAAATAAAGTACATTATTGCAATCGAGCCATTAACAGTGTACAGATACATGATAAGGGAATAACATTTAGTGCAAGGTAAAGCCAATAAAGTTTGGGGGTCACCAATGAGGTCGATGGTAGTTCAGGATAGCATTCTTTGCACTATACACCTCTGACCCACTAATTATACCTCTCTCGTGTCTCTGAAGCACCATGGACTGCCAGAAACTTAAATAAAACAAATATTACATGTAAATGAAATGTGCTTATGCTTGACACCATGACTGTCACTTGGACCTTGCTGGGACATAGCTCAGGTTAAATGTAAGTAAAATAAGCTAAGAATTGCACAAAACCGAGGGGTCACCACCAACAACAGCAGATGTACACAAATAACTCTTCCGGGATGGAGGGACACGTCCATCCACCTGTGCCCGCCCGGGGAATTTCAGGTGCGCTCTCGTAATTCTGTCCGGGTTAAAGGAGGTGCCGGACCATCAGTTGCCGGTGGTCGACCTG
This sequence comes from Malacoraja senta, assembly GCA_038087875.1. Taxonomy (NCBI): domain Eukaryota; kingdom Metazoa; phylum Chordata; class Chondrichthyes; order Rajiformes; family Rajidae; genus Malacoraja; species Malacoraja senta. The sequence goes on along the minus strand of CM075977.1, from coordinate 82,038,555 downwards.
TATAAGGCATCTGACTGATTGCCTGTAACAATGCCCAATGACCTTTGCTTCCCAATCAAGAAACCAAAAGAATAAAACGCTTTAAAGAATTTACAAATCCTAGAATGCCCAACTTTGTATGACAATGTTTGAAATAGCAGAAGACTTCATATTTTCTGATCAGCTGCCAAACCAAATAAAAGTCTCCATTAAATCAAAATGGCTTTGCCACATGTGTGTGTCTGTGATTTGTGTCAATGCACATGCACATGGCACACGTGAGAGTGAGAGTGTAAGAGAAGGAGAATGAGAGTGAGTAAGGGAGAGTAGAGAGAGAGAGAGTGGGATAGTGAGTGTGGAGAGAGCGAGAGAGTGAATGAGAGTGTAAGAGAGTGAGAGAGTCAGAGTGTAAGTGAGTGAGAGAGTGAGAGAGTGAGTGTGAGTGGGAATGTGTGAGTGTGTGAGAGCGTGAGTGAGTGTGTGTGAGTGTGTGAGAGCGTGAGTGAGAGAGTGAGAGTAAGTGTGAATGAGTATGTGAGTGTGTAAGTGTGTGTGTGAGAGAGTGAGTGAGAGTGTGAGTGAGAGTGTAATGGGCCTGTACCAATTACGCGACTTTTTCGGCGACTGCCGGCACCCGTCCGTCATAGGTCGTTGCAGGTCGCCGAAAATTTTCAACATGTTGAAATCCAGCGGCGACCAGAACAAGGTACGACTCTTTGGGCGACTATTCACGACCGTACAGGCTCCACCCCGCGTCATGTTGCCAGGGTGTCGCCTGTATGTTTGTGAGAAGTCTTCTCAGTCGCCCAAAGAGTCGTAGCGTCTTTCTGGTCCCCGCTGAATTTTCAACATGTTGAAAAATTTCAGCGACCTGCAACGACCTATGACGAGTGCCGGCAGTCGCCGAAAAAGTCGCGTAAGTGGGACAGGCTCATGAGTATGTGAGTGTGTCAGTGAGTGAGTGTGAGAGAGAGTGAGTGAGAGTGTGAGTGAGTAAGATTGTGAGAGGGAGAGGGAGAGGGAGAGGGAGAGGGCGAGGGCGAGGGAGAGGGAGAGGGAGAGGGAGAGGAGGAGGGAGAGGGAGAGGGAGAGGGAGAGGGAGAGGGAGAGGGAGAGGGAGAGGGAGAGGGAGAGGGAGAGGGAGGGAGGAAGAGGGAGAGGGAGAGGGAGGGGAGAGGGAGGAGGAGAGGGAGAGGAAGAGGGAGAGGGAGAGGGAGAGGGAGAGGGAGAGGGAGAGGGAGAGGGAGAGGGAGAGGGAGAGGGAGAGGGAGAGGGAGAGGGAGGGGAGAGGGAGAGGGAGAGGGAGAGAGGAGAGAGAGAGAGAGAGAGAGAGAGAGAGAGAGAGAGAGAGAGAGAGAGAGAGAGAAGATATTAAGGGGGTAAGAGAATGGGGTAAGAGTGCACTGGTAGGTGCAGGTATCTTTGCATACTAGCACATTAGATGCTTATCCTTTGTGTCAATTTGTCCTTGTGTTTAAAATATCACTGTGTACTCATTGGCAGGAACTTCACTGGTGATAGTTCATTTTACCCAAGATGTGGAAGCCGAGGTTCCCTGACTAACAAAAATCCGACTGTGCAAATTATCACGTACAAACCTAAATTTTAAAATTTAAATTTTCAATTTAAAGCATTTTGCAAGCAAATAATAATAATTTAAAACTGCATCGTGATATTAATTAATGACTGGATGCAGTATATATTCTGTTTAATCATGGGTAGTATAAGGGTAAATTTGCAAGATGAAAGCAGTATATATCATGCATTTGGTGATATGGGTAACTGTAGAAAACTGATGTTTCTGACTTATGGGGAAATCAGCTTACAGGCAATTTTCAGGAGCTGAACCCAGCGAAATTTCACACTCACCTTCCCAACAAATCAAGCATTTTATCCCATCAAATACCCAACACAATATACCTTTTCATATCCTGTTCTCTAACTGTGAGTTTAAACTTTGAATTAAAATGTTACTGGCGCAAAGGCATTCTTTTTTAACAGATCCCTAGAGAAATGATGTTGAACAATTATTTATGCGCCACTAAAAGAGGCTACTGTTTTCAAAATTGATAATAAAAAGGAACTTTAAAAAAATCTTAGGTGTAGTAAATAGACCGATTGCCAACTCAACGTGTGGTTTTGAAAAGGAACTGCGGGTGTGCCTAATATGTTGAAAAATGGAGCCCAGTGTGAAGTCTGGGCTTGAAGTCTGTTCACCACATCAATAGCTGACTGGAAAACTCTGAAGAGTGTGGCGAAGTTGGCTTCAACCAAAGAGGCCTCAATTTTGTCGATAACCATCTTTCCATAGTTCGCTTTCAAATCTGAAGGCTTCAGTTAAAACCACGTAACACCAAATGGGTTCATTAAATCAAGGATGGATCATAGGTATTGCCCCAAATGTATCCTCTGAAAGGCATCTGTGATTAGAGTCATAGTCATAGAGCCCAACTTATCCACAAGGTCCCATCTACACTTGTCCCACCTGCCTGCGTTTGGCCCATATCCCTTTAAACCTGTCCTATCCATGTATCTGTCTAACTGCTTTTAAAATGTTACAATAGTCCCTGCCTCAACGACTTCCTCCGGCAGCTCGTTTCATACATCTACCACCCTTTGCATAAAGAAGTTATCCCTCAGTTTCCTATAAAATCTTTCCCCCTTCACCTTAATCCTATGGTTCTGGTTCTCAATTTCCCTACTCTGGGCGAGAGACTCTGTGAGTCCCCTCATGACCATGACCTCTATAAGATCACCCCTCATCCTCCTGTGCCCAGGGATAGAGACCCAGCCTACTCAACCTCTCCCTATAGTTCAGACCCTTGAGGCCTGGCAACATCCTTGTAAATCTTCCCTTTCCAACTTAACACCATCTTTCCTATAACACGGTGCCCAGAACTAAACGCAATGATTGATCTAAATAGATAAGGTAAATGCACAGGGTCTTTCACCCGGAGTAGGTGAATCGAGAACCAGAGGATATAGGTGAGGGGGAAAGATTTAATAGGAACCTAAATGCCGTCATTATTAACCAAAGGATGGTCGGTGTATGGAACAAGCTGCCGGAGGAGGAAGTTGAGGCAGGTATTATCACATTTAAGAAACATTTAGGCAGGTACATGGATAGGATAAGTATAGAGGGATATGGTCTAAAAACAGGCAGCTGGACTAATGTAAATGGGGCATGTTAGTCGGTGTGGGCAAGTGGGGCGGAAAGTCCTGTTTTCATGCTGTATCACTCTATGACTCTCTATGACTATAAATCACTATATTCTGCTTCAGCAGATTTGTAATATTACAAGCAACCAAGATGAGGAAAAAGGAAGAAAGTACTTGAGTTCCCAATACACTTTTAACATTCTTGGATGTCCCAAAATGGTTTATAGTTAAAGCAGTACATTTACTATGTTGTCACGGTTCTGACATGGGAAAGCAGAGAAATAAATTATTCACTGCTAACTAGAACACTGTGGTCACCACCACAGCCATTTCCTCAACTTCCCTCAAGACTGCAAACCCAGAAGCATAGGAAATACTGCCAGGGGCTTGTCAACGATATGAACATAAGAAACAGGAGCAGGAGTAAGCCATGTCGCCCTTTCATCTTTCTCCGATGCTCAAGAAGATCTCGAGTCTTCTGGTGTCTCAAATATGCCTCTCTACCACTTCCCCATATTTCATAGATTTTACTTTACACTTTAGAGATGCAGCATGGAAACAGGCCCTTCGACCCACTGAGTCTGCGCCAACCAACAATTACCCCGTACACTAGCACTATCCTTCACGCCAGAGACAACTTAGAGAAACTAATTAATCTACAAACCTACATATCTTTGGAATGTGGAAGGTAACCTGAGCACCTGGAGAAAACCCACGCAGTCACAGGAAGAACATGCAAACTCCGTCCAGACTGCATTCATAGTCAGGATCGAACTCAGGTTTCTGGCATAGAAGGGCACCAACTCTACCGCTGCGCCACTGTGCCGCTCCTATTCTTCTCATCTTCTCAAAATCTTTTAATTTCAGTTCTTAAATATTCTCAACATTGCCTTTTGGAGGAGAGGATTTGAAAGATTCACAATCTTCCTCAAATAAATCTTGTATCCTTTTCTGGAATCTTGTTTTATGACCTGGTTTGACAGCAACGAAGGAGCGCACAAAGAGTGGCGAGAATTGCCGAGACCGTCATCGGTACTGACCTCCCCTCCACTGAAGGGATCTGTAGGAGGCTAGTTGTCTCAAAAACGCAGCTAGCATCATCAAGGACCCACACTACCCCTGCCATGCTCTCATTTCATTTCTGCCACAAGAAGGAACATAGAAACATAGAAAATAGGTGCAGGAGTAGGCCATTTGGCCGTTCGAGCCAGCACCACCATACAATATGATCATAGTTGATCATCCAAGATCAGTACCCTGTTCCTGCTTTCTCCCCATATCCCTTGATATCATTCCCCCTAAGAACTCTATCTAACTCTCTCTTTGAAGGTATAGGAGTCTGAAAACTGTAACATTCAGGTTCAGGAACAGCTTCTTCCCAACGACCGTCAAGGCTATTGAGCCCCACAAACTCCAACTAAATTCCAAACTATAAACTTGCACTGGGGTCTTTGCCGTTTGTTTTGTTCTTTGTACTATATTATTATTTTTTAATTATTGAACTTTTTTTTGTTTGTTGATTCTATTGTCTTTTGTGTAGCGTGTACAAACCTGTTGTGCTGCTGCAAGTAATAATGGTATTGTTCCATTTCAATACATGTGACAATAAAACACTCTTGACTCTCATAGAGTCATAGAGATCCCTTGGATTTGTGGCTCTGGTTCTATATTCTACAATGTAAGGAAACAGAAAGTCAATCCCTCTTGGAATTTTATACGTTTAAATACTCCTTGGATATTTTGAACTGTATGGAGCACAGGCTAGGAGACAAGCTAGGACACTCACTTTCCTGGGACGCATTTAACGGGATAGAATATGCCCTCTTGCATGGCCTGAATTTGTCGCGTCGTAGAGTCACAGAGTCATGCAGTGTGGAAACAGGCCCTTCAGGCCAACTTACCCACACCGACCAACATGTCCCCTCCACATCAGTCATGCCTGCCGACGTTTGGCCCATATCCCCTTAAACCTGTCTTATCCACGTACCTGTCTTATTGCTTCTTAAACATTGCGATAGTCCCAGACTCAACTACCTCCTCTGGCAGCTCGTTCCATACACCCACCACCCTCTGTGTGAAAAAGTTACCTCCCAAAGTTGCCTCCTTTGCAGCGAATTCCAAATCTTAAATCAAAATGAACAACTGTAACACAAATCCTCTAACGCGCCTGTAACCAAAAGTCGTTGAGCCATTGAAACCATGAACGAAAAGAAACAGAAAATTCTACTTACAACTGAAGTCAGGCTTGATTTTCCTGTTTGCCTGAAGGCTGTAAATGGTAATCTGAAACAAGGCATGAAGCAGCAGAAAGGTGAGGCTTGTGAAACACAAGGTTTTCAGTAAACGGCCTGTGTGACCTGGAATAAAATACAATTCCATAATGAGTTTCCGTGCAAGACATTATAATGAAATCAAATAGCTAGTCAAATCAAATTAACATTCAACACAGACGCATTATTCTCAAGCCTATTATTTAACCTACTATCAGGCAACTGAACCATCCTATCACCAACTAGAGAGTGGTCCTGAGCTACCATCTACCTCATTGGAGACCCTCGGACTATCTTTAATCAGACACAAAGTGCTGGAGTAACTCAGCGGGTCAGTAGCATCTCTGGTGAAGAGGAATAGGTGATGTTTCAGGCGGGAACTCTTCTTCAGACTTCCGACCTGAAACATCACCTATTCTTTTGCTCCAGAGGTGCTGCCTGACCCACTGAGTAACTCCAGCACCATCTGTCCATCTTCAGTATAAAGAAGCACCTGCAGTTCCAACACATTTAATCAGACATTACTGGACTTTATCTTGCACTAAACGTTATTCCCGTTGTCCTGTTTCTGTACACTGTGGACGGCTTGATTATAATCATGTATAGTCTTTCCACTGACTGGATGGTACGGAACATTAAAAAATGCTTTTCATGGTACCTCGGTGCACATGACAATAAACAAGACTAAACTAAACTGACCTCTGGCTAAATATGGAAGACTTCTTTAGATTTTAGAGATACAGCACGGAAACAGGCCCTTCAAGTCCATGCCAACCAACAATCACCCTGTACGCTAACACTATTCTCCAACCTAGAGACGATTTACAATTTTACCAAAGTCAATGAACCAACAGTTCAAACCTGTACATGTTAGGAGTGTGGGAGGAAAGCTTATTTGTTACGTGCTAACCAGTCAGCAGAAAGACTACACACGATTACTATTGAGCCGTCCACACTGTACAGATACAGGATAAAGGGAATAATGTTTAATGCTAGATAAAGTCCAGTAAAGTCCAATTAAAGATAATATGAGAGTCTCCAGTGAGGTAGATGGGAGATCAGGACTGCTTGCTAGTTTGTGAGAGGATGGTTCAGTTGCCTGATAACAGCTGGGAAGAAACTGTCCCTGAATCTGGAATAAGGAGAGAAGATGTTTTCCACAGTTGAACTGCTATTTCTATACTTGCTTGGGCTGACATATCAAGGTTATCAAATTGGATAATATCCCAGAGGACTGCTGGCCTGATGATACATCAGTAACAACACAGCAATGACAGAACACATTGAAATAGAAAGTGATTTCCGACAACATATTACTTCAACATTTTAAGATCATTCGAAAGAAAAATTAGTTAAGGAACAAATTGAGTTAATATGACACCTTCCACGTCTCCTTTAAGAATATTCTACGGAGCTTGCTAACCAATGAAGCACTTTGAACAAGCTGAGGTCATGAAAGTTGCTATATAAACATAAATCTTTCTTTCTGAAAATGGCCCATGTTTTGGCTGGTATTTAAGAGAGGAATGTTGGGCAGTAAATCAGGCCAAAATTATTCTTAGAATACTGCCAGCAGAATCAAATATGACATTTATTGCACAGTTTCCTCTTTGATGATACAGTCTTGCACTGAAATGTCAACCAACGTTTCTGCATTGAGTTTCTGGGTTGTGTGTTACAGTGGAGCCAAGAGATGTTTTCACAGCTGCAATAAAATTATCTGTAATTTTTCATCCTCCAAATAGGAAGGCAAGTTATTGATACATTTTATTTTATTATTTTACATCCATCTACGTTCCATTCGAAAGGGTATAGTAAATATCAATTTAGTCGTAAGTATGTCTCACACAAATGCTACCTTCGCAGACTTGAATGGAGCCAGACAGGGTAACAAAATGATTTTTTAAATAATGTACGATTATTTCAACAGGAAACTGCTGAATTTCCCTGGATTGAGAAATCTGATTTCAGATTTTCACCTATTTAGGGATGATTTCCTTTAATCATTTAACAATTTTTGGTAGTATATTTTATCAAGACAGAGAAGGCGGCCATTTGGCCCATCTGATCTATGCCGGCTCTCAGAGTAATCTGATCAATTACACTGGCCTACTTATTTAGACTTTAGAGATACAGTGCGGAAGCAGGCCCTTCGGCCACCGAGTCTGCGCCGACCAGCTATCACCAATACACTAACACTATCCCACACATTAGGGACAATTTACAATTTTACCAAGGCCAGTTAACCTACACACCTGTACATCTTTGGAGCGTGGGATGAAACCGAAGCACTTGGAGAAAACCCACACAGTCACAGGGAGAACGTACAAACTGCATACACACAGCACTCGTAGTCAGGAATGAACCAGGGTCCCTGGTGTTGTAAGGCAGCAACTCTACCGCTGTGCCTCTGTGGCACCCCAGCTTCTTTGAATCCTTTTCCATCGCACATGCCCATCCATTCCCAGAGGATTCTCCTGCCACCCACCTACACTACAGGGTAGTTGACAGAGGCCAATCAACTGTCTATCAACACCCATCCCCCCCCACCCCATCCTCACCTGTATCCACCTATCACTTGCCAGGCTTTGTCCTGCCCCCACCTCTATTCCAGCACTCTCCCCTCCACAACAGTCAGTTTGAAGAAGGGTCCTGACCTGAAACATCTTCTATTTGTGCGACACAGGGGCGCAGCAGTAGAGTTGATGCCTTACAGCACCAGATATCTGGGTTCGATCCTAACAATGGGCTTTGTCTGTACGTTCTCCCTGTGACCACATAGCTTTTCTCTGGGTGCACTGGTTTCCTCCCACACTCCAAAGAGTGCAGGTATGTTGGTGAATTAGCTTCTGTAAATTGTCCCCAGTATGTAGGATAGAACTAGTGTATAGGTGACCTTTGGTCGGCATGCACTCTGTGGGCTGAAGTGCCTGTGCCATGATTTAACTCTAAAACTATCCATGTTACAGAGAACATAGAACAACGCACACAAGAATGGCGGGTGAGGCAGCATCTCTGGAGAGAAGGAAAGGGCAACGTTTTGGGTCGAGACCCAAAACATCACCCATTCCTTCTCTCCAGAGATGCTGCCTCACCCGCTGATTTACTCCAGCATTTTGTGCTTACCTTCGATTTAAACCAGCATCTGCAGTTCTTTCCTACACACACAGGAATCGGCCCTTCGGCCTACAAATTCAGCACCAATCACGATGCCATTAAACTGATCTCATCTGCATGTACAGGATCCATATCTCTCTATTCCCTGCACTTCCATGTGCCTATCCAAAAGCCTCTTAAACACCACCATCGTATCTGCCTCCACCACCACCCCTGGAGATGTATTCCAGACCCCACTCCCCCACTCTCCGTGTAAAAGTCTTGCCCCTCACATCCCCATTAAACTTTCCCCCTCTCACCTAATAGCCATGCCCTTTAGTGTTGGACATTTCCAGCCTGAGAAAAATAGGTTCTCATTGTGCACCCCATCTATGCTTCTCATCATTTTATATACAATCCTCCATGTCCTCCGCTTTCCTCCCACTTCCCAAAGACGTGCAGGTTAGTAAGTTAGATACAAAATGCTGGAGTAACTCAACGGGACAGGCAGCATCCCTGGGGAGTAGGTTAGTAGGTTAATTGGCCTCTGTTAAATTGCCCCTTGTGTGTCGGGAATAAATGCAAAACTGAGATAACATAGAACTAGTGTAACGGGTGATTGATGGTCGGCATGGACTTGGATGGCCGAAGGGCCTGTGACTATGCTATATCTTGAATCTAAACTAAATATCTGTACCAAATGACTGGTTCCCCTTATTTTGAGTGGCTTTGTTTAGTTTAGTTCAGTTTAGAGATACAACATGGAAACAGGCCCTTCAACCTACTGACCAGCGATCCCCGCACATTAACACTATCCTACACACACTAAGGACAATTTACATTTATACCAAGCCAATTAGCCCATAAACCTATCGTCATTGGCATGTGGGAGGAAACTGGAGTATCCCAGAGAAGACCTAGGCAGGTCACGGGGACAACGTACAAACTCCATGCAGACAGTACCCATAGTCAGAATCGAACACGGGACTCTGGCGCTGTTAAGGCAGCAAGTCCACCACTGTGCCACCATGCCATCTTTCTGGACATCTCGGCCAGTGGGAACACTGCAGAAGCTATTCTGTCAACCTATTAAGTGCAGTACCCTACTTAATCTCATAGAATTTTAAAATAGTTATGAATAAGAATAGTCTAGACCTTGGGGGGAAAATATTAAATATAACATTATTAAGTGGGAAAGTGGTCTGAAGAAGGGTTTCGACCTGAAACGTTGCCTATTTCCTTCGCTCCATAGATGCTGCCTCACCCGCTGTGTTTTTCCAGCATTTTTGTCTACCTATTATTAAGTGGGAACTTGGGAGAATAGATTGGGAACAGCAATTATAAGGCTAGTCCACAACTGACATATGGGAAGATGGACACAATGTGCTGGAGTAACTCAGCAGGTCAGGCATGGGTGATGTTTCGGATCGGGACCCTTCTTCAGAGAGGTGAAGGGTTCAATCCGAAGAAGGGTCCTGCCCCAAACCATCACCCATTCTTTTTCTCCAGAGCTGCTGCCTGACCTTCTGACCGTTTTTATTTTTGTGGAGGCTGTGGATGTTGTCCTTCAGTAAGGCATTTAAAAAGTTCCCTCATGGCTGGCTGATCGAGAAGATTAAGATACATGGGATCCATGCTGGCTTGGTAGTTTGGATTCAGATCTGTCTTACCCAAACAAGACAGTGGATAGCGGTGGAAGTGGGTTATTCTGGATGGAGGTCTATGATCAGTGGTGTTCTGCAGGGATCGCTGCTGGGACCTCTGCAGTTGCAATATATATATATAAATAACTTGGACAAAAATGTATACTGGTTGGTTAGCAAGTTTGCAGAGAACACAAAAATTGATGAAGTTGCAGACAGTGAAGAAGACAATCAAAGAAGTCTGAAGAAGGGTTCTGATCCAAAACATCACCTATTCCTTTTCTCAAGAGATGCTTCCTGACCCGCTGACTTACTCTAGCATTGTGCGTCTATCTTCGGTGTAAACCAGCATCTGCAGTTCCTTCCTGCACATATCACAGGAGAGAGATGAGTAGAAAAATGGCAGATGGACTTTAATCTGAGCAAGTGTGAGGTATTGCACTTTGGGAGGTCAAATGTGTGGGGAAAGTATGCAGTTAATGGCAGGACCATTAACGACATTGAGGTACAGAGTGATCTTGGGATCCAAATCCACAACTTCTTGAAATTGGCATAACAGGTAGATAGAGTATTAAAGTAAGTGTATGGAATGCTTGCCTTCATTGCTTGGGGCATGGAAAACAAGAGTTAGGATGTAGACACAAAATGCTGGAGTAACTCCAAATGTGTTTCAAAAAACGGATTATTCATTATTAATCTCAACCTTAAGAATGCCGTGAAATTCCAAGTGGATATGGTTTACAGCTTCCTTCCTAAATTTCATTGCCAAATCAAGGGATATGAGTAACTCAGCAGGACAGCAGGATCCTTCTTCAGTGGGGTCTCGACCCAAAACATCACCCATTCCTTCTCTCCAGAGATGCTGCCTGTCCTGCTGAGTTACTCCAGCATTTTGTGTCTATCTTCGGTTTAAACCAGCATCTGCCGTTCCTTCCTACACAAGAGTCAGGATATCATGTTGCAGCTTTAAAAAAACTTTGGTCAGGCCACATTTGGATTTTCGGTTGCAGTTTTGGTCATCCCATTGCAGTAAGGGTGTGGAGGCTTCAGAGAGGGTTCAGAAGACGTTGATCACACTGTTTTTCACACTGAGAGTTGTGAGTCTGTGGAATTCTCTGCCTCCGAGGGCGGTGGAGGCTGGTTCTCTGGAAACTTTCAAGAGAGAGCTAGATAGGGCTCTTGAAGATAGCGGAGTCAGGGGGTATGGGGAGAAGGCAGGAACGGGGTACTGATTGTGGATGATCAGCCATGATCACCTTGAATGGCAGTGCTGCCTTGAAGGGCCGTATAGGCCTACTGCACAGATTGTCTATTGTCAATTATCTATTGATCTGAAACATTAATTCTGTTTTTCTTCCATGGATGCTGCCTTACCTATTAAGCGTTTCCAGTATTTTCTGGTTTTATTTCAGATTTCCAGCACCTGCAATTTTTATTTTTGATTTTCAACTTTGCAAACTAAATCTGTACACAACAAGCTTGAGCCAGAATGGGTTTGGCATCTGTTTTTAATTCATGTTGATCGAGGGAAAGTACTGGCCAGGACACTGAGGATAAATCTGGATTGGCATCTTTTCCTGCCATCTAATTGAGTAGACAGGGCCTTAGTTTAGTTCAGTTTTAGTTTGGAGAGACAACATGGATACAAACACTTCAGCCCACAGTCCCATCGATTTTTGATTAAGCAAATCAAGGGATATGGTATTAAGACAGTAAAGTAATGCTGAGGTAAAAGTCTTTAGTTTAGTTCGGAGATACGGCATGAAAACAGGTCCTTCAGCCAGCTGAGTTCACGCAAACCATCGATCTCCCATTCACACCAGATCTACATCACCCCACTTTTACATCCACTGCCTACACATTAGCGGCAATTTGCAAAGGCCAATTAACACGACAAACCCACACGTCTTGGGTTCGATCCTGGCTACGGATGCTGTCTGTACAAAGTTTGTACGTTCTCCCTGTTATTGCGTGGGTGTTCCGGGATGGTTTCTCTCACACTCCAAAGATGTAAAGGTTTGCAGGTTAATTGGTTTCGGTAAAATTGTCCCTGGAGTGTAGGATAGTGTTAGTGTGCGGGGATCGCTGCTCGACGTGGACTTGGTGGGCTGAAGGGCCTGTTTCCGTGCTGTGTCTCTAAAGACTCTGGTGGTGTGCGGCAGTGACCCATACAGCTGCACCACTGTGCCATGGTGTTTGGCAAGGAAATTTAGGAAGTTGTATACCATAGCTACTTGGAATTTTCCAGCTTTCTTAAGGTTAAGATTAATAATGAATAATCAATTTTTTGAAACACAATTTAGTTTTAGTTTAAAGATGGAGCATGGAAAGATGCCCATTGGCCAACCGAGTTCGTGCCAAACATCGATCACCCTTTCACACTAGTTCCATGATATCTCATTTTCTCATCCACTCCCTACAGGCAAGAAATAATTTACCAGCCAATTCATCTAAAACCTGCACGTTTTCGAGATGTGGGAGAAAACGGGAGCACCCAGAGTAAACCCACGTGGTCGCAGGGAGAACGTGCAAACTCCACACAGAGTGCACCCAAGGTGACCATTGAACCCGGGACTCTGGCGCCGTCAGGCAGCAGCTCTACCAGCTGAGCCACAGTGACGTGGTATTTGAAAAGTAAACTGAGAGCGGAAGCTGTAAACCGTGGCCATCTGAAATTTCCTAACCCTTGTCAGCAGTCTAAAGGTTAAGAATTAATAATGAACAATCAATTTTTAAAACACAACTTGTTGCTGAGAAATGGGAAATAGTCTGTGTGATGGATGTAGCAGTTGTAGAGTGCAATAAGCAATATCAACATCTCACATCTGTCAGTAATTTTATGACCGTACCCTGACAGACATTTAAATAAAGTTAGCTTAGCATGCACATTTTCTTTGCTCCAGTTTCAATGTGGGTATCGGTGTGGGCCAGTACCTACTCAAGATGATATGAATCTGGCTGTATTGAATATTACTGCTGGCTCCTTATTCCTCACTAATCAAAGCACAGCGGAGCCTTGGAGTGCTTGCACACATGCTCAGCGCTTTCCTCTTGCCAGCAAAAAATTGCCGGCTACATTTTTCACATAAGCAAAGAGCCAACAAAGCTGAGAGCTCTGCCAAAATAAAACAATTGTAGAACGAGCTCTTTCTCTCTCTCTCTCTCTCTCTCTCTCTCTCTCTCTCTCTCTCTCTCTCTCTCTCTGGTTTACTCCGAAGGTTAGACGCAAAATGCAGGATTAACTCATCGAGACAGGCAGCATCTCTGGAGAGAAGGAATGGGTGACGTTTCGGGTCGAGACCTTTCTTCAGACTGAGAGTCAGGAGAGGGGGAAACTAGAGATATGAAAGGGTAAGGTGTGTAAATGACAGTTCAAAGCAGACGATGATCAGGAAATGTAGAATGGTTCACTGTTGGCTGAGGGGAAGGTGACAACGAGGCATACAAACAGTGAAATTAATTAGGAGGATGGCAAAACTAGTTGGAGAGATAAGGTAGGTGAGTGACGGAGATAGAAGGAAAGCAAAGATTACTTGGTTAGAGAAATCAACATTCATACCACTGGGTTGTAAGGTGCCCAAGGTTTGCTTTGCGGTGCTTGCAAATATATCACAGTCAGTGATAGGTAGAGGTGATGTTGACATTCAAGGTGGTCTCTGTATTGTTTGCCAGAATCCAGACTTGGCCACCCTCCCTCCCCCTTCCCTCCCACCACCCTACCCCCCCCCCCCCCCTCTCCCCCAAACGTCCAGCCATCTACCAATTTACCCTGCATGGCTTCCATCAACATTGACAGAGCAGTTTCACTGGCACGCAATACAAAGGCAGAGAAAGGCAGCAAAGTAATATAAGGTATAAGACATTGTCCATCATTTCTTAGGCAATAATCGTAAAAATATGCAGTGGTGGCAGAAAAAATAAATCACTTGTGCGAGAAATGCGAAATAAAAAGCAGATGTTTTGGATTGTGTGGCTATCGATGACAGAACTTCTGTGAGAATAAACAGCTCGAAAATATATAGAACAGTAGCTGTCTTCAATTCTCATAGTGCATTCCTACGTGAGACTGATATAAATGCACTGGAACTCAATGGCGTGAATATTTTGTCATTATTGTGGCTCCGGCCTTGTCAATATCACTCATTTGTGTTTCCATGTTGTCATGATGCATGGGCTCAACTTATGATGTAGTTCTGTATCTCACTCTTTTAGATGCTGAAGGAATGTTGGGGATAGGAGGGGGAGCAGGATAAAATGTTGCCCGTTTAAGACGGAGACGAGGAGGAATTTCCTTTCTCGCGTGAATGTTTGGATCCGCTACCTCAAACAGCTGTGGAGGCTGAATCATTGAATACATTCAAGGCGGCGATAGACAGAATTTTGGACTGCAGCAAAATCAAGGATTATAGAGAACAGGCAGGCAAGTGGAACTGGGGCCAAGATTAGATCAACCTTCATCTTATTGAATGGCAGCATAGGCTGTTGAGGTTATATTGCCAACTCTTGCTCCTCACGTTATAAAACTCTGATAGTCCTACACGGAGTGAATAGAAAGGAGTGAGATCAAAATTAGGGGAATAGGGAGGCATAGATTAGGAAATATCTATGGAGGGAAAAGGAGAGTTGAATTGAGTTTAATTTAGTTTAGTTTAATTTAGTTTAGATTAGAGATACAGCATGGAAACATACCTTTCGGCCTACCAAGTCCATGCTGACCAACAATCACCCATTCACATAGTTCACCATTCACACAGTACGAACGCCGATTTCTCTAAATTCAAGTAACCTGTATTTCTTCTCCCCCTCCCCCTCTCCCTCTCTCCCCCTAGTTATTCTACTAGTTCCACTGTTCACATCCTTGTATACCGATCATTAGCACATCTTCCCCAGCAAACATTGGGCCATTATGGACTCTACCCTTCCTGAGGTCAACTGTTGCCAGCCCTGTTTTGTTCTGGCCGTCATTTCTTTCAGTCTGAAGAAGGGTTCTGACCCGAAATGTCACCTTTTGCTTTTCTCATGAGATGCTGCCTGACCTTCTGTGTTTTATGTCTACCAGCATTTTATGTCTACCTTCACATAAGCTCAATGTTATCCCACTTTATCATCCATTCCTTGCACACTTGCGGCAATTTACGGAGGTCGATCAACTTACAAACCCGCTCGTCTTTGGGATGTGGGAGGAAACCGGAGCCCCTGGTGGAAACCCACGTGATCGCAGGGAGAATGTGCAAACTCCAGACAGACAGCAGCCGAGGTCAGGATCGTACCTGTCCCTGGCGCTGTGAGGCAGCGGCTCCACCAGTTGTGCCACTGTGTTGCCCCAACACTCAGGAAAGTGGAGTTAACCATCTGGTCACTCATTTTACTCCTTTTGATAAACCAACAAAACTTTTGGTCACATTTTTTATATAGGTTGTACAACTGTCTAACTTTCCAGTAAATGAGATGACAATAGACAATAGGTACAGGAGTAGGCCATTCGGCCCTTCGAGCCAGCACCGCCATTCAATGTGATCATGGCTGATCATCCACAATCAGTACCCCGTTCCTGCCTTCTCCCCATATCCCCTGACTCCGCTATCTTTAAGAGCCCTATCTAGCTCTCTCTTGAAAGTATCCAGAGAACCCACCTCCACCGCCCTCTGAGGCAGAGAATTCCACAGACTCACAACTCTCTGCGAGAAAAAGTGTTTTTTCTCGTCTCCGTTCTAAATGGCTTACTCCTTATTCTTAAACTGTGGGCCCCTGGTTCTAGACTCCCCCAACATTGGGAACATGTTTCCTGCCTCTAGCGTGTCCAAACCCTTAACAATCTTATATGTTTCAATAAGATCCCCTCTCATTCTTCTAAACTCTAGATGAGTCTAAAGGGAGTGTGGAAATCACGCTGAGCAGACTGTCCCAATGTACCACTGCTATGCACTTGCACTGCATCTGAGATGCTTATATAAGATGTATCTAAGTGCTTATGTGGAGTGATACGTACTGAAATGTATACGAAAATGAATTTTACTGTCCCTTAGTGCTTGTGACAAATGAAGTACCTTTGCTAAACCAGCGGGTCTTTTACTGTTAGCTTTGTTTCTCTCTCCACAGATGCTGTCTGACCTGCTGAGTATTGGTAGCATTTTCTGTTTTTTTGGCAGATTTCCAGTATTTCCAGTACTTTGTTTGATGACCTGCTTACGGATTTATGATGCAAGGATTAGAGAGAAGTTGAAGAAATGTCTTTTGCCCAGAAGTCTGGCAGGTATCAAGAACAAACTGGAGGCAAACATGCTCATCATATTTAAAACGTGAGTGGAACGAGGGCATGGACTGAGAGCTTTCAGCTGGCAAGATTGTGATGGTCCAGCTGGCTTTTTCCTACATTGTAAATTTCTATAATTTTTATCATCTTTGGGCATTGTTCCTGGGAACAACTTTTTTTTTAAATGGACTCATTCTCAGATAATGGATGCCAAATACTGAAATTAGTAACTCTGACAATCCTTTATTCCTTTAGCCTTTAGAGATACAGCGTGCAAAAAAGGTCCTCCGGCCCATTGAGTCCGTGCCAACCAGCGAACATCTTGTTTCACTCGCACTATCCCACACACTAGGGGACAATTTACAATTTGCACCGAAGCTAATTAACCTACAAACCTGTACGTCTTTGGGGTGTGGGAGGAAACCGGAGCACCCGGAGAAAACCCTCGCAGGTCACCGGGAGAATGTATAAATCAGTAGACAGTACTGTAGTCAGGATCGAACCCAGGTCTCTGGCACTGCGAGGCAGCAACTCTACCGTTGTGCCACTGAGCCATCATTGTTTGAAAATCCTTCTCACCTGAAAAAAGTGTTGGATTAACTCGGTGGGTCAGGCAGCACCTCTGGAGAGGGCACCTACCCATGTTCTCCAGAGATGCTGCCTGACCCACTGTGTTACTCCAGCACTTTGTGTCCTTTTTATTTTTACAAAATGGACATGCAGATCCTTGTTTCTTCCGTCTCACCTGGTTGTGATTTGCACATTACCTTTAGACTCACTTACTGGAACAAAGATAGACACAAGAAGCTGGAGTAACTCAGCAGGTCAGGCAGCATCTCTTGTAACGATTCGGGTCGGGACCCTTCTTCAGACTGATTGCAGGGAAGGGGGGGGGGCAGGACAAGAAATAAACTTGGAAGAGAGAAGAGGGGGCCAGACTAATCACGGCTGGCAACAGATGACCTCAGGTGAGGGGGTCCTCTGATAGCTAGGTTGTTGGACAAAGTCTGGAGATAGAAGCAAGTGTGAGCCCAAAGGAAATGCATAGTTATGAACTGTGAGGCCAGTTGAAGGACCTTTGGGGTGGGGGAGGGGAGGGGGACTGTGGGGGAGGGGAGGGGAGAAACTAGTGCAACAACAGCCAGGGTTCCAGAGAAGGGAGACAGGAGGGAGGGGCAATAAAAGGGGAGGTGTTGGGGGGAGAGAGGGGGGGGGGGGGGCTGGGAGGTGTTTGCAGAAGTTACCTATAACATACCGCAGCATTCTATACATTTATATGTCTGAAGAATGGTTCCATACCGAAACGTCACCAGTTCCTTTGCTCCAGAGATGCTGCCTGACCCGTTGAGTTCCTTCAGCACTTTGTGTCTAAGCTCTCTTAAGGGCTGTCCCACTTGGGCGACCTAATCTATGAGTTTAGAAGAGTGCTGTCTGACCCGCTGAGTTACTCCAGCATTCTATGTCTTCTTTTGTAAACTCACATCTCCAGTTCCTTGTTTCGCCATGTGCCTATCTAGCCCCAATGGTTTTTAATGTTTTATTAACTGCACATAATTTTGTCACGTGCATTGGTTCCTTTGCTGGAAGAGTCTGCCATTTTGCATTCACTGCATTGTTGCACATTTTCTATGGGTTATTATGCACTGCTAAAATAGACCCAGGGTGGATTTCACTGCAGAATTTGTACCTCACAAATCATAAATATTTGGGTGGAATTAAGGGCCAAAGAGATCACACTTAGTTTGAAAGGAACCAAAGTTGGCAAATAGTATGCTTAACTTCTAACTTTATGCTTCACCCTTTGGAAGAATAGGCCCAAAAATAGTATTATCTAATTTTGATGACGCTGTCTTTATTGATTCGAAGACATTTTATTGCTGTGATAAAGCCAAACTTGCATCAGAAGATCAAAAGCAATGCCTCAAAAGCCACCGTTAAGTAAACTAATATTTCTATGTGCCCATACGGAGACATATTTCATTTCCTGCATGGGGCTTCAAGAAAATCTATGAATACACAAAGATCTATAGCTGGTTTGCAAAATCTTCCTCCCGATAGGAATCACTGTTGGGCTGAGACTGGAAAAAAATGGATGAGTTCTATATTGTGACGATAATCAATAGTTCAGTTTAGTTTATTATTGTGACGTGTACTGAGGTACAGTGAAAAGCTTTTGTTTGCATGCTATCCACTCAGAAAAGACCACACTTCATTACAATCACAGTCCACAGTGCACAGATAAAGGGTACAACATTTAGTGCAAGATAAAGGCCTATTAAAGATAGTTCAAAGGTCCCCAATGAGGTAGATGGGAGGTCAGGACTGCACTCTACCTAGTGAGAGGATGGTTCACTTTCCCTGATAACAGCTGGGAAGAAATTGTCCCTGAATCTGGAGGTGTGTGTTTTCAAAATTCTGTACCTCTTGTCTGATGGGAGAGCGGAGAAGAGGGAGTGACCTGGGTGAGACTGGTCCTTGATTATGCTGGTGGTCCTGCCGAGGCAGCGTAAAGTGTAGATGGAGTCAATGGAAGGGCGGTTAGTTTGCGTGTTGGTCTGGTTTGAGGATAAATGCAATATTGTAAAACAGATCTTTGTATAATTTCAGTCCTATTTACAGCTCCTTCATTTCCCTTTTCTGTTATTTATTGGGGATTTGAGCAAGGCTAGCATGTCCACCATTTATTAGCCATTCCTCATTGGTCTTGAACTATCTGCCTGATCATTTCAGAGGGTATTTAGGAGTCAACCACACAGGGTGGGTTTGGAGGTGCACATAGGACACCTCATCTCCTGCCCTGAAACACATTGCTAAATATGTAGGAATGAACTGCAGATGCTGGTTTACACCAAAGATAGACACAAATTGCTGGAGTAACTCAGCAGGTCAGGCAGCATCTCTGGAGAAAAGGAATAGGTGACGTTTCAGGTCGAGACCCTTCTTCAGACTGAGAGTCAGGGGAGAGGGAAACTAGAGCCAACATCATCAAAGACCCACACCATCCTGGCCACACACTCATTTCACCATTGCCATCGGGAAGAAGGTACAGGAGCCTGAAAACTGTAACGTCCAGGTTCAGGAACAGCTTCTTCCCTACAGCCATCAGGCTATTAAACACAACAAATAAGCTCTGAGCTCCGAACTGCAAAAGACTGTATTATTACTGCACTATATTTGTTATTTATTTATTTTTCTCTTCCCCCGTTATGTACTATGTTTACATATTCACATATTCTGTTGTGCTGCGGCAAGTAAGAATTTCATTGTCCCATCCGGGACATACGACAATAAAACACTCTTGCCTCTTGAGAATATGAAGAGGTACAAAGAACAAATGAATGAAAGGTATGCAAAAGGACATGCAGCAAGAGAGGGTGCTGCAGAACTCTCGTCAGAGAGAGGAGAAGAACTCCTTCAAAGTAGGCATACCTTGAGGAGATTTTGCAGTGGAGCAGACAAAATGTGGAGGAAGGAACTGCAGATGCTGGTTTACACTGAAGATTGACACAAAATGCTGGAGTAACTCAGCGGGTCAGGCATTCATTTATTTGTTCTTTGCATCTCTTCAAATCCCTTTTCCTTCTTCCCTGACTCTCGGTCTGAAGAAAGGTCTCGACCTGAAACATCACCTATTCCTTCTCTCCAGAGATGCTGCTGGTCCCGCTGAGTTACTCCAGTGTCTATCTTCTCTTGCAAAACCAGAGGTGCTTTTGTGACAACCATCATTCCTTAAAATAGTTGTTGCTACCAAATGGTTAAGTGAATTTAAATTCCGCAGCTGTCACAGTGGGATTTGAATTTGGATCTCTGCATTGTTGGTCCAGGTCATATAAACACATTTTTTATCTTAACAGCTGTGCCTCCACTGAGCCCTATCTCTGCTGAAGTCAAGTTAACCGTGTTGTGATAATTTGGATCAAAAGCGTTTTCAATCCTCAATTGCTTGAAATGTATCTTTCAGTGATATATTATCTACAAGGGTGGCACAATGGTGCAGCGGTAGAGTTGCTGCCTTACAACGCCAAAGACCCTAGTTCAAGCCTGACCTCAGATGGTGTCTGTGTATAGTTTGTACGTTCTCCCTGTGACCGCGTTGGTTTTCTCCGGGTGCTCCAGTTTCCTCCCACATTCCAAAGATGTGCAGGTTTGTAGGTTAATTGGCCCCCTGTAAATCGTCCCTAGTATGTAGGATAGAAGTAGCGTATGGGTGATTGCTGGTTGATGTGGACTTCAGCCCATTGAGTCTATGCCAACCATCAATCATCCGTCTCACTAGTTCTAAGTTATCGCATTTTTTCATCCACACCATACGCACCAGGGGGCAATTTACAGAAGCCAATTAACCTACACATCTGCACACCTTTGGGATGTGGGAGGAAACCAGAGCACTTGAAGGAACCCACGTGGTCCCAGAGTGAACGTGTAAACTCCACACGGACTGCACCCCAGGTCAGGATCAAACCTGGGTCTTTGGTGCCATGAGGCAGCAGCTCTGCCCGCTGCGCTAATGTGGAAGAACCTCATTTTGGCTTAATTAGCTTTCCGCTGGATCCCAAACATGGAGTAGAAGAAAGTCATCTTTCATTCCAAGGGGTTGCTTCAGAAGAAAAAGTCATATGGTTGGAAATCATTCTTTACAACTTCATTAACAATCCACATTAATTAGCATTACATCTTGGTTTTGAAAATATGCCTTTAACACTATTCCCCTGCAGATTTCCATAATCCACTTTGTGACAGCCATCTTATTCCAAATAAGAAATTCTTGCTTCCATTAAAATGATTACCAAAGGAGTTTTGTGCACGAAAATTGGATGGTATACTTGCAAGTTTTGCATATCTCGAGTTAAAACATATTAACAGAGAATCAAAGTCCAATAGATACTGGGAAAAGTTATTTTCTTCGAAAATCCTTTGTCAATATTGTTAATGTATATTGATCCCTGGAACGTCTCATGAAAGATTAATTAGAAAATCTAAAAATATGTTTGTTGTTTGCACTGACCTTTTTTATTGCGCTATAAGCTAGCTTCCACAGTGTAGAGCATGGGTATCAGGGACTGCAATACACCATTTCACCTCTCCAGGCTGTTTACCTTAGTTTAGTACAGAGATACATCAGTCTGAAAAAGGGTCTCGACCCAAAACGTCACCTATTCCTTCGCTCCACAGATGCTGCCTCACCCGCTGAGTTTCTCCAGCATTTTTGTCTACCTTCGATTTTTCCAGCATCTCCAGTTCTTTCTTAAATGTACAGTGTGGAAACACACCCTTCGGCCCACCGAGTCTGCGCCGACCAGCGATCATCCCTAGATTAACACTATCCTATTCACTGGGGACAATTCACAATTTTTCTCTTTGGAGTGTGGGGGGAAACTGGAGCACCCGGTCTGGAGAAACTGGAGAAAACCCAGGGAGTCATGGGGAGAACGTATAAACTCGGTACAGACCTGTAGTCAGGATCGAACCGGGCTCTCTGGCGCTGTAAGGCAGCAACTCTACCACTGCGCCACCGTGCAACCCTCACCATGTTGCCTCATTCAATAAGATAGTGGCCATGGTGGTTCAGTGGTTCCGCAGTGCTTTTGTTGTCCCATGTGCAAACGCACAGTGAAATTATTTTCTTACTTACTGTCCTGTACAGTATTGCACATCCCTGATTAGCAAAGTGTACAGAAAACTGAGCCCGCACGTAGAGGCGCCATATTTTGGCGCCATTTTCAAAGTCCAGTCCGCACTCTCATTGTTATGAGTGGTGCCTGATCCAGGTGAGCCCCAGGCTACTGCGGGCCTTCAGCCATCGCCTTTCCTGGACGTGTTGTCCCTCACCTCGCCCCGGGGAAGCCTCCCGCAGCCAACATTGAGGGCACGGTAGGTCAGATCCCAGCTCCCTCTCCATGATAGGATGGACTGTGAGAAATATTACTCCCGAAAGAAGACTCGTGAAGCCAGAGGGCATATGTTTAAGGGAAAGAATGGAAGGTCACAGGGGATCTTAGGAAGTTGGTTCGGCGGCATTTGGAGTTCTGCATGCTTTCTCATTTCCCCATTACAGAAGGATGTGGAGACATTGGAAAGGGTGCAGAGGAGGATTACCAGAATGATGCCTGGATGAGGAGGGATTATCCATAGGGAGAGGTCGGACAGACTTAGATCGATTTGTCTGGAACGCCAGAGGTTGAGGGGAGATGTTATAGAGGTATTTTAAATGATGACAAGAATAGACAATCACAACCTTTGTCCCCAGGCCAGAAATATCAAACACTGGAGGGAATAGATTTCAGGTGAAAGGGGCAAAGGAGATATGCGTTGCAGGTTGTTTTACACAGAGGGTCTTGGATGCGTGGAATGTTCTGCTCGGGGTGCAAGTGAACGCAGGAACGATAGTGCCACAAGCACGTGGATATGTTGGGAATGGAGGAATTTGGCTGATGTGCTGGCAAATAAATTCCACGCCAACCAGCAATCGCCCCATACACTAGTTCTATCCTGTAAACCAGGGATAATTTAGCGAAGCCAATTAACCACAAACCTGTAAGTCTTTGGAACGTGGGAGGGAACCCAGAGAAAACCCACGCAGTCACAGGGAGAAAGTACAAACTCCATGCAGACAGCACCTGTAAACAGGATCGAACCACGGTCTCTAGTGCTGTAAGGCAGCAATTCTACTGCTGCGCCACTGTGCTGCCCTACTGTCTATTTCAGGGGAGAAAAAAAACATCCAATGTGTGTTTGCAATCTGGAATGCAATGCCATGAGAAGGTTCTCTCATAACATATGGATGAGCACCTGAATGACCAAGGCATAGAAAATGGGATTAGTTTGGATGGACACTTGATGGCTAGCATGGACATGATGGGTTGAAGAGCCCAGTGCTGCATTCTATGACTCCAAGGCTTTACAACCTGATCATGGGCCTCAGCTCCACGCTCTTCCCTTATTCATGTCACCTTTGCTTTTACTCCTTAAAATTCTTGCAAGCAAAAAATATCAACTATTTTCCTTTCAATGCTAATCATAAAGTGCAATGCATGATTTTTTTATTTCTCAAAAATGCACCAATCCTGCCAATAACAATGACTAAAATGGAACAATAACCTTACTCTTAACATTTTCCTGTGTCTGCGTGGGGTTTCTCAGGCTGCTCTGGTTTCATCCCACACTCTCCAGAGGCGTGCAGGTTTGTAGGTTAATTGGCTTCGGTAAAATTGTAAATTGTCCCTAGTGTGTAGGACAGTGTTGCTGCATGATCGCTGGTCGGCGCGGACTCGGTGGGCCGATGGGCCTGTTTCCGTGCTGTATCTATCAAGTCTAAAGTGGCTGTTTGAGTGTGTGTGCGTACATGCACTCATTCATTAGAAGCACTAGAAAAGGCTGGGACTTTGGGCGTGTGACTCCATAGTCACCCGAAGGATTGATTCTGAGCAGCGTACAAATCAATATAACCCTGGGCTTCACATCAGTTTTGCAGCAATGGGCAAAGCTTTTATGGCAAGTGCTTTGCTCTGAATGCAGCTTTAATTAATTTGTAAGGAACAGAAAACAGCAGGACAGCCAAGACATCCATTAAATGAGAGAAACAACTTGGTCCATGCTGTGCTACACCTCAGAACATAAAATGCTTGTTTCTGGTATGGAGACACATTGGAACCATTTCTGGGTTGAAATGCTCCACTTTAAGAATTCCGAACTTCAATGTACAGCGAAACTCTTATTTGCACACAGATCAGTAATTCTATGGCCAGACATAAGTACAATCCAAGTACATTATTAAGTACATAATGCATAGAAACAACCCACTGAGAAAGCACACCAATGCCTATACTTCCTAAGAAGGCTTAAGGGCCTGTCCCACTTACGTGTCCTTGGCACGCAAATTACGTGACCTCATGGTCGCGTTGAGGCGCACGGGCATCGTATGGCCGCGCGGGGCCGGTCCCACTGAGAAGCGCAGAGGGGTATGTAGTTGTGCACGACATCGCGCGGGGCTCCGAAATTTTTGTAGCGAACAAAATCTTTGCGCGCCAACGGCCTGTCGCGTAACTGACGGCCAAAGTGGGACAGGCCCAAGACCCTGGCGCGACGCAACGTCTCACCTCCAACAGCAGCAGAAGCAGGCAAACGATTGCCGAACTCGGCCTGGGGCTCACGACCGTCGTGGTCCGGATCCGCCCCCACTTCTACTCCCAGAGCGGGGCCAAGAAAATTGAAGATAGACACAAAATGCAGGAGTAATTCAGCGGGACCGGCAGCATCCCTGGAGAGAAACAATGGGTGACGTTTCGGGTCAAGACCCTTCTTTCAGACTGAAGAAGCTCTCCAGAGAAGCTGCTGGTCCCGCTGAGTTACTCCAGCATTTTGTGTCCGTCTTCCAATGATGTCACGCGCTCCAGACGGCTGTGCGGTCGAATGAAGTCGCGCGCGACCTTCGTGGAACCATCGCGGCTCAACGCGACCACGAGGTCACGTAATTTGCGTGCCAAGGACACGTAAGTGGGACAGGCCGTTTAGGAAGATCAGCATGTGTCCAGCTATTGTCACCAACTTCTACAGATGTGCGCAGAATGCATTTTATCGGGATGCATCACAGCGTGGTTTGGGGTGGGAGATTGCAACCTTCACGTGGTCCACCCTGTTTCCACGATTGCAATCAGCCCGACGTGCACAAACAATTAGATCAAATAGAACAAGTTGACCTTCAACTTTAGGCTATGCACGCCATAGGCAAGAAGAAGAAGACAGCCTGGTTTGGGAACAGCTCCATCTAAGAACGCAATAAATTGTAGAGAATTGTAGACGCAGCCCAGACCATCACACAAACCAACCTCCCTTCCATTGATTCCATTACACTTCACGTTGCCTCAGCAAGGCCACCAGCATAATCAAGGACCATTCTCACCCTGGTCACTCCTTCTTCTCCCCTCTCCCCTCAGGAAAGAGGTACAGAACATTGAAAACACATACACTGTATCTCCAGATTCAGGTACAGTTTCTTCCCAGCTGTTATCAGGCACCTGAACCATCCTCCCACCAACTTGAGAATTGCCTTCAGTACCATCTACCACACTGGAGACCCATCGGATTATCTTTAATAGGAAGTTACTGGAATTTATCTTGGACTAAATGTTATCCCCTTTATCCTGTATCTGTACACTGGACAGCCTGATTGTAATCATGTATAGTCTTTCCGCTGACTGGATAGCAACTAAAAAGCTTTTCACTGTACCTCGGTACACGTGACAATAAACTAACCTAAACTAAAGATGGGAGTGTAATAGTAGAGAGTACACAAAGTGTCCCCACATTTCTGGCGCCAACAAAGTTTCAAAGGTCTTAAGAGTGCTGTCTGATCTTGGCCTTAAAGGCCTGTTGTCCTGCCAACACCGATCCTCTCCTCTGTCCGCCGCCATCTTGAAACCAGCCCTTCGTCCAGCGTCCGCCGCAGCCGCCGATTCCCTCCACCCCGGTACACGGTCTTTAGGGTCGAGCAGGAGACGGGACTCGGGCAATATGAAGAAGGGTCCCGAGCCAAAACGTCACCCATCCATTTTCCCCAGAGATGCTGCCTAACCTGTTGAGTTACTCCAGCACTTTGTGTCTACCTTTGGTATAAACCAGCTTCTGCATTTCTTTGTTTCTGCCTTCCTATCCATGATAATTACTTGTGTAGCCACTTTCAATATTCACACTGACACTTCATGGTGTTCCTGCAGTGTGGAAGCTTTTCATTAATATCGCTTAATTGATTAATTTCTAAATAACCACACCCATTCTTCCAGCTAATGGAGGGCACACGTACATCAGTGAAACTTTCAACCAGACTGAAACAGTAATTCATTGACTTATTGCAGCAAATGCATTTGCCAATCTTTGCTACATTTCGCTATAAAATTCCCTGTAAATACCAGCCATGAAATTTATGATTGCATTTACGTCGAGCAGAACAAACACACTTCTCATTGAGCTGGGCTTTTTCCCAGACTCCAAGCGACCACAGTAAAATAAAGACTGCGCTGAAAATCCTTACCTAAAAACAAAAATGTAACAGATGGTGCGATTATTCTGTCCTGTTCACATCATCTCATGTTCAGTTTTCAATGCATCGAGCAAGGCCAAGCAGAGTATGAAGAATGGTCGGACAGGCTCGGCCTGTGCCCGCTGAAGTTTACAAGAATGAGAGGCCCACTTGATTAAGATATACAAGACTCTGAGGAATCGTGTCAGGCTGGATAGGGAAAGGATGTTTCCACTTGTGGGAACATCCAGCATTAGACTGCGACTGTTTAAAATTAAAGAGTCATTTAATGGCCCTTTCTTTGTAAGTCTTTTTAAGCCTGTTTGGCATGGACGGGATGGGCCAAAGGGCCTGCTTCCGTGCTGTGTGACTTTATCCATCTCTTCCTCTGCCTGTTTTTTTCTAAATGTGTTTTGTACTAACATCTTGTTTTTTTGCACAGTTCTTTTTTCTTTTCACTCTTGCAGAATCTAGGTGTGATTTGTGTATAATTTGTGTGTGACTTCTGCTTTTGTGTGTTGTGTTACGTTTAGAAATACAGCACAGAAACAGGCCCTTCGTTCCACCGAGTCCACGTCGACCATCACTCACCCCTTCACACAGGTTCTATGTTATACCATTTTCACATCCACGCCCTTCTTAGCTGCTGGAGGAAGTAGTGGAGGCAGGAACTATCGCAACATTGAAGAAACAGGTTTAGAGGGATATGGGCCAAACACAGGCAGGTGGGACTAGTGTAGATGAGACATGTTGGGCTGAAGGGCCTGTTTCCACGCTGTATGATTCTATGACTTGACCACGACTTTTAACGAGGATTTGCCTGGAGGGTTTGCCTGGAGTCTTTGGAACTCTGTTCCTCAAAGTGGAAGCAGAGGCTTTGAATATTTGTAAAGAAGAGGTAAAGATATTTTAGATAAGCAAGGGGGTGAAACGTTACCATGCATAGGCAGGAATTATGATTGCATTGAAATTATCCATGTTCTAGGGTGGTAGAACTGTCCTCAGGCATCGACTAGCCTCCTCCTCTTAATACATTTGTTCGTATGTAAAATTGGGTAACACAGTGGTGTAGTGGTAGAGTTGCTGCCTTACAGTGCCAGAGACCCGGGTTCGATCCTGACTACGGGTGCTTGTCCGTACGAAGTTTGTACGTTCTCACCGTGACCTGCGTGTGTTTTCTCCGGGATTTCCGGTTTCCTCCCACACTCCAAAGACGTACCTGTAGGTTTGTAGATGAACTGGCCTGGTATAGTTGTAAATTGTCCCAAGTGTGTGTAGGATGGTGTAAGTGTGCGGAGATTGCTGGTTGGCGTGTACTCAGTGGGCCAAACGGCCTGTTTCTGCGCTGTATCTCCAAACTAAACTAAACTAAACAATTTCATCATAATCTGTATTGGATTTGTGATCTGTGGGGCCACATGCCCTTTACCTGTGTTGCTGGAGAGTGGAGATGACTATAACTTCCCCAGAATTGACTGGACATTGCTCAGTTCCAAAGGCTTAGATGGGGCAAAATTTGAATGGTTCTTGAAACAGTGTATAGATAGTTCAACCCAAGAAGGGAACATACTGGAGCTTGTTTAGTTTAGTTTAGTTCAGAGACGCAGCATGGAAACAACCCTTTGGCGACTGAGTCCACGTCGACCAATGGTCAACCGTACACTAGTTCTATTCTAAACACTAGGAATAGGTATAGAAGCCAATTAACCTACAAACCTGCATGTCTTTGGAGTGTGGGAGGAAACTGGAGAGCCTTGAGAAAATCCACACGGTCACAGGGAGAGCGTACAAACTCCGTACAGACAGCACCCGTAGTTGGGAAATGAGCCTGGTCAGGTGACTGATGTTTCAGTGAAAGAGCATTTTGGGGGTAAGGATCACAATTCATAGAGTCATTGAGTCACATGACACAATGGAGTCACAGTCATACAGCATGGAAACAGGCCCTTCGGCCCAACTTGCCCATGCCAACCAAGATGCCCCATCTACACTAGTTCCACCTGCCTGCATTTGGCCTATATTCCTCCAAACCTTTCCTATCCATGTAACTGTCCAAATGTTTTTTTAATGTTATTACAGTACCTGCCTCAACTACCTCCTCTGATAGTTTGTTCAATATACCCACCACCCTCTGTGTGTTTAGTTTAGTTTGGAGATACAGCCGGAAACAGACTGTTCGGCCCACCAAGTCCACACCGACCAGCAATCCCCACACACTAACACTATCCCACACACTAGGGACAATCTACAATTTTACCAAGCCAATTAGCCTACAAATCTGTACGTCTTCGGAGTGTGGGAGGAAACCGGAGCACCCGGAGAAAACCCACGCAGGTCACGGGGAAAACGTACAAATTCAATGCAGACAGCATCCGTAGTCAGAATCGCACTCGGGTCTCTGGAGAAGTAAAGGCTCTGTCTTACGGTGTTGCGGTCATCGGCGGTGAAGCGCGGCTTCGCCTGTATAGTGGACCGCACGGCAACGGCGAGAGCGCCGAGCCTATGCCACGGGAGCGCCTCACGGATGCTGCGCGGGGGCCGAGTGATTTAAATACGGCTGGTCCCACGTGCTTGCGGTAACTAAAAAAAAGGGCGGGCCGACTGCGATGACGTCGGCCCGCCGCACGTGACTCACCAGCGGCGGCTGTGGCGGCGGCCGTCCTGATCGCGGCGCTGTAGCGGTGGCTGTGCCGGCGGCCGTGCTGCACACGTGCCTCACTGGCGGAGGCTGTGACGGTGCAAGTTCGACGCACGGCGCTCGAGCCACACTGGCGGCGGCTGTGGCGGCGGCCGTGCCACACTCATGCATCACTGGTGGAGGCTGTGCGGTAGGAAAATGTTTTTGAACAGTGTAGATTTTATTTTAGCACCGTGCGGTGTTGGGAACAACGCCGCACGGCCCCGGAATTGTGCGTTCTCACGAGTGCGCGGTCTATGGCGGCCCAGGAGCGGTAGATTCTTCCCGTTTCGCCGCCAATGACCGCAGACTCGTGAGACAGGCCTTTAAGGCAGCAACGCTACCGCTGTGTCACCCTGCTGCCCGTGTGTAACAGTTGTCCCTTTGATTTCAATTAAACAATTCACCTCTCACCTCAAACTTATGTCCTTTGATTCCCCTACTCTGGTTCTTTCCAATATTATTTTCAGATAACATTGTGTAAAGGTTCAGGAGGTCAACTAAACAGGAAGTGTTTCACTTAACTTCGTTCATCGTCATGCTATTACAAGTAAACTGTGAATTGACGATCAGATTACCAAATGTTTCCAGGCAACAAGATAGAAAGTCCCTGCCAAACGGGAAAGAATCCCATAAATATTTTATCTGAAGCAAATAAAATAAATTCCACCTCCAGCAGTTATGTGCACATGATGAAATTACTGGTCAAACAATATTAGGCTTATCTCGTTTTTAACATCTGTACGATCAGGGAAGATTTCCTGAGTTACTGTTTACAATGTAATTGTGATTAGAAATCTTACACGTGCATTTCTGATTTCAATCAAAGGGAATCTTTCATCTGCATCAACGATGTCATGGGTTGGTTGTTACATTTATCTCCATGTAGTTTAGTTTAGTTTAGAGATACGCCGTGGAAACAGGCCCTTCGGTCTATCGAGTTCGCACTGACCAGCGATCCCTGCACACAAACACTATCCGAGACACACTCGGGACAATTTACAATTTTTCCAAGCCAATTAGCTTACAAACCTGTACCTCTTTGGAGTGTGGGTGGAAACCACGGGGAGAAGGTACAGACTCTGTACAGACAGCACCTGTAGTCAGGGTTGAATCCGGGTCTCTGGCGATGTAAGACAGCAACTCTATCGCTGTGCCACCGTGCCACCCATGTAGAGATGACAAGTGCATCAAATTTAACCCAAGAAGGATTAAAATTCAGTGTGTTTTATACAATACAATCGCACGTAAGTTGGAATGATGTTAGCTCATGGGCTTGGGATAATTTGAGGACAAATTATCCACTTCTTCCTGAAGATGTGTCCCCTCAGCGAATAGCTGAGTGATCGTTAACAAATTGGCAAGACTGCGTGGATTTTCATGGGGACACATTGTTTACTGTTTGTGCTACTGAGAAGTGGAAGTCAAAAGTGGTGGAGGAGTTGCTCTACTCATCAGTCATGGAGGCACTCAGACACCATGTCCTGGAGCATTTGTCTGCTGAGGTGATATGGGTACAGCTTAAAAATAAGAACGATGCAAGCACTCTAATGGGATTGCACTATAGGCCCCTCAATAGCAAGCGGGAGTTTTAGGAACAGTTCTGTAGATGGATTACTGAAAAATACCAAGCAACAGGGTTGGCTTAGCAGATGAGTTTAACTTCCCA
The DNA here is from genome assembly GCA_038087875.1 of Malacoraja senta. Taxonomy (NCBI): domain Eukaryota; kingdom Metazoa; phylum Chordata; class Chondrichthyes; order Rajiformes; family Rajidae; genus Malacoraja; species Malacoraja senta. Next base: position 82,007,794 of record CM075977.1, on the reverse strand, counting down.
ATATTCAATAGGACTTGCTCAGCACCAAAGGCGCTGACAAGAGCAGAAATTATTTAGTGGATCCAAGAAGGTTTCTTGAAACAGGACATGGATACTGTCCGTCTGTAGTGTCCAACCTGAGAAGGGAACACAGTGGATCTTGCGTTGGAAAATGAGGCTGGCCGGGTGACTGGTGTTACAGTGGAAGAGCATTTTAGGGATAGTGATCACAACTCCATAAGTTTTAACATTGATTTGAACAGGGAGAAGGCTGGACCTTGCTGGAAGGTATTAAATTGGAGTAAGGCAAAATTGCAACACTATTAGGTAGGACCTTGGAAAGGTACATTGGGAGCAGTTGTTATTGGATTAAGTCACCAACGGACATGTAGGAGTTGGTTGAATGCCAGTTGATGAAAGTTCAGGACCTGGCATATTCCAGTAAGGAGGAGGGATAAGATGGCAAAGGAAACCTCGGCTGAGGTTTTAAATTTGGTCATGAAGGAAAAGGAACCAATGGGAGGTTTAAGAGGATGAATCTGATGGGGCCATTAAGGAATATAAGGAGGAAAGAACTCCTTGCTTTAACTCCTTGCAGGCAATTAGGCCTAAAGGGGCCACAAAGTAAGGTTTTGTGAGTCAGATTTAAGAAAATCCCAAGGCTTTTTATACATACATTAAATCCATGGGGGTAACCAGGGAGAAGGTAAGACTGCACGAGATTGAGTTAAAATCCCACAAAGGCAGCTGGAGCATTTGAGTTCAGTTACTCTGCAACAAAAGGCGAGCATTGGTAACTGCTAAATTACCATTCCATTATTAAAACCCATCTGGTTCTTTAATATTCTCCAGGAAAAGAAATCAGGCATCAGTGGAATGTGTAAATGTGGATTATAAATATGTCTTAAAGTTGTCATTTCTTTTAGCATTGAGTCTTTTACCCAGGGTAGGGAAATCAAGAACCTTATGGGCCTGTCCCACTTACGCAACTTTTTTGGTGACTGCCGGCACCCGTCATAGGTCGTTGCAGGTCGGCGAAAATTTTCAACATGTTGAAAATCCAGCGGCGACCAGAAAGACGCTACGACTCTTTGGGCGACTGAGGAGACTACTCATGACCATACAGGCGACACCCAGGCAACATGTTGCGGGGTGAAGCCTGTATGGTTGTGAGTAGTCACCCAAAGAGTCATACCTTATTTTGGTCGCCGCTGGATTTTCAGCATGTTGAAAATTTTCGGCGACCTGCAACGACTTTGGTGCTGGCAGTCACCAAAACAGTTGCATAAGTGGGACAGGCCCATTAGGTTTCAGGTGAGAGGGGAAAGTGTAATATGAACCTGAGTGGCAACCATTTCACTCAGAGGGTGGTGGGTATATGGAATGAGCTGCCAGAGGAGATTGTTGAGGCAGGTACTATAACAGCATTTGCAAGAGATCTGGACAGGTACATGGATGGGAAGGGCTTGTAGGGATATGGGCCAAAGGTGGGCAAATGGGACCAGCTTAGATGGGACATCTTGTTCGGTATGGACAAGTTGAGCTGAAGTGCTTGTTTCCGTGCTGTATGGCTCTATGACTCCATTGTGTCATGTGACTAACTGTTCTTGGACTGGAACAATGGTAGAGTTGTTGCCTTTACAGCGCCAGAGATCCCAGTTCGATCCTGACTACCGGTGCTGTCTGCATGGAGTATGTACGTTCTCCGCATAACCTGCATGGGTTTCTTCCCACACCCCAAAGAAGTATAAGTTTGTAGGTTAATTGGCTTGGTAAAATTGTAAATTGTCCCATTGTTTCTATAGTGTTTAGGATAGTGTTGGTGTGCAGGAATCGCTGTACAGCGTGGACTTGGTGGGCTGAAGAGGCTGTTTCTGCGCTGTATTTCTAAACTAAACTAAACAATGTTCGTAGAAAATTTTCGAGTAAATCTTTAAGGAGTTGAACAAAGCAGTCACAAGTTGTTTTAGCTCCTTGGTGTGTTTGTCACTACACGCTGCAAATGGGTAGAAAGGAACTGCAGAAGCTGGTTTATACCGAAGAAAGACACAAAGGGGGAAAAATCTGAAGAAGGGTTCCGATCCAAATCGTCACCCATCCTTTCTCTCCAAAGAAGCTGTCTGACCCAATGAGTTACTCCAGCACTTTGTGTCTATACTCTGCAAAGAGACTCCACTGGAAACCACGGTCCACAAGCAACACATACCCCAGTCTGGTTTATGTATCTCTCCAGATGGAGCAACATGGTTGATTCTTAACTGCTCTCTTATATGGCTCTGCAAGCCTCTTGATATAATGCCTTCCTTGCTGGCAAAAATCGATCCCTAGTGAATGATTAAAAAAAAACAAAATCTGTTTAACCGGCTGAATATGTTTTGCCCTTGTGCCTCATTACAATTAATGGTAGCATTTGAAATAAGAGTAGAAACAGATCAAAATGCCCTGAAAATGTGCTCCCTCATTCACCAAGATTATGGCTGACCATCTAAATCAGCACCATCTCCCAGAAGAGGCCTTGCCTAGAGTCATAGATACAAGGAACTGCGATGCGGGTTTATACCAAATATAGATACAAAGTGCTGGAGTAATGTGGTAGTTCAGGCAGCATCTCTGAAGGAACAGGAGAGGTGGCATTTAGCGTCAGGACCCTTCTTCAGACTGAAAGTAGAGGGTGGGGAAGGGTGGTGAAGAGCTGAATTATTGAAGCAACGGCCAAGAATGGCAATGCTCCAACTTCCTTAGGGCTGAGAAAGTTCAGCTTGTCCCCAACAATTCTCGCCAGCTTCTACAGATGCTCTATAGAAAGCATTTTATCGGGATGTATCACAGCTTGGTTTGGAATCAGCTTCATCCACACCCGCAAAAAATTGCAGAAAATGTTGAACTCGGCCCAGACCATCACACACACCAACCTCCCTTCCATTGACTCCATTTACACTTCATGCTGCCTCAGCAAGGCCACCAGCATAATCAAGGACCAGTCTCACCCCTGTCACTCCCTCTTCTCTGCTCTGCCATCAGGCAAGAGGTACAGAAGTGTGAAAATGCACACCTCCAAATTCGGGGACAGTTTCTTCCCAGCTGTTATCAGGCAACTGAACCATCGTCTCACCAACTAGAGAGCGGTCCTGAGCCAAAATCTTCCTCATTGGAGACCTTTGGACTATCTTAAATAAGAATTGACTGGACTTTATCGTGCACTAAACATTATACCCTTCATCCTGTATCTGTACACAGTGGTCGGCTTGATTGTAATCATGTGTAGTCATTTCACTGACTAGCACACAACAAAAACTTCCACCCTGTAAGAGTTTACAGTGATTTTCAGAGTATATGGGGCAGTGGAGTGGCACAACTAAAAGTCAAGAGTGTTTTATTGTCATATTTCCCAGACAGAACAACGAGACTCTTACGTGGTGCAGCACAACAGCATATGTAAACATTTTACTCTGTAAACAATATAATAAACAAGAAAAAAAATTAGTATTTATATATATACTGAATTTCTTTTCCGAATACTATCCATATATATATATATATATACCATATAGATATCTAAATATCTATTTACTGAACTTTTATATATATACTGATTTCTTTTCTCATTTAATATATATATATTAAATGATATATATATTATATATACACATATACACACACATTATATATATATAGATATCATATACTTATTAAAAGTCTGATCTTGTTAGTGTGTATATGTGTGTGAATATGTGGTAGTCTTTACATCTTCGCGCAAACACTACGCGGTAACGATTACATTTTTACATATTCCGATTGACATTTTTCCCGTCAAGACCGGGATCACCTTATCTGAACATTTCATGCTTTATTTCTTAACTTATTCTCGACTCATTACTGATTAAATGTCTAAAAAAGTCAAAAGACTTTGAAATTAAAACCTATATATGACACGTTATTCGCACGTTATATTTCATCCTATATATGACACGTTATTCGCGACTAAAGCTTTAAAAATGCCAACTTTCACAAGATTTTTACATATTCTTATTCACATTTTTCACCTCTAGGCAGAGATCACTTTCACTGAACATTTTATGCTTTTTTTCTCGACTTATTCCTGATTAGTTTTTTAAAATCAAAATACCTTCAATTTCTAACCGACCAGCTTCAACTGATGGCGTCACAATGGCAGCTTCAACTGATGACGTCACAATGGATAGACTAGCAGGAATTGCTATTGCAGCACGCAGGGCAAGTGCAATTGGATTTTTTTTAAAGATCACTGCTGAGGGAGTCAAGGGGAGTGCTGGAATCTTACGTTCGGGAACGGCTTGAGATGGAGGACCCAACGGGTCTGCACTTGGTGCACACACACAAACACACACACACACACAAACACAAACACACACAAACACACAAACAAACCAACAATAATAGTGCAAAAAGACAAAACCAATGCCCCCAAGTGTATGTAGTTCAGAGCTTATTTGGAGGTTGTAGTGTTTAATAGCCTGATGGCTGTAGAGAAGAAGCTGCAACCAGTCAATATGCTCTCGACTGTACGCCTGTAGAAGTTCAAGAGTGTGAAGTGATGGTACTTCACTGCTTCAGCTATCTGGACCTCCGCTGCTCTCTGTGGAGGATGCCTTTCTTCCCTGTGACCATAAAAGGGATGTGGTCCCAAAGACATTCTGATCGATAGGTGAATTGATCGTTTTGAATTGCCCCGAGTGTTGATGGATGGCAGAGGCTGGAACGGAATTAACATAGAACGTGGAACAGTACAGCACAGGAACAGGCCCTTTGGCCTACAACGTCCATGCCAAACATGATGCAGGTTCAACTAATCTCCTCTGCCCGCAAATGAAGCAGGGAATGTGGGAAAATAGGCTGTAGGAAAAAATGAGTTGGGGTACAGGATTGCTCAGTGAGTTGCAGAGACTTGATTGGCTGAATGGTATCCTGTTATGCTGTAAGCAAATAATGAATATTCCCATATTTTAACAGCATGGTGGTGCAGCGGTCGAGTTGCTGCTTTACAGCACCAGAGACCCTGCTTCGATCTTGACTACGGGTGCTGTCTGTTCGGAGTTTGTACATTCCCCCTGTCCCTGTGACCGCGTGGGTTTTCTCCAGGTGTTACGATTTCCTCCCACATTCCAAAGACGTGCAGATTTGTGGGTTAATTGGCTTCTGTAAATTCTCCCTAGTTTGTAGGATAGAACGAGTGTATGGGGTGACTGTTGGTCGGCGCACACTCGATGGGCCGAAAGGCCTATTTCCACACCATATCTCTAAAAACGAAAGCTAAAAAAACCTGCAGAGATGGATAATATGATGCAATTGCAAAGCTTTTCTGTGAGAAAATAGTTACCTGTTCTTCACTGTCAGTATAAAATATAGTTTCCTTAATTGACAAGGTTATGACAGGCTAAGTAATTCCAAAACTCCATTTCCAGAGAACCACAAATACGCTGGGATAGAAGGATATTATACATAAAGCTGTTAAAACCTGTATAAATATTTTTGGAATTATTAAAACACAAATGGGATATGGAAGTATTTTAGGTTGTGTTCAACTACACCTTGGTATATTTGGTTTCCGGAATGTACAAAAGCACTCTTTTATCCCTTGTTTACCAATGTTTACAGCATCTAGTGAGACTAAAATTGTCCCCTTGTAGGTACATATTTACCCTGCACTATAGCCTAAATAAATATTGATTGCATATTTATCTTCAAATTCCTAATCTTGGTAAAGAGGCAGAAAAACAATCTCCAATTCCACATGTACTTACAAAAGGGTTAGCATCAAAAGGAACCCTGGGGTTAAGTAATTCTACAGCAAAAATAAAGTGCAGATGCCAGAAACCTGAAATAAAAACAGAGGATAACGACGATACTAAGCAAATCGGATGGAAAGGCGTTGACCTGAAATGTTAAATCTGTTTTTCTCTCTCAATAGCTACTGCCTGACCTGTTGACTTTCTCCAACATTAGAAGATTGGCATTGCAGTGGCGCAGTGGTAGAGTTGCGGCCTTACAGCGCCAGAGACCGAGTTCGATCCTGACTACGAGTGCTGCCTGTATGGAGTTTGTACGTTCTCTCTGTGACCGCATGGGTTTTCTCCAGGTCTCTGGTTTCTTCCCACACTCCAAACAGGTTTGTAGGTTAGGCAGACAGAGTCTGAAGAAGGGTCTCAACCTGAAACGTCACCCATTGCTTCTATCCAGATATGCTGCCTGTCCCGCTGAGTTACTCCAGCATTCTGCGTCTATCTTTAGTTTAAAGCAGCATTTGCAGTTCGTCCTACAGGTTTGTAGGTTAATTGGCTTCTTAAAATTGCCCCTTGTGTTGTAGAATAGAACTAGGGTATGGGTGATCATGGGTCAGCATGGAATCAGTGGGCCGAAAGGCCTGTTTCCATGCTATATCTCTAAACTAAAAAGGCTCCCAACCAAAAAGTTGTCTATCTGTGTTTTCCAGTGATGCTGCATGACCTGTTGAATTACTCCAGCACTTTGCGTTTTGTTTAAGATTCCAGCATCTGCGGTTCCTTGTTTCCACATTTTCTCTATGTAACCCCAGGACTAAGAAGCTTCACAGACAGCTAATGTAACACTGGATGAAGATGAAATAATCTTCCATTCACTTTTTTCCATTGGTTCTTCCAACTTGATTCTATGTTTTAGATCTTCTATTCCCTGAGATCATCACTTACCTACTCTTTTCTCCAGTGTGACCCAAGGCAGTCTTCCTAGCTCCCAGCATCTTGATGTAGTTGAGTGGAGAACATGTGCTGTCTCAGCCCAGACAGTTGGCTGCACTCACAGAACGGCTTTGACTACAGGTTAGGTCCTGCCCATCCGTGACTCACAGCTCACAGGGAGATCTTATTGAAACTTACTGAATAGTAAAATAGTAAGTATCATCATGAAGTCATGAAATGTTTTGAGAGGCTCGTTGTGGAACGCATTAAATCCAGTCTACCAAGTAGACTTCACCCACTGCAGTTCGCCTACCGCCACAACAGGTTCACTGCCATCGCCCTAGCCCTACTCATCCCTGAAACACCTGGATAAGAGAGATACCTATGTCACACTCCTATTCATAGACTACAGCTCTGCCTTTAACACCATTATACCCTCCATGCTTATCACCAAATTCACAGGACTTGGTGTCAGCTCTGCAACTCATCTCTGCAACTGGATCCTGGACTTCCTGACCAACAGACCCACATTAGTGAGGATAGGGGACAAATCATCCTCCATGCTAATCCTCAACATTGGAGGATGCGTTCTCAGTCCCCTTCTTTACTCCTTGTACACCGACGACTGTCCAGCCATTTACAGATCCAAATGAATTTACAATTTACAGACGACACCACCATTGTGGGTCTGATAGCAAACAATGATGATACGGAGTACATACAGGAAGGAGTTCGAGAACCTCGTGTCCTGGTGTCAAGACACCAACCTTTCTCTCAATGTCAGCAAGACAAAGGAGATAGTGATCGACTTCAGCGTTACACATACCCAGTTTGCATTGACAGCGCCGAGGTGGAGTCGTTGAAAACTTCAAATTCCTATGAGTCAATATCACCAACAATTTCTCCTAGACCACCCATATTGAAACAACGAATAAGAAAGCACATCAGAAGGCTTAGGAAGTTCAACAAGTCCCTAATAACTCTCACCAACTTCTACAGATGCGCCGTAGAAAGCATTTAATCGGATGCATCACAACTTGGTTTGGGAACAGCTCCATCCAAGACCGCAAGAAATTGCAGTGAGTTGTGGATGCAGTCCAGACCATTACACAAACCAACCTCTCTTCCATTTCCTCCATTTATACCTCATGCTGCCTTGGCAAGGCCAGCAGCATAATCAAGGATGAGTCAAACTCCGGCCACTCCCTCTACTGGACTTTATCTTGCACTAAATGTTATTCTCCTAAATCATGTATCTGTACAATGTGAATGGCTCGATTATAATAATGTATTGTCTTTCCGCTGACTAGTTAGTACACAACAAAAAGCTTTTCACTGTACCTCGGTACATGTGACAATAAACTAAATTGAACTAGTAAAAGGCCTGGATAGAGTAGATAGTCATAGAGTCATACAGCGAGGAAACAGCTTCGGCCCTACTTTCCCACAACGACCAACATATCACATCTACACTCTCCCCACCTGCCTGCATTTGGCCCATATCCCTCCAAACTTGTCCTATCCAAATATCTGTCTAATTGTTTCTTATACGTTGCGATTGTCCCAGCCTCAATGACCTCCTCCTGGCAGCTCGTTCCATACACGCACCACCCTTGTGTACAAAGGGTACCCCTCAGATTCCTATCACCATAAACCTATATCCTCTGGTTCTCAATTTCCCTACTCTGGGCAAGAGACTTTGTGCGTCTATCTGATCTATTCCTCTATTTAATATACCTCCATAAGATCATAATGTAAAAAATGAAGTGGATATTTTCCCAATGCATTTTGCTGGAGTTCATTTATTCTATGGGAATTCCAGGAGGAAAGAATAAAATTTGTAGATTCAGCCTGAAAGCCAGAATTTGCTATGCATTTGACACAAAACAGTAAATCGTTCCAAAAACTGTAATAACTATATTTTTAACAGAGGGTATGTAATCACTGAATTAATGCTGTGGTTAATTAACTTCACCTTGTTTCAATGAATTCTGCTCTTACATCACTCAATAAGTTGGATACCATCCAGGTCAAAGCAGACGTACATCCAAACCTTAAATGTTCACCCCTCCCCCACCAGTCTGCACCTGTATCCACCCACAACTTTCCAAGTCAGAACACAAAGCGGCACAGTGGCACAGGGGTAGAGTTGGAGCCTCACAGCACCAGAGACCTGGGTTCGATCCTGACGACGGATGCTGATTGTATCCGGCTTTAACCCCCACATAATCATATCAGTCTGAAGAAGGGACCCGACCCGAACACAGATGCTGCCTGACACACATATATACAGTACACACACACACACACACACATATATATATATATACTATATATATATTGAACTTTATTTGTTTAATATTTTGTTTAGAATAGCGTGTTTACATATTCAGTTGTACTGCTTGCAATAAACTGTAAGTTTATTGTTATATATATCTATATTACTAAAAGACTGATCTTGACTGCTTTTGGCCCACTGTGTTGTGATTTCCGAGAGAACGCCGCCACCTATGGCCGTCATTTTTGGCCACCTAGCTCAGAGCCCCCCTCCGCCTGCCTGGACAGGAGGATTTTTCCCATCGATGAAAAATCAGAGATATATTAATGTTTAAAAAAATGTTGCCATTCTCTCTGCTGCCCCTGCTGGTGGGAGGGGGGAGGGATTATAAAACCCGGAAGTAGTGTGCCTCACTCAGTCTCTGCAAGATGGAGGAAGCAAGAGGCTCATGTCTCTCTGAGCTCTGAATAACACTGAACACATGTCTACTCAACTGTGAGTGCCCTTAATGTGGTTTGAAAATGAAAATATGGTTGGTTTGAAGTAAAAAGGCACTGCAAATGGTGGTTTGGTTTTTTTGGGGGTGGAAGTAAATCGGCAGTGCAAATGGTTGTTTGGGGGGGGGGGTGTTTGGGTTGAAGTAAAAAGGCAGTGCAAATGGTTGTTTGGTTTTTTTTGGGGTTGAAGTAAAAAGGCAGTGCAAATGGTTGGGAGACATTTTTACTTCAACCCAAAACACCCCCCAAACAACCATTTGCACTGCCTTTTTAGTTCAACCCAAACCCCCCACAAACAACCATTTGCACTGCCTTTTTATTTCAACCCAAACCCCCCCAAACAACTATTTGCACTGCCTTTTTACTTGAACCCAAAACCCCCCCAAACACCCATTTGCACTGCCTTTTTACTTCAACCCCCAAAAAAACCAAACAACCATTTGCATTGCCTTTTTACTTCAACGCAAAAAAAAAACCAAACAACCATTTGCACTGCCTTTTTACTTCAACCCAACCCCCCCCCCCAAAACAACTATTTGCACTGCCTTTTTACTTCAACCCAAAAAAAAACCAAATAACCATTTGCACAAATGGATTTGAATTTGGTGGCCTTGCACTCTGCTTGAAATGGAATTTCAAGGAATAGCCGTGAGTCACCTGCCAGCCCAACAGCCGTGAGTGAGCTTCCAGCACATCAGGCTTGAGGAACTGAGCTGCCACCTGAAGAATCCATTTGGCCCACAATGTCCATACTAGCCCTCTGGAGACCAGTAGTCCCTGCGGCCAACATCACCCATACCAGCGCTCCAGAAAGCCCCCCCCCTCCCCACTGGCCACCAATATTGGAATTGGTGGAGAGGTGGAATATTGCGTCGGGGGACCAGTCCTCCCGTGTGAACATGGGACCCAACGGGTCCCACTTAGTCTAGTATATATATATAAACTTGTTATATATATATATATATATAACTAAAAGTCTGATCTTGACCACTTCCTGTTGTTCTGTATATTGATTTTAGAAAAAACACTGCCACTTACAGCTGTGATTTTTGGCCATCTTACTCAGAGTCCCCCTCCGCTCATCAGGTGCCGAGGCTTTTTCCCATCGATGAAAAATAACAGAGTTATTAGTGTTTAAAAAATGTTGAGATTCTCTCTCCTGTCAATCACGCCATGAAGGCCACGCCCCTTCTGGTGGGAGGGGGGAGGGACTATAAACCCCAGAAGTATAAAGCTCAGTCTCTGCAAGATGGAGGAGGGAGAGGTCACAACTCACTGTCTTTAGTGGCCTTGCACCCTGCTTGTAATGGTATGAAACTGCACTTGCATTTGGTGGCCTTGCACCCTGCTTGAAATGGAATTTCAAGGAATAGCCGTGAGTCAACTGCCAGCCCACCAGCCGTGAGTGAGCTGCCAGCACAACAGGCTTGAGTGACTGAGCCGCCAGCCCAAGAATCCATTCGGCCCACAATGTCCCTCTGGAAACCAGTCTCTGCAGCCCACAACACCCATACTAGAGCTCCAGAAAGAGAGAGAGTGAGAATATATTATATATATATATATATATATATATATATAGAGAGAGTGAGAATATATATATATATCTATATTAATAAAACTAAGATCTTGACCGCTTTCGACTTTCTGTTTCGTGATTTCCGAAAGAACACCGCCACTTACGGCCGTCATTTTTGGCCACCTCACCGGATTGGACCAGAGGATTTTTCCCATTGATGAAAATTCAGAGAGTTATTAATGTTTTAAAACATTTCGCCATTCTCTCTGCTGCCCCCGCTGGCGGCAGGGAGGAGGGACTATAAAATCCGGAAGTGTCGTGCCTCACACAGTCTCTGCGAGACGGAGGAAGCGAGAGGGTCACGGCTCTCTGAGCTGCGAATAGCGCACGTCTACTCCACGGTGAGTCCCCTCGATGTGGTTTTCAGAAAATGTGTTTGTTGCTTGCAAAGTGTTTGTCAAATTGGCTTGACTTTTAAAGGGCTTTCAGAAAATGTGTTTTGTTGGCTTGCAAAGTGTTTGCCCAATTGGCTTGACTTTTAAAGGGCTTTCAGAAAATGTCTTTTGTTAGCTAGCAAAGTGTTTGCCCAATTTGCTTGGCTTTTAAAGGGCTTTCAGAAAATGTCTTTTGTTGGCTTGCAAAGTTGGTTTGCTCAATTGGCTTGGCTTTCAAAGGGCTTTCAACAGTTTTCGGGTGGATAAAGCGTGAATAAACATTTTATTAGATCAGGACTGTTTAATTGCAAAATTGGCGCTCATTTAGTGGCAAGATGGCGCCGATGACGTTATTTCCGGTTAGCGGCAAGATGGCTCTGAGTGCATCATTTCCTATTCATGGCAAGATGGCGCTGACTGCAGAAGGCACAGAGTGAAGACGTCATTGAATAATTCAAGAGAACTTACTGCTCTGTCTATGGTGAATGTGTTTGTTGGACGTTATTTAAAGCACGCTTTTGCTTCAGCAGCAGCCTCGACAGGAGGCTTTAAACGTTAGAATCATTCGGTTTACACACTATATGTTCACCACGTTCTGAAGTTACTTGGTATTTTAGTATTGGTTGTGTGTGAGTGTGAGCCTGTGTGTCTGTATGTCTATGTGAGTCCGTGTGTGTGTCTGTGTATGAGTGAGTCATAGAAACATAGAAACATAGAAAATAGGTGCAGGAGTAGGCCATTCGGCCCTTCGAGCCTGCATGAGAATGTTTTTCTCATCTCAGTCCTAAAAGATTTCCCCTTTATCCTTAAACTGTGACCCCTTGTTCTGGACTTCCCCAACATTGCGAACAATCTTCCTGCATCTAGCCTGTCCAACCCCTTAAGAATTTTGTAAGTTTCTATAAGATCCCCCCTCAATCTTCTAAATTCTAGCGAGTACAAGCCGAGTCTATCCAGTCTTTCTTCATATGAAAGTCCTGACATCCCAGGAATCAGTCTGGTGAACCTTCTCTGTACTCCCTCAATGGCAAGAATGTCCTTCCTCAGATTTGGAGACCAAAACTGTACGCAATACTCCAGGTGTGGTCTCACCAAGACCCTGTACAACTGCAGTAGAACCTCCCTGCTCCTATACTCAAATCCTTTTGCTATGAATGCTAACATACCATTCGCTTTCTTCACTGCCTGCTGCACCTGCGTGAGTCTGTGTGTGAGTGTGTGTCTGAGAGTCTGTGTGTGTATAGGGGGGTTGCATGTAAGGTCTCTGGGTGAAAGGGCTTGACGAACGGAACCGCTCAATCCATCTGGAGGACATCGCTGCTTCCGGTATATGTTGTTAATACACAACATATTACTTTCCTACCTGTTAAAAACGCCAAAATGGGGAATTTTTGCGCTGTAAATAATGTGGAAGTCAGGGTAATGGTGAGACATCTATCCTACTTCAGAATTCCAAAAGTGAAGATAAATGAAGGTAAAGAGAAGCGAGAGCGGAAGGGACAGCTAAAGTGCTTGGCGAACATTGGCCGTGCAGATATCGAGATTGAAAATATTGGGAATTATCGCGTTTGCTCACTGCATTTCATCAACAGTAAGGCATTATTTGTGTTTTTTCTTGATTCCTTTGGTATCTAAAAAGTTTTAGAAGTGATAAATCTGGCTGTAAAATTTTAAAATCGCCCATGGTTCTGAAGTGGGTTTTTACATGCAAAAAGAAAACGCTTCTGAAGCTAAATTTATCATTAAAAAAATCTCCAGACTTACGAGTGGTATCTGGAAAAGTAAGTTTTCTATCGTTAGGGTATTGAGATGTATATTTTGGCAAATAATAAAATATCCTGACAACTTTAACACCCACTCCCTTTCAATAGGATATTGTCAATTTGCTGAGGTTGATTATGTCCAATTAACAGCTAACAATTATGCCATTCCTTGGCTTGCATCTGAGTAAAATGTAATTCAAAACCCACGTACGGTTTGCGATTTTTTTTTAAGGATACTGCCAGCCCATCAGCTGTCAGTGACTGAACTGCCAGGCCACCAGCCGTGAGTGACTGCACTGCCAGCCCACCAGCCGTGAGTAAGTGAACTGCCAGCCCACCAGCTGTAAGTGACTGAACTGCCAGCCCACCAGCTGTGACTAAGTGAACTGCCAGCCCACCAGCTGTAAGTGACTGAACTGCCAGCCCACCAGCCGTGAGTGACTGCACTGCCAGCCCATCAGCCGTAAGTAAGTGAACTGCCAGCCCACCAGCTGTAAGTGACTGAAGTGCCAGCCCAATAATCCATTCAGTCCATCCTCTCCCCCTTCTCTCTCAGAGACTGTCACCTGTTTTGGGCAGAATTTCTGGCAGTTTCTCAGCTGCCAGCCTGCCAGGTCCGAGTGACTGTACTGCCAGGCCTCAGTGACTGAGCTGCCTGGCCCCAGTGACTGAGCTGCCAGCCCAATAATCCATCCGGCCCACAATGTCCAAACTATCCCTCTGGAAACCAGTCCCTTTGGCCCACAACACACATACTAGCGCTACAGAAAGTCCCCCCCACTGGCCAGCAATATTGGAATTGGTGGAGAGGTGGAATATTGCGTTGGTCCCCCTATATCTATATTACTAAAAGTAAGATCTTGACCGCTTTTGGCTAGCTCTGCTGTGATTTCCGAGAGAACGCCGCCACCTACGTCCGTCATTTTTGGCCACCTCGCTCAGAGCCCCCCTCCGCCTGCCTGGACTGGAGGATTTTTCCCATCGATGAAAAATCAGAGATAAATTCATGTTTTTAAAAATGTTGCCATTCTCTCTGCTGCCCCTGCTGCCCCTGCTGGTGGGAGGGGGAGGGACTATAAAACCTGGAAGTGGTGTGCCTCACTCAGTCTCTGCAAGATGGATAAAGTGAGAGGTTCATGTCTCTCTGAGCTCTGAATAACACTGAACACATGTCTACTCAACTGTGAGTGCCCTTAATGTGGTTTGGAAATGAAAATATGGTTGTTTTGAAGTAAAAAGGCACTGCAAATGGTTGTTTGGGTTTTTTTTTCGGTTGAAGTAAAAAGGCAGTGCAAATGGTTGTTTGGGGGGTTTTGGGGTTGAAGTAAAAAGGCAGTGCAAATGGTTGTTTGGGGGGTTTTGGGGTTGAAGTAAAAAGGTAGTGCAAATGGTTGTTTGGGGGGGGGGGTTGGGTTGAAGTAAAAAGGCAGTGCAAATGGTTGTTTGGGTTTTTTCGGGGTTGAAGTAAAAAGGCAGTGCAAATGGTTGTTTGGGGGGTTTTGGGTTGAAGTAAAAAGGCAGTGCAAATGGTTGTTTGGGGGGGGTTTGGGTTGAAGTAAAAAGGCAGTGCAAATGGTTGTTTGGGGGGGGGTTGGGTTGAAGTAAAAAGGCAGTGCAAATGGTTGTTTGGTGGGTTTTTGGGTTGAAGTAAAAAGGCAGTGCAAATAGTTGTTTGGGGGGTGTTGGGTTGAAGTAAAAAGGCAGTGCAAATGGTTGTTTGGCTAAACTTGACTTCCTGTTTGCACTACATTGATTTTAGATGAACCTGAATTTGGTGGCCTTGCACCCTGCTTGAAGTGGTATGAAACTGCACTTGAATTTTGTAGTCTTGCACCCTGCTTGAAATGGTAGGAAAATGGATTTGAATTTGGTGGCCTAGCACTCTGCTTGAAATGGAATTTCAAGGAATAGCCATGAGTCAACTGCCAGCCCACCAGCCGTGAGTGAGCTGCCAGCACATCAGGCTTGAGGGACTGACCTGCCACCCCAAGAATCCATTTGGCCCACAATGTCCATACTAGCCCTCTGGAGACCAGTAGTCCCTGCAGTCAACAACACCCATACCAGCATTCCAGAAAGCCCCCCCCCACCTCCCCACTGGCCACCAATATTGGAATTGGTGGAGAGGTGGAATATTGCATTGGGGGACCAGCCCTCCCGTGTGAACATGGGACCCAACGGGTCCCACTTAGTCTAGTATATATATATAGACAGAGAG
The DNA here is from genome assembly GCA_038087875.1 of Malacoraja senta. Classification (NCBI taxonomy): domain Eukaryota; kingdom Metazoa; phylum Chordata; class Chondrichthyes; order Rajiformes; family Rajidae; genus Malacoraja; species Malacoraja senta. The sequence continues at coordinate 81,992,417 of CM075977.1, read as the reverse complement.
AGGGGGAGAGAGAGATTAAAAACACACACACACACACAGACCAAACATTAATAGTGCAAAAAGACAAAACCAATGCCCCCAAGTCTATGTAGTTCAGAGCTTATTTGGAGTTTGTAGTGTTTAATAGCCTGATGGTTGTAGTGAATAAGTTGTTTCTGTACCTGGATGTTACAGTTATATATTAATATATATAATATGAAATGTATATCTAGGATCCATTTTTTCAATGATATAGTTGGGGAGGTGTGAGTGAGGGAGGGGAAGAAAATCAAAAGGACATTAAAAATAAACTTGAACTGTACTTAAAGGAATTAGCTCCTGGATCTGGAACAATACCAGCTGTGCTTTCTAAGCAACACCAGGTAATTGTATTTGAAATGCAATACTCTCAAAAGGATAATTTTATCTGCTCTACATCGGTGGGCCAAAAGGTCTGCATTTATACAATATAATTTCACGACTCCAGACGTGGGTTTGGAATGGCTGCACCAAGTCAATGGACAAACACAGACCTGTGGTTCATAGAGAAGCTTCAGTCTGCATTAGGGTAGAAGTGAACGATTCAAACAGCAACCCCATGAAACCTATGGACACCGTTCTATTCATAATGATGGCTGATCTAGTTCCCGGCAGTCCTTTCATGTGAGGCAGAGGTTCACTTGCACCTCCTCCAACCTCATCCACTTATCCACTGTTCCAGGTGAGGACTCCTATGTATATGCGCGAGACCAAACACAGAGCACCTTCGCTCAGTCTGCCTTGGCCTACACGATCTCCCGGTTGCCAAGCACTTTTACTCCCCCTCTCACTCTCCTACTGAACTTCATGTCCTAGGCCTCCTCCATTGTCAGAGTGAGGCCAAATGCAAATTGAAGGAACAGCACCTCGTATTTTGCTTGGGCAGATTACAACCCAGCTGTATGAATATTTATTTCTTTAATTTCAAGTAACCCTTACATTCCCTCTCTCTCCGTCCCTCCCCCACCCTAGTTATCGTATTAGTTTCACTGTCATCCTGTTGAATTTCACTGTCCGTATAGCTCCTTATAACCTACCCCAAAGCCAACAATGGACCATTGTGGGCTTCACCTTTCCTTGATCATCTTTACTTTTTGCATATCTTCATTCATTTGTTCTATATCTCTCTATATCACCGTCTATATCTCTCATTTTCCTTTCCCCGACCCTCAGTCTGAAGAAGGGTCTCAACCCGAAACGTCATCTATTCCTTTTCTCCAGAGATGCTGCCTGTCCAGCTGAGCAACTCCAACTTTTTGTGCCTATCTTCTGTTTAAACCAGCATCTGAAGTTCCTTCCTACACAAGTTCTGGATTAATCAGAGGATTATAGAATCACTATCTGCCATTTTCTTTAATGAAACAACAGTAACGTCATTCATGTGCAGGAAGGAACTGCAGATGCTGCTTTATACCAAAGATAGACACAACGTGCTGGAGTAACTCAGCGGGACAGGCAGCATCTCTGGGGCAAAAGGATGAGTGACGTTTTGGGTTGGGACATTTTCATGTTGCATTTGAATTCATTAAATTTACCAAATCTAATTGGTTAACATTTGAGGAGAAAATAGTTTTATCCATTCCAAGAGCAAGGCAGAAAAATCATGACATATTTTTAATGTCCGTGTCACATTCTATACAAACAATACTATGAAGCGATAAATATACAGTCTTCCTGACATTTTCCACACGTCATTACTAAGACCCACGCTCTTTCCACACAAATATTTACTGACTGGATTAATCAACAGATTAACGCTCTGATATCAGAGTAGACCTCCTGGCATAATTCTTGAAGAAAGAAAGACTGCTTTTATGTAGCACCTTTCATAGTCGTGAATGTCACAAAGGTTTCATCGTCAATGAACTACTTGGGGAGTGTGACTGCCATCCAACAATGAGCCAGTAGGTCCAAGTGAACCATTTTTTTGCGTAGGATGTTGGTTTACACCAAAGATGGACACAAAAAGCTAGAGTCACTCAGCGGGTCAGGCAGCATCTCTGGAGAAAAGGAATAGGTGATGTTTCGGGTCGAGACCCTTCTTCAGACTGAGTAGACACAAAATGCTGCATTCCCTCTCCCTTGGGGGGAGGGGGAGGGGGAGGGAAATAGCAGTGGTAGAAACTTCCTGTGCTACTGTCTTCATCCCTATCAGGGGACCTGACTGGATAGAAACAACATATATTTGTAGAAAGGCCTCTTCATTCTGCAGGCAGGCCCCACTCCTTTCGTCATGCAATTGGTTCACCAACCACTCTGCGCCTCAATCCACCATTTTGATTCCTTCAATGCTCAGCAGTAGCCATGGCAACAGGTTTGACTGATACAACGTCGTATTCCTTTAATCAAATGTGGCAAATAATTGATGCCTGGTGCGTCAGCCCAGTCAAAACAAATTAATTCAATTAATTAAATGAAGTAATTAAATTATATCGAATTAGTAATGTACCTCTTCTGTGTTTGCCACATGCATATTATTTCTATAATGTACCACCTGAGAGAACTTACCCAAGCATTAGTCTTGTAATAGGAGATATCTCTAAATAATAATGTTAGATATTTAAAACCATGAATTATTGACTTTTAGGACACAACATTTAATGAACAATTATTTCACAGTTCCATGCTACAATTTTTACGTGGCACCACTTACATATCAACAACTTCAACAAAAAAAACACAGCCTGGAATGTAGTGTAATGCATCTAAAGATATCATAAGTTCATAAGTTGTAGGAGCAGAATTAGACCATTCGGCCCATTAAGTCTACACTGCCATGCAATCATGGCTGATCTATCATTCCCCTGCCTTCTCCCCAAAACCCCTGACACCCTTGCTAATCAAGAATCTATCAATCTCCAATGAGAAGTTGAACTACTTGGGGAGTGCGACTGCCAGCCAACAATGAGCCAGTAGGTCCAAGTGAACCATTTTTTTGCGTAGGAATTCAGCGGATTGAGCAACGTCTGGGGATGGAAAGGGCTGGTGGACGTTTTGGGTTGAAGTATGACAGCAGGGCTAAGAGTGGAGAGGGTGTGTAGACAAGGTGATAGGGAGTGGTGAGACAGAGCGAGAGGTGACGTGGACCAGGGATGACGGGAAAATTGAGCCAGGTAGGAGGTAGGGGAGGGGGAGATGGGTGGAGTTGTGAGGCAGAGGCAGGAAGATGCTGGATGGTGGCAGGCAGAAAAGAGAAGACAAAATGTGCAGCCTCTCCTTGATCATCGTTATTTTTTTCACATCTTTAATTTATTTGTTCTATATCACTCGATATCAGCGTCTATATATCAGCGTCACCTGTTCCTTTTCTACAGAGATGCTGCCTGACCCACTGAGTTACTCTAGCTTTTTGTGTCTATCTTCAAAAAGACAAGAGAAGGCAGATGTTGCCAGATGAGGGAAGAGAAGGGGAGGATGAAGGGCACGACAGTTGCTGCAAGAACACAAAATCCGCCAGGAAAAAAAGCTGGTCTCTGGTTAGTGATGAAGGTGACATGGGGGCCATTACTGGAGAGACAAATGGCGGATGGAACCAGAACGTGATGGGAGGGGAGGAAGAAAACCCCCTCAAGTAAAATGTGTGTGGAATATGGTGGATTGTGTGTGTGTGTGGGGGGGGGGGGGGGGGGATATGGGAAAGCGGGCAAAGTGGGAAGACCAGAGGACAATCGGAAAGAAAGAGAGTGAGTGAGAATGAGAGAAATGGACAGGAGAGGAGGGTTACCAAAAATGAGAAAATATACTCTTCATGCCATTTTTGTACATGATTCAGGGAGAATAAGAGGTGTTTTCCTCCATGTGCCTATCAAAAGTCTCATAAATCCCACTATCGTATCTGCCTTCACCACCACCCCTGGCAGCACATTCCAGGCACACACTGCACTGTGTGTAAAAAAAAAAATTCTCGCACATCTCCTTTAAACTTTTCCACATTCACCTGAAAGCTCGAATATTTGGTAAATCCATCCTGGGAAAAGGATTCAGTCTCTCTACCTATAAATACCTGTCATAATTTTATATCTTTACTTCCTACAAATTAATTTTAGTTTAGAGATACTGCACGGAAACAGGCCCTTCAGCCCACCGAATCCGCACCGACCAGTGATTCACGCACATTAACACTATCCTACACACACTAGGGACAATTTACAATTAAACCGAGCCAATTAACCAACAAAGCTGTACATCTTTGGAGTGTGGGAGGAAATCGAAGATCTCGGAGAAAACCCATGCAGGTCACAGGGAGAACGTACAAACTCCGTACAGACAGCACCCATAGTCGGGATCGAACCCGGGTCCCTGGTGCTGTAGGCAGCAACTCTACTGCTGTGCATCCGTGCCACCGAAATGTTCTCCAAAATGTTTTTTTTCCTTTTATTAGACCCAATGTCATTTAGCATGTAACTGCAAATTCTGGTATCAAGTCTTCAAAGTATGTCAGCAAAAAAGTAGTTTCCAAATTCGCTGATTTTGTTTTGTGGATGTTTTATTGCCATAACTATTCATTGATTCTGCTAACATATACCTAATCCATATTTTTCTGATCGAAGAAGATTCAAAAGAAGGAATTTATTTGCTGTCATGGTTCACATTAATATTTATTTTTCATAATTTCCTAAGTACTAAATAAAAAGTCATAGCTTGCAACCTTGTGTTATTCTAATTTTAATGGAGTTTCAGGTCGTACAGCAAAATAATTTTTACTAAATACTAATATATCTAGAACTATTAAATCTCACTAAAACTAAATATCTCACCTAACTTACCAATTGTTCCATGTTTTTTCTTATACAGAACTTATTTTTAGATAATTGTTATTTTAATTGGTTTGTCATAGAGCCATAGAGTCAAGCAGCAGGCAAAGAGGCCCTTCAGCCCAGTTTGCCCACGCTGACCAAGGTGCCCCATCTATACTAGTTCTACCTGCCCGGCATTTGGCCCATATCCCTCTAAACCGTTCCCATTCATGTACTTGTCCAAATGTCATTTAAATGTTGTTATAGTACCTGCCTCAACTACCTTCTCAGGCAGCTCATTCCATACACCCACTACCCTCTGCCTTGTATCACATCCAACGTATGTTATTTTTTATGAAGCTGAGAGCCAATAAATAATGCCACACAGAAATGTCGCACAAATGCGTGAAGCTATTTTCATGCACCATTTTGTTGTCACCGGGATCTGAAATTCCTAATGTAACTATTTGAAGTCAGCTCCGATTATAAAACTGGTGCCTGATTGTTAAATTTTATATAACACGTGAATTCCCTGAAGGCCCACGTGTCTTCTTCATAATTATATGTTTAATTAAACCATGATAAATGTTCTTTCTAACTGCCGAGCAAAGAGCTCGAGCAATAAAGTTCAGTGGGGCAAGGCTAACTTTAAAAGACTGAAACCCCTTCCAGTCTTGGTCATTAGATGTTTGCTGCGACCTTTCATATTTCTGAGAATTAAATCCATGCTATCAGTAAGCACAATGATTACATTCCTGCACTCTGGTAATATTTCAGAAAAGGCTTTCTGCAAGTTAATAGCTTTCTTTGAAGAGAGTTTTAAAGTGTGAAATTCTTTATCTAAGGATACGACCAGGTAAATGCAGAATGATAAGTGTGGATTGAGATAAATGATGAAGTAACTCAGCAGGTAGACAAAAATGCTGGAGAAACTCAGCGGGTGAAGCAGCATCCATGGATGCTGCCTCACCTGCTGAGTTTCTCCAGCATTTTTGTCTACCATTGATTTTCCAACATCTGCAGTTCCTTCTTAAACAAGTAACTCAGCAGGTCAGGCAGCTTTGTAGGTGTAAGCCAGCATATGAAGTTCCATCCTAAAAATTATGTCTTCTCCACTGCAAAATCTCCTCAAGGTATTTGAAGAAGTTCTCCTCCTCTCTCCGCCGAGAGTTCTGCAACAACCACTCACGCTGCTCCCCCACTCCCGACTCTCAGTCTGAAGAAGGGTCTCGACCCAAAACGCCACCATTCCTTCTCTCCAGAGATGCTGCCTGACCCTCTGAGTTACTCCAGCATTTTGGATTTATAGATGTGTGTGTATAAATATGTATATATAATTTATATATTTATACATAGAACTTTGTTTCTTTGCTTATTTCATTGTTTACAGAGTACAATGTTTACATATTCTGTTGTGGTGCTGCAAGTAAAAATGTCATTGTTCTGTCTGGAACATAAGGCACTAAAACTCTCTTGACTTGAAAATGAGAGTGACTATCAATGGGATGCATCCAGCGATATGTGGGTGGACAATGGCACACATGATGTTTAACCCATTTATTCATCGTTTCTTTGGTTTTATATACCATCTGGAGAAACCCAAGTATGAGCCTTAACAATGCCTATGTCCAGTTTCCGTTCGCCCACTGCCAATGCTTCAGACATACAGTTTGGGTTAAGACAGAGGGGAAATGTTTAGAGATACGTGGGTCACATGCAAGCAAAGGGGCGGCACAGTAGCACAGCGGTAGAGTTCCCCTGCCTTTTACTGTGCCAGAAACCCAGCTTCAATCCCGACTACGGGTGCTATCTGTACAGAGATTGTACGTTCTCCCTGTGACCGCGTGGGTTTTCTCCGGGTGCCGGTTTCCTCCCACTCTCCAAAGACAGTACAGGTTTGTCAGTTAATTGGCTTCTGTAAATTGTCCCTAGTGTGTAGGGTAGTGCTAGTGTACAAGGTGATCGCTGGTCGGCACAGGGTCTGCTTCCACGATATATCTCTACAGGGATGAGTGTTTTTAATTTTGTTGCCTTCTGGTGTGCATCTGTTTCCAAGGTACCACGATTACGACTGATTCCAGCTATTAAAGTTATCAAGGAACGACACTCCAAAACCTACTTAAGTGGTCTCACTGGAGTAATTACAAGCAATTTGTACTTTGTTGTTTTACTCTTGTGGCTTCTGGTTCAATTCAGCCATCTCCCACTGCACACTTAGAGGAAGAGGTTCAATTTAGCAAGGACATTAGTCCCCATCTCCGAAATCCTGACAGGTTTGTGAGGCACAGCCTTCCACTGGTATTTCATGATTACCACACTTTGAGTTCATTATCTAAATATTTGATAATGTTTGCAACAATTAGTCCTCCCGATCTTTATCATAGAGTCGTAGAGTGATACAGCGTGGAAACAGGCCCTGCAGCCCAACTTGCCCACACCGGCCAACAAGTCCCAGCTACACTAGTCCCACCTGCCAGCATTTGGTCCATATCCCTCCAAACCTGTCCGATCCATGAACCCGTCTAACTGTTTCTTAAATGTTGGGATAGTCCCTGCCTCCTCTGGCAGCTTGTTCCATACATGTGAAAAAGCTACCCCTCAGATTCCTATTAAATCTTTTCCCCTTCACCTTATGTTCATGCCTAGGGGTTGTAGGCTGCCCAAGCGGAATATGAGGTGATGTCCCTCCAGTTTGAGTGTGGCCTCACTCTAGCAATGAGTGCCATTGGGGAGACCCAGGACAGTCATGTTGGAAAAGACATAGGAAGGGAAATTCTTGGGACCAGTGGGTGGTCCTCTCAAGACAGAGTGAACAGTTTGGGTCAGTAGAGCTTAGAAGAATGAGAGGTGAATCTATTCAAAAATATAAGAACCTTAGCAGGCTTAACTGGGTAGATAGAGTCAAAGAGTCATACAGTGTGGAGACAGGTCCTTCAGCCCAACGCCCACACTGGCCAACTTGTCCCATCTACACTAGTCCCACCTGCCTGCGTTTGGCCCATATCCCTCTGAACCTGTTCTATACATGTATCTGTCTAAATGTTTCTTAAACATTGCGATACTCCCTGCCTCAGCTACTTCCTCTGGCAGCTCGTTCCATACACCTATTACCCTTTGCATGAAAAAGTTACCCCTCCTATTAAATCTTTCCCCCTCACCTTAAACGTATGTCTTCTGATCCTTGATTCACCTCGGTAAGAGATTCCGTGCATCTACCCGATCTATTCCTCTCATGATCTTATACATCTTTATAAGATCACCCCTCATCTTCCTGAGCTCCAAGGAATAGAGACCCAGCCTACTCAACCTCTGCCTATAGCTCAGACCCTCTAGTCCTGACAACATCCTCGTAAATCTTCTCTGTACCCTTTCCAGCTTGACAACATCTTTCCTATAACACGGTACCCAGAACTGAACACAATACTCTAAATATGGCCTCAACAACGTCTTAGGGGTGGAAGATTGCAACCTTCACGTGGTCCGCCCTGCTTCGACTAATGCAATCAACTCGACGTGCACAAACGGAAGATCAAATAGAACAAGTTGTCCAACAACTTTAGGCTGTGCACGCCACACGAAAGAAGAACAATGTCTTATACAACTGCAACATGACCTCCAACTTCTACACTCAGTTAGTTCTCATATTCTAAATTAACTATCAAGCAGACCACACAGATCCCCCAAGAAATCCCCCAAAGGTTTTCTTCAATAATACTTATGAGGGGCGGCACAGTGGCGCTGTGATAGAGTCGCTGCGCCAGAGATTCGGGTTCGACCCTGACTACGGGTGCTGGCTGTACGGAGTTTGTACATTCTCCCTGTGACCGTGTAGGTTTTTTCCCCCACACTCCAAAGATGTGCATGTTTGTAGGTCTGTAAATTGTAAATTGTCTTTAGTGTGAAGGATAGCGTTAGTGTACGGGGTGATCACAGGTCAGCATGGACTCAGTGGGTCGAAGGGCCTGTTTCCACGCTATATCTCTAAAGTCTATTTGTCTTACTATATCTCTTTGTAATTTCTTATATCCCTCTCACAACCTTATGGGCCTGTCCCGCTTACGCAACTTTTTCCGCAACTTTTTCCCCATCATAAATCGTTGCAGGTCACCGAAAATGTTCAACATGTTGAAAATCCAGCGGTGACCAGAACAAGGTACTCTTTGGGAGACTACTCACGACCATACAGACGTCACCCCGCTGCCGCCTGTATGGTCAAGAATAGTTTCCTCAGTTGCCCAAAGAGTCGTAGCGTCTTTCTGGTCGCCGCTGGATTTTCAACATGTTGAACATTTTCGGCGACCCGTAACGACCTATGACGAGTACTGTCAGTAGCCGAAGAAGTCGTGTAAGTGGAACAGGCCCATTATTCTCCTATACACAAGGAACTGAGGATGCTGGTTTACAATAAAAAGACACAGAATGGTCCCAACGCAACACATCACAGATCCATGACTTCAAAAGATGCTGCCTGACCCACAGAGTTACTCCAGCACTTTGTAACTTTTTTTTGCAAACTGGCATCTGCAGTTTAGTTCAGTTCAGTTTAGTTTAGTTTAGAGATACTGTGTGGAAACAGGTCTTTGGGTCCACTGTCTGCACCAACCAGCGATCCCCATACACAAACACTATCCTACACACACAGTTAGGACAATTTATAATTTTTACCGAAGCCAATTAACCTACAAACCTGCACGTCTTTGGAGTCTGGGAGGAATCTGGATCACCCGGAGAAAACTCAGATGGTCACGGGAAGAGCGTATAAACTCTGTACAGACAGCACCAGTAGTCAGGGTTGAACCTGGGTCTCTTGCTCTCTAAGGCAGAAACACAACTGCTACACCACCGTGCCACCCCCGTTATAGAGTCCCAGCCAGACAACATGGAAACAGGCTCTTCGGTCCAACGTCCATACTAGCCATGATGCCCCATCTCATCTAGTCCCATTTGCCCACATATGGCCCTTATCACTCTAAGACTTTCCTCTCCATGTTCCTGTCCCAGTGTATTTTAAATACTGCATTGTCGTTTTGTGTCCTTTTGCTGTATAGTGCTCTTATAGCATTATAGTTCCTTGCGTCTACATTTTGTTGCTCCACTGTGAAATCTGCTCAAGGTATGCCTACTTTGAAGATGTTCTCCTGCCCCCTCCAACGAGAGTTTTGTGAGACCCTCTCTCACTGCTCCCCGCCTGTGATTCCTGAGTCGGAACAAAGGTCCCGACCCGCAACATTGCCTATCCACATCTTCCAAAGATGCCGCCTGACACGCTGAGTAACCCCAGCACTTTGTCTTACTTTCATATATCTCTCTTTGCTTCTCAGTAAATTTGATGACCACTCTCGTTAAAATTCGTTGCAGTTATATAACACTTTGGTGAGGCCACATTTAGAATATTGTGTTCAGTTTTGGGCACCATGTTATAGGAAAGATGTTGTCACAAGAATTAGTTTTGAGGCCTCAACTTTTTGCGATTTAAATAAAGGGACTTAGATCACCCTCAAGGCCACCATAGAGTCAGGGTCATACAGCATGGAAGTAGGCCCTTGAGCCCAACTTGTCCATACCATAATTGCAAAGCGACGTTCAGCACAGAGGGCAGCACAGTGGCGCAGTGGTAGAGTGGCTGCCTTTCAGTGCCAGAGGCCCGGGTTCGATCCTGACTGGGTGCTGTCTGGACGGAGTTTGTACGTTCTCCCTGTGACCTGTGTGGGTTCTTTTCGGGTGCTCTGGTTTCCTCCCACACTCCAAAGACATACAGGTTTGTAGGTTAATTGGCTTTCGTAACATTGTAAATTGTCCCTAGTGTGGAAGATAGTGTTATTGTACCGCTGCGCCAATGTGCTGCCCCTGAAGAGGCCTTTACTATCATGTTCAGAGGTTGCTGAGTTAGGTGAATATAAGGTCGTCTTCTGTGACCCCAAACTCCCAGCCCCACTTTCTCCCCTCTAATGTCATTTGTTTCCCAAGGACAAGGCAAGCTATAGATGCGGTGGTTGTGGAGGAAGGAATTTCACACCAAACTGGTGATAAGCCTCACAGCCCCAATTTCACTTCCATTTCGACCAAGATTTCCAACTTGTCCTGGGCCACCCATATTGAAGCAATGGCCACGAAAGCACATCAACGCCTCTACTTCCTTAGAAGGCTTAGGAAGTTCAGCATGTCCCCAACAACTCTCACCAACTTCTACAGATGCGCTGTAAAAAACATTTTATCGGGATGCATCACAGCATACATTGGGAACAGCTCCATCCAGGACTGTAAGTAATTGCAGGGAATTGTGGACAAAACCAAGACCATCACACAAACCAACCTCCCTTCCATTGACTCCATCTACACTTCACGCTGCCTCGGCAAGACGACCAGCAATAATCAAGGACTCACCCTGGTCACTCCCTCTTCTTCCCGCTCCCATCAGGTAAGAGGTACAGAAGTGTGAAAATGCACACATCCAGATTCAGGGACAGTTTCTTCCCAGCTGTTATAAGGCAACAGAACGAATTCTATCACCAACTAGAGAGCTGTCCTAACTTGCCATTTACCTTAGTGGAGACCCTTGGACTATCTTTGATTGGACTTTATCTTGCACTAAACATTATTCCTTCATCATGTATCTGGCTTGATTGTAATCATGTATAGCCTTTTCAATGACTGGTTAGCACACAACAAATAGCATTTCACTGTGCCTCGGAACACATGACAATAAACCAAGCTATCTATCTAGAATTGGATTACAGACAGGACCAGGAAGGGGAAGTTCCTGGCCCTCTTTAACAACTCTGGCTGGTAAAGCCGCTGCCTCACCAGGCAGGTTCTTTCAAGAGGACATAGGTTTAAGGTGAAGGGGAAAAGATTTAATAGGAATCTAAGGGGTACCTTTTTCACACAAAGGGTGGTGGATGTAAGGAACGAGCTGCCAGAGGAGATAGTTGAGGCAGGGACTACCACAACGTTTAAGAAACAGTTAGACAGGTACATGGATAGGACAGGTTTGGAGGGATATGGACCAAATGCAGGCAGGTGGTACTAGTGTAGCTGGGACATTGTTGGCCGGAGTGGGCAAGTTGGGCGGAAGGGCCTGTTTCTACACTGTATCAATCTATAACTCTAACTCCAAGTGCCTATGAGCTCCGACTTAACAAAGTGCACTGGCTTAATTTAAAACTCAGCGCATGTTCATAGTGTGGTCAAGCCATGTACAAAGGCCTAGTTTAAGTCGGCAAGAAGCTTGCTGACAGAAACCAGAGACCCCCGGCCATAAAGGAATGCATGAATTTATGAGCTCCATGCATCTGCAATACATTAGTTCTGTTTATGTGCTGCAGATGTTATTGTAGAGCATTTATTCGGTGCGGAGCAGACACTGTTGAAAAATATTGCAGTGGAAAGTTGACGGGGGGATGTAGATTTACTAGAGTACAGCGTGTCACTACAAGAAAGACAATGGTGCATCAACAGTTCATGAGGTTGAGAATGAGTTGAGGAGATGAGAAGGTGCTTTTGCTCTCCAGTAGGCTGCTGGCACCACGGCCACTGGTCTACTGCCCTGTAGCATGATGCCTGCTGTGTGCTCCTATGGTGCACAGAGCAAAATAATGCGACGAGGAAGCACCCGATGTGTGTTGAGAGCTTGCAGATCATGACAAAAGCCTCATTAAAGCCTCATATGGTAATGGGAACAATGTAGCGCAGTAACCTTGAGCCATAACGGGCGGCAGATTGGCGCAGCAGGTAGAGCCGCTGCCTTGCGGGGAAAGATTTAGTTTATACACAGAGAGTGGTGGGGGCCTGGGACGCGTTGCCAGGGATGGTGGTGAAGGCAAGTACGATGGTGGTATATAAGAGGCTTTTAGATAGGCGCATGGAAGTGCAGGGAATAGAGGGATATAGACACAAAATGCTGGAGTAACTCAGCGGGACAGGCAGCATCTCTGATATAAAGGAATAGATGACTTTTGGGTCGAGACCCTTCTTCAGAAGAGGGAATAAAGGGATATGGATCATGTATAGGCAGATGAGATCAGTTTAACTAGGCATCATGTTCTGTAGCAACATTATGGACCAAAGGACCCATTCCTGTGCTGTGCTGTTCTATGTTTAGAATTTAAAAGGATGAAAGGGTTTCGTATTGAAACATATAAGATTATTAAGGATTATTAAACGCCTCTAGCGTGTCCAAACCCTTAATAATCTTATATGTTTCAATAAGATCCCGATGTTGGGGGAGTCCAGAACTAGGGGCAACAGTTTAAGAATAAGGGGTAAGCCATTTAGAACGGAGCTGAGGAAACACTTTTTCACACAGAGAGTTGTGAGTCTGTGGAATTCTCTGCCTCAGAGGGCGGTGGAGGCCGGTTCTCTGGATACTTTCAAGAGAGAGCTAGATAGGGCACTTAAAGATAGTGGAGTCTGGGGATATGGGGAGAAGGCAGGAACGGGGTACTGATTGGGGATGATCAGCCATGATCACATTGAATGGTGGTGCTGGCTCGAAGGGCCGAATGGCCTACTCCTGCACCTATTGTCTATTGTCTATTGTCTATGTTCTATGTTCTCACACAGCTCCGGAGAGCCAGGTTTGATCCTGACCTCGGGCGATGTCGGTTTGCTTGTTCTTGCTGTGACCGCATGAGCTCCCACATCCCAAAGACGTGCGGGTTTGCAGATTCATTGGCCTCTGTGAATTGCCCCTGGTGTGTAGGGAGTGGATGCGAAAGTGGGATAACATAGAACTATTGTGAGCTGGTCGGCGTGGACTCAGGGGGCCGAAGGGCCTGTTTCCCTGCTGTATCACTAAACTAAACACAGTGTGCCAGGTTCACTGGGACTTGCTACAGCAGCCATATGCAAAGGAAGAATAGGATTCTTCCACATGGAATGAACGCCTGAAAGTTTTGATTTGGACCAAAGTTGCTAATATTTTAGATATTTTCCATCATATAGATATGTTGCATTCACCTAATAAAATCTGGCGGCTTTATTTATGGCCATTAAATATTTTCAGATGTTCTCTACACAGTGCACGTGGCTTTGGTTGCACAAAGATCTCTGATAATCAGGACACCACACATCACCCTCGCACACTAGTCAGACTGAAAACCAACACTTTCCATAGCTAGTTCCTCTTTGTGATAGTTAGATACCAGTTATGAAGCCTTGTGATTTGCCATGTACAATTCTAAACACAGCCCACATTGTCTAGGGTGCTATAAAATCAGGTGATTCACCTCTACCCCATTGGACTTTATCCAAGGAAATTCATATAAAATGATAAGAGGCATAGATTGGGTAGACAATCCCAAGGTGGAAATGTCCCAAACTACTGGGCCTAGCCAGAAGGTGAGAGGGGGAAAGTCTCCGATGCGGTAGATGGTAGGTCAGGACTACTCTCTAGTTGGTGATAGGATGCTTGAGTTGCCTGATACAACTGGGAACACTCAGAACCTTTTCTCCCCCCAGGATGAATATATCAAAACGACAGGCCATAGTTCTAAGCTGAGAGGCAACAGTTTAAAGGAACTGTTCGGGACAAGTTGCACTGCCAGGGGTAGTGGTTGAGGCATGTAAGAGGCTTTTACATAGGTGCATGCAAATGCAAGGAATGGGGTGATATGGATTATGGTTATGCAGATGTGGATGCGTTTAGTTTATCTTGGCATCATTCATAAGTTCATAAGTTATAGGAGTAGAATTAGGCCATTCAGCCCATCAAGTCTACTCCGCCATTCAATCATGGCTGATCTATTTCTCCCTCCTAACCCCATTCCCCTGCCTTCGCCCCATAACCTCTGACACATAATAATCAAGATTCTATCTATCTTTGCCTTAAATATATCCACGGACTTGAGATTCACCACCCACTGACTAACAAAATTCTTCCTCATCTCCTTCCTAAAAGAACATCCTTTAATTCTGAGGTTATGACCTCCAGTCCTAGACTCTCCCACTAATGGAAACATCCTCACCACATCCATTCTATCCGAGCCTTTCACTATTCTGTACGTTTCAATGAGATCCCTCCTCATTCTTCTAAACTCCAGTGAGTACAGGCCCAGTGCTGTCAAACACTCATCATATGTTAACCTACTCATTCCCAGGATCATTCTTGTAAACCTCCTCTGGACCCTCTCCAGAGTCAGCACATCCTTCCTCAGATATGGTGTGCAAAATTGCTCACAATATTCCAAATGTGGCCTGACCAGCACCTTATAGAGCCTCAACATTACATCCCTGTTTTTGCATACAAGCCATCTCAAAATAAATGCTAGCATTGCATTTGGCACAGGCTTTGTGGGCCAAAGAGCCTGATCCTGTGCTGCACTGTCCTATGTTTTATATTCTATGACCCTCAGGGGGATTCAGTTCACCTGCCTTATTTGGGTAAGCCTGAGACCTAAAGACCACAGGACCAGGTGAGTGGTCAACTTGCTACATGCTTTAGTAACCCCACCAACTTACTGGCTCACTGAAGGACAGCGCCAGGAGGACTATAATGTAACACCAGTTATAAAACACCACAGGAAGGGCAGGAATATGCAGCGAGGCAGCAGAGCATCCAGAAATCAGCGGTGGACATTGCCCACACGGCAACATGGACAGCACCATTGTGAGCGGCAGGTTCATGGGAAGTCGAGCAGAGTTTACCAACAATTAAATGCACCTGACAGTTGCCAGAAAAGTGTGCAATTCTCAGATATGTTAAAGGCTTTCACTGATAATATCACTAAGAGTTGTGACTGAGAAGGGAACATGTTGGGAATGTTGCCTCGAGCATGAGAGGGCTTTGGCAGACACTGTGACTGCAGCTCAGTGCCGGACCTCCGCCAGGGTACGACTTGTCCTTGATTATGCTGCTGGCATTGCCGAGGCAGCATGAGGTATCAATGGAGTCAATGCAAGGGAGGTTGGTTTGGGTGATGGTCTGGGCAGCGTCCACAATTTACTACAATTTCTTGTGGTCTTGGATGGAGCTGTTCCCAAACCATGCTGTGGTGCATCCCAATAAAATGCTTTCTATGGCGCATCTGTGGAAGTTGGGGTGGGTTGCTGGGGAAATGCCGAACTTCCTAACCCTTCTTAGGAAGTAGAGGCATTTGTGTGCTTTCTTGGTTAATTCGCTTTGGTAAAAATTGTCCCTAATGCGTATAGGTTAGAGAATGGGGTGATTGCTGGTCGGCGCGGACTCGGTAGGCCAAGGGGCCTGTTTCGCACTGTATTTCTAAAGTCTGAAGTCATTGTTCTGTGGAATTATTTGCCTGAAGTTTTCTGGACCCTCTCCCACTGACGATATATCTTATAAAACGTTGTTGCTGGAAACTGACCTGGGTCCCATGTGATTCATCAATCTCTCATTTTCACTAAGACAAAGAATGCTGAAAATAGCAGCTAAGTGGTTCTTCTTTTCACTTTATCCATTACCAGCAAAGCAAAAGGTTTGATCAGAAAGGAGGGCTACATAAATAAAAGTTGATTGAACTTAAAGTCAAAGGGATGATTTGAGAGGGATCTTCAAGATAATTAAAAGGTTCAAGATCATGGACAAAGAGAAGATGGTAGCCTTAAAAAGACACAAAGTGATGGAGAAAAAGACACAAAGTGCTGAAGTTACTCGGCGTGTTAAGCAGCATCTCTAGAGAACATGGATAGGTGATGATCCAGGTCGCGACACTCCTTCAGACCCTTCTTGTTCTATCCTACACTAGTTCTATCCCACAGGGACAATTTACAATTTAACAAATGCCAATTAACCTACAAACCTGTACGTCTTTGGAGTGTGGGAGGAAACCGGAGCACCCGGAAAAAACCCATGCAGTCACAGGGAGAACGTACAAACTCCGTACAGACAGCACCTGTTTGAGCCACAGCAGATGGTGTTTTGACACAATAGTGTTTCAGGCTCAAGTCATTTCAAAGAGCGGTTAAGAATTAGCCATATTTCAAGTTTTATAACCAAACCTAGGCTAAGAGTTGGCAGATTTATTTTTCTCAAAAGAACATTGTGAATCAGATAAGTTTCTGAACCCAGAGTCACAGAGTTATACAGCATGGAAACAGGCCCTGCAGTGCGACTTGCCCATGTTAACCAAGAATATGATGGGCATAGATGGTCATGACTTTAGAATTAGAAACACAGCGCGGAAACAGACCATTCGGCCCACCAAGTCTGCACCGACTAGCAATCATCCTGTACACTAGCACTACCCTAGGCACTAGGAACAATTTGCAATTTACAGAAGCCAATTAACCTACAAACCTGTATGTCTTTGGAGTGTGGGAGGAAACCGGAGCACCCGGAGAAAACCTATGCGGTCACAGTGAGAACGTACAAACTCCGTACAGAACCTGGATCTTTGGTGCTGTAAGACTGTGCCGTCTTCAGGGATAGAAAGTCAGAATTTTCTTTCACCAGGATAAGGAAGTCTCAGACTAGAGGGCACAGATTTAGGTAAGAGAGGAGATTTGAGGGGTAATGTTTTCACACAGAGGGTGGTGAATATTTGGAACAAACTACCAGAGGAGGTGGTGGAGACAGATACTATTACAACAGATGCATCTTAGAGAGCACTTTATCACCTCAGCATGGTTTGGGAACAACTCCACCTAAGACCGCAAGAAATTGCAGAGTTGTAGACGTAGCCCATACCATCACGCAAACCAACCTGCATTCTATTGATTCCATCTACACTTCACGCTGCCTCGGCAAAGTCACCAGCATAATCAAGAATGAGTCACACCCCGGTTACTCCCTCTTCTACCCTCTCCCATCAGGCAAGAGGTACAGAAATGTGAACACGCAGGTTCAGGGACAGTTTCTTCCCAGCTGTAATCGGGCAATTGAACCGTCCTCACACCAGCTAGAGAGCGGTCATGACCTCTCATCTACCTTATTGGGGACCTCACCACTATCTTAAATCTGCCTTTAGTGGACTTTCACTGCACTAAATGTTATACCATTTATCGTGTATCTGTACACTGTGGGCGGCTCGATTGTAATCATGTATAGTCTTTCCGCTGACTGGATAGCACACAACAAAGAAGCTTTTCACTATACCTCTGTACATGTGACAATAAACGGAACTATTGTTATCCTTTCTGGAAGAGTCGGCAGGTTTTGTTGCCATTTCACATTCCCAACTGCAGCTGGCCATAAAGGCCCATTGCAGCCGTCATGTCATCATTTATAGTCTTATCGCTGACTTGATAGCATGTAACAAAAAGCTTTTCACTGTACCTTGGTGCAAGTGACAATAATAAATTAAACTAAACTTTTTAAAAGGCATTTGGACAGGTAGATGAAAGGGAGTGGAAGATATACTGACCCAAATCAGGCAGATAGGATTAGCATAGATGTGCTGCAGCTGCCATTTCTGTATAATTATATTTGTATAATGTAACTGCCCCCGAAAGGCCACTAAACTAGCCACTAATTCATGGGGCAACAAATGCACGACTCTGCTCGAGACAACCACATCCAAATAATTAATTCATTAAAAAGAGCAAATCAAAACACTATTCAACGATGTTTAACATGTAGGGCGGCACGGTGGCGCAGCAGTAGAGTTGCTGCCTTACAGCGCTTACAGCGCTGGAGACCAGGGTGCGATCCCAACTACGGGTGCTGTCTGTACGGAGTTTGTACGTTCTCCCCGTGACCACGTCGGTTTTCTCCAAGATCTTCAGTTTCCTCCCACACTCCAAAGACGTACAGGTTTGTAGGTTAATTGGCTTGGTGTAAGTGTAAATAGTCCAGGATGGCGTTAATGTGCGGGGATCGCTGGTCAGTGTGGACTTGGTGTGCTGAAAGGCCTGTTTCCGCGCTGTATCTCTAAACTAAACTAAACAACTTAATTCAATGAAAGTCTATACAGATCAAAACTCATTTAAAATCTGCCATTTGAAGTTCCATTGACAGAGATGCATATTGGACACATCTCCATTGTTTTCAAAGCTTTCGATAACAAATTGAAATTGACCACAGAAGGTTTGGGGCACTACTAACTCTGCTACCTCAACCATTTAACCCGGTATAGACATCGCACGTTAAAAACATGGTGCATCAAGACTTGCTGGATCTCCCGGTTGCTAACCAATTTAACTCCCATCCCCACACTGTCCTGAACCTCGTCCATCACCAGAGGCCACACACAAACTGGAGGGATAATATCTCATATTCCACTTGGATAGCTTACAACCCAATAAACATTCAATTCCCCATTTTTTTAAATAATTCCTCCTAAATTCCCTCTCTCTCTTCTCTGACTCAACCCTCAATCCATTGTTGAGCCATTTCTTCTGCTATCCCATCCCTCTTTCTTCCCACCCCCATCTCCATCTCCACCCCCCCACCCTGCCTCCTTCCACCTATATCCTTCCCCCAGGCTCTGGCTTTACTTTTCACTCTTTATCTGACAGCTTTTTATATCCTTTTCATCTCTAGCTTTTCTCACAGTTTAGGTTAGTTTAGTTTAGAGATACAGTGTGTAAACAGGCTCACGGGCCCACCGAGTCCGCACCGACCAGCGATCCTCGCACATTAACACTATCCTACGCACACTAGGGACAATGTTTTACATTTACACCAAGCCAATTAACCTACAAACTTTTACGTCTTTGGACTGTGGGAGGAAACCGAAGATCTTAGAGAAATCCCACGCAGGTCATGGGGAGAATGTACAAACTCTGTACAGACAGCATCCGTAGTCAGGATCGAACCTGGGTCTCTGGCGCTGTAGGGCAGTAGTTCTACCGCCACGCCACACTGCCGTCCATGTAGGGGAAAGAATAGTGTGGGCTAATAACTGGTAAATAGGGATGTGGACTGTGCTAATGTGGTGACAGGGAACCACAGACGAAGCCTAAAAGTAGAGACATGGAATGAAGCAGTGACGACACCTAATTTTCAGGATCTTCATTGATTATGTTGTAGTGTGCACCCATCAATGTAACAGAAAATTAGATCTACCGTCAACTAAGTTAGACGTGGATAATCATTTTATTCTATAATCAAGACCTAGTTTGTTACCTAATCAAGTCTTTCTGTAATTAAGACCTAGTTTTACTGTTAATCAAGTTTCAGTGTAATCTTGTTAGATGAGAATATAAAAGCTGTACTAAAGTCATACTCGGGAGATCAGCTTTGACTGGTCTCCTGGTGCACACCAGTTTTAATAAATTGCCTTTAGGTAAACACAGAAATTCTGGAGTAACTCAGCGGGTGAGGCAGCATAGATGGAGAGAAGGAATGGGCAACATTTCGGGTCGAGACCATTCATCAGACCCTTTTCAGGTCTGAAGAAGGGTCTCAACCTGAAACGTCGCCTATTCCTTCTCTCCATCAATGCTGCCTCACCCACTGAGTTACTCCAGCATTTTGTGTCTAACTTCGATTTTACCAGCATCTGCAGTTCTTTCTTACACATTATTAATAAATTGCCTGTTACTTTGAACACCAACTCCGCGTTGTCTTTCCAACCCCCTCAGCTGCATTCACCTATCACTTGCCAGGATTTGTCCCACCCAACCTTTCTTATCCGGCTTTCTCCATGCTACTACAATCAATATGAAGAAAGGTCCTAACTTGAAACATCACCCATCCATTCCCTCCACAGATGCTGCCTGACCCGCTGCGTTCCTCCCGCACATTTTTCTACAACCAGCAATGCATGTTGTAATTTGTAGCCATTAGATTTACAAATAGCCCACTTATTCAAGCAAAGTGGAAGAGATCAGATTGCATCCTTTCCATAACTTTGTAGACTCCAGTCTGTTAAAGTTATTGATTATTTTGTAGTTGCGGAAAATATTCATAATGCCAGCTGGCGCCTCCCAGGGTATAATTAGGAACATCAGCACTAAATATATAATGCTAACGCTGATCCTGAATTTGGATGCACAGGAGTGCATTATGTAATAAGGTGATTTAAAATGTTTGTTCAAACATTAGCTGTACCTATACAGGAAATTAATAATACCAACCTCGTACTATTCCGTAATAATGTTGAATCTGCCAGTCCCAGAATTAGCTTTTTATCAGTGAACATTCAAACATATGTTTTCCAGAATGATGCCTGGATTAGAGGGCATTAGTTAAAGGGAGAGGTTGGACACACTTGGATTGTTTTCTCTGGAACGTCGGAGGCTGAGGCGAGACCCGATAGAAGTATATAAAATTATGAGAGGCATAGATACGATAGACAGTCAGAACCTTTTTCCACAAGGTGGAAATGTTAAATACTACAAGGCATAGCTTTAAGGGGAGAGGGACAAAGTTTAAAGGAGATGTGCGGGACAAGTTATTTTTTTACACAGAGTGGTGGATGCCTGGCACATGCTGGCAGGGGTAGTGGTGGAAACAGATATGATAGCAGCATTTAAGAGGCTTTTAGAAAGGAAGATTGAAATGCAGGGAATGGAGGGATATGCCTTATAAGCAGGTAGCTAAGAATGGTCTCAGCATCATATTTGGCACAAATATTGTCAGCCAAAGAGCTTGTAACTGTACTATATAGCGTTGTTACAAAACCTACCATCTGCGGCGCTGTAGATCTGCCACAGCACTGCAACTCCGGAGGCTTTGGGGTGGGTTGGGGGGGTGGATTAAAATGCAGGTCGGAGAGGGATTTCCTCGGGCTGCTAGCTGATGAAGAAAAATCGTTCAGGCTTCTGTTCCCGGTTTATTTTTTTTAAATTGCTGGACGATTTAACGATTGAAGTAAAAAGTGACTTCTAATGCCTTCAACGCTTCAACATCACGGATCGCAATATCAGGACAAAACAAAAGGTATGTCGTTTATTTAACATATTATCTTGCTTTTTGGTGTGGCTTCCTTCTAATCTTATGATGCAAAAATGTTATTTAGGCCCCATACGAATCGGCTGTGTCTTGCCTGCCGATATGGGCTTAAGATTTATGGCAATGGCAACATTCCAATCGATCACATTCCAGAAACATCCACTCTCAAGATAATCAAATTCATTATTTTTTTACACAGCCATGTCATAAGAACATCTAAATCATCTATATTTTGTGTTATTATCTATCCGTGATCAATATTTTCATACTAAATATCCACAGTACCAGTTGTTAGTCACATGTATTGTGCAAAAAATAATGATTTTGATTATCTTGAGAGTGGATGTTTCTGGATTAATTTATGGGAATTAAACATTAAACTCCTTCCATTTGGCATATAAATTCATAAAGTGAGATTTAAAAATCATGTTATATTGTGAATTCTTGTGTGAATGGATCAGTTTGTTATTTGTTATTGGATACTTAGACTATTAAAAATGTTAGCCTTTTCTTAAGAAATGGATAGATGTTTGGATCTAGTAATTGAATTTAGATGAATTTAATTGATTAGATGAATTTATTGATTTGATGAAACTGATGAATATGATTTTTTTGTTGGATATTTACTATTTGTTTTAGCGTTTAACTTTATCATTTCTACCTTTTTTTCTAAAACTGCAAATAATAACTTGTTTCTGTTAATGCTGTTCAGTGATTTTTTTCTTTACATTTTAAACAGATGTCCTCGAAGTAGAAATGCAAAATTGTCAATCCAAATGCCCAGCAAAAGAGACTGATTTAGACAGCATTCGCAGAGATTATCCAAATTTGGACTACTCCAAATGTGATGATCTACAGGACATTGTTAATGGGGAAAGTAGTGGGCAGAAAGGCATGTCATGTGTTGTTTGAAGAGCAAAAACTTGTAGTTTACAATGCCAAAATTGAAAAGTTGAGGAAAAACAAGGTGTACAGTTGCTTATTGGTTACAATTCTGAGGAGTATGATGATGCTACTGATTATGATATGCCAATGTACCAGCTAGCAGAAGACTTGGTCTATGGTAGAAATTGTAATTTCTTTACCTGTCTGTTACAGACTACAGCATATAATACAATAATATTAAAGTCTGATCTTGAGAATATCACATTTTTGAATTTTCAAGGCAGTCTGGGTGTTTATTACTATTTCCGATACCAACGGTCAATTTTGTACTTAGCTACAATTAGGTAACTAACTAATTATATGCTTTAATTTCAGTTCATCCAAGTAAGATGTTTCATATTTGTTTCAGAATGCTTCAATCTGTAATAACTGAAAATTTCATTCAGTTCTCTTAATTTTTAAGAAAGCTATGGGCTTTTGACTGTCCTCGATCACAGCTTTTGTGTTAAGTCAATGGAAAAGCAATAGGGAACAAGATGCTAATTTCCGAGTATGAAAATGACCATAACTTATTTAATACTGAAGATATGAAAGTGAATTAGGTGTCAAATTAAAGTTCTTTTTATGTTTTATCTGATGGGATAAATTACAGGCTTGATTTTTAAAATCCCAAAATGTTGTAACATTCCTATACTATACGGTTCTATGCTATCTTATTGAACAGAGCAGCAAGTTAAGAGAGTCCTATCATCACTGTTACCTTTCAGGACTTCTATTGAAATCCATATAACGATGTATACGTCATTATAGAAATTATTATAGGAGATTGTAATTTTTAGGATTATAATAACATAGTGACTTTTATAAAGTCACCATGACAAAACATTGACATGTCTAATGATTTGATGAATATTCATTGAATAATGATTCGATTAATACCGTAGGATAGAAGGCTGGTCATTTGCAGGGTGCAAGCTCCCACAAGTCATGTAAAGGACCAAGTCATATTTTTTATGGTAATTTTGTGTGTGGGATATATATCAGTGAGGAGTTCAATAATATCACAGTCACTTGATAAAAGGTGTCATTGCAACTTTTACAGTCTATAACTAGTGTAGGACACATTATATCCTGCACTGCAGCCTCTCTACAGGTCTTTAGTGCAACCCGACTCTCAAGGTTCAAAGACAGAAATAAAAGCAGATCAGAGAGTTGGGGATGCAGCCCAGTCCATTAAAAAAAGCCTCCACATCCCCTCCCATTCCCCCCACTGCAACGGTAGAGTTGCTGCCTCACAGCACCAGGGACCTGGGTTCGATCCTGACTATGGGTGCAGACTGTAGGGAGTTTGTATGTTCTCCCCGCGACCTGCATGGGCTTTCTCCGGGATCTGTGCATTTACCCGATCTATTCCTCTCATGATCTTATCCATCTCCACAAGATCACTCCTCATCCTCTTGCGCTCCAAACATGACAGGTTGAAGTAACCCCAGAAACCCACAAGAAATGCATGAACAAATCCGCCCATTCTTTATCTGAATTTCCATTTATACTTTTAGTTACATCCAATAAATTGAAGGAAAGATGAACAGCCTACCATTGATGTAACCAAAGCAACTTAACTATTTGTTGATTACTGTTATTGTTGTCATCTATTTTAAGGGCAGGATCAGAATTCTTTGCTTTTCCTGCTTATTCATACTAGCGCATAATCAAGGCACCATCACAGCTTATAATGAGAGACTAAATATAATTTTATAAACCTATCATGAGTTGGTTTGCTTTTAAAACTTCAGCAGCTCTGATGAACTTGGCATCGTGCAAATCGTAAGAGATTGATTCGAAAGGGAAGCCGTTATCTATTTAATAAACCATAATAGAAGCAAATCTCTTATGTAAAACAAATTTCAGTAGGAACAATGATTACCGGGTGGCATGGTGGCGCAGAGGTAGAATTGCTGACTTACTTACAGTGACAGTGACAGGGACCCGGATTCGATCCTGACTTCACCTGCTGTCTGTATGGAGTTTGTACGTTCTCCCTGTGAGTGCGTGGGTTTTATCCAGGTGCTCCGGTTTCCTCCTGCACTCCGAAGACATGCAGGTTTGTAGGTTAATTGGATTCTGGAAATTGTCCCTAGTGTGTAGGATAGAACTAGTGTACGGGTGATCGCCGGTTGGTGCGGTCTCGGTGGGCTGATTGGCCCTTTTTCTGCGCTGTATCTTTAGTTTAGTTTAGTTTGGTTTATAGATGCAGTGCGGAAACAGGCCCTTCAGCCCACCGAGTATGCACCGACGTGCGATCCCCATACACCAGCACTATCCTACACATTAGGAACAATTTACAATTTGTTTTAATGGAAGCCACAGGGAGAAGGTACAAACTCTGCACAGCCAGCACCCGTGGTCAGGATCGAACCTAGGATTCTGCCGCAGTAATACAGGGATTCTACCACTGCAGCACCGTGCTGCCCTGCGCCACCGTTCGCCCCTCTAAGCTATCTCTAAACTAAACTAATGAACAAGAGTCAAGCCAGGGTAATATTGCTAATTACAAAATCCATTTTGTTATTTTTGCAAACTATTCAAGGATTAGAACAGCGAATGTCAATGAGCAGCTTAATAAATCCAAAATGCTTACTTCCTCTGCTTCCATTGCACAACCTCAAGCAATGGACAATGGTTCCTTTATACTGTGCACTAGGTTTCAACCAGGATGGTTGTCAGGAAGAGTGTTTGGAACTGTCTACTGCTGACTTTACCAATCATGCAGACATAAACAGAGTCAAGCTTGATTTTTTGTACGAGCTGGTTTTCTGGCGATCTGGCACAACATCCATAGGGTCAAATAGCTTGCATACGCCACGAGCTGGTTTTCTGGCGATCTGGCACAACATCCATAGGGTCAAATAGCTTGCATACGCCAGGGGGGGGGGGGGGATGTGAAGAACAATGAAAGCAAACTCATGCTCACACTACTTGCCGCTGATGAACTAAACCCCATCCCAACTTGAAGGGGATCGACATTAAACTCTAATCCTTGGCCGCCATTTTCCCACACAATGCGACACAAAGAGCATTTTAATGACGTCCTTCTCAATTCTTAATAATTACACAATAGGTTTAAGGCAAGGGAGGAAAGATTTAATAGGAACCCGAGGGGTAACTTTTTCACACCAAGAGTAGTGGGTGTATGGAACGAGCTGCCGGAGGAGATAGTTGAGGCACGTACTATCGCAACGTTTAATAAACATTTAGGCAGGTACGTGGATAAGATAATTTTAGAGGGATAAAGGCCAAAGGCAGGCAGGTGGGACTAGTGTCGCTGGGACATTGTTGGCTGGTGTGGGCAAGTGGGCCGAAGGGCCTGTTTCCACGCTGTATCACTCTATGACTAACTCCAAGTGCCTATGACTCGACTGTTAATCATGATTAAAAATATCATAGGATCGTTAAAAATATCAGTGGTGAGCAGCATCACCTGTGAATAAGGTTGTTTTGCATTTGGTGAAGTTGCAAAACAAGTTGACGAGCATTACATCTGTACCTGGGTCCATTTGCACCTGTTTATCACACAAGAATCAGGGGAAACTACAGCATTTTGTGCACCTTTTAAAATGTTTACACACATTTTCTGTCGATCTTCTGCCTCTTTAGAACTTGGACCAGGCACTTTCTAATCCAACGTATCCAAATTGGTGTGATTTCACTGTGATATTTTGCACGCATTAAGATGTCATCAGTGTGTTGATTAGATACTTACCAGAGGAAATTGGATTATAAAGTCATGACTATCGACATATTCATTCCCAATAAAACAAGGAATATATCTTGGTAAGTCATGAATGATTTAATGTGTCCCATTGGGACCACATTTGTATTTTATAACCATGCTCCCAACCCTCATTTCATACATGGGATCCTTGAATTGATACATCTGGGCAGTGATATTGATAGATGCAGTTACCTTGCCCTGTGGCCCCAATTACTTTTGATTCTTACAGTGGCTTGGACAACTTTGGGTACAAGACATAGTTCAATAGTGCCTTATATGTCACAGATAGATTTATTTTGCACATATTACACATACTGGTGCTGCCATTGTTGGTGCCATTATTCAAAGTCCAAACTGCGGTTGACCCACACGCTGGATGTACTGGAGCCGTTCCTGCGAACCGTTGCCCCTCTCCTTTCCTCACCCGGCCATCTTTGTGCCCCGAGGATGTCTCCTGCAGCCAACGTTGAAGACACTGGAGGCATCACCCCGGTTCACCCCTCTACCCATCTTCATGTCCAACGTCTCCAGCTCTCTCCCAGTCTTGCCGTCCAACGAGCCATTGGGGATCAGCACCATCTGCAGGACCATGTGCCAATGACCCCCCTCACGCACACGCACACACAACCACGCATATATATACACACACACACACACACTCTCCCTCTCATCTCGGCAAGTGTTGGGCAGAACAGTGGTGCAGCGGCAGAGTTGCTGCCCAGGTTCGATCCTGACTGGGTTTTGTCTGTATGGAGATTGTACGTTCTCCCCTTGATCACGTGGGTTTTCTCCGGTTGCTCCCGTTTCCTCCAACACACTCCAATGATGTGCAGATTTGTAGGTTAATTGGTTTTGGTAAAAATTGTAAATTGTCCCTGGTGTGTGTAGGATAGTGCTAGTGTACGAGGTGATCTCTGGTCAGCATAGACTTGGTGGGCCGAAGGGCCTGTTTCCAATCTGTATCTCTAAAGTCATTCAAGAGTCCCAGGTGGGGTCTGGGGTTATATAGAGTCCAGACCGGGTAAAGATAATTGGATCCCTGCCCTGAAAGAGTGCCAGAACGGTTGTTTTTATGAAAGTCATTAGCTTCATGGTTATGTTTTGAAAAACTAGTTTTTCTTTAAAAGTTCCAGATTTATTGAACATCTTGAATATAAATCCCCCCAAGTGCCGTGGTGGGATTTCAACCCATGTCTCATGTTTAATGATCCAGAACTCATTCAGAACTCTGGTACTCATTCAGTAACATGACCAAAGGTCATAGGTCAGTTTATTGACACATGTACCGATTAAGGTACAGTAAAACTCAAATTACCATGCAATTCCTCTTGCGGACTTCTCTGATGACAAGAAGGACATTATTAAAAGTACTTCCCGAAACACCTGGCTCCTCGCTTTCATTTCGGGTCTTTCGCCCCACACAGCCATACTAAAAAAAAAAGCAACAAGACGCACAACTACATAACAGTTAACATAAACTTCCACCACAGCACATTCCCCACATTCCTCACTGTGATGGAAGGCAATAAAGTCTAATCTTCTTCCTCCTTATTCTCCCGTGGTCAAACCATCCATCGAACGGGGCGGTTGAACCAGTGGAACGGGGTGGTCGAAGCTCCTGCGGCTTGTGGCTCCCAAAGTCGGTCTCCAACCAGGGACCGCGAGCTCCACAATATTAAAGTCCGCAGTTGGAGCTCCGAGGTCGATCCCCGACACGGATCGCCAACTCCATGATGGTAAGTCCTGCAGGCTCCCGCGGTTGAAGCTCCCGAAGTTGGTCTCCAGCAGAGGCCGCCAGCTCCTCGAAGTTATGCCGCATTATGGACGGAGATACGATACGGAAAATCACATTTCCGTCGAGGTAAGAGATTTAAAAAAGTACCCCCAACCCCCGCCCCCCACATTAACCAAGCTAAAGAACTATAAAACATACATTTAGCACATACTAAAAAACAACAAAGAAGGAAGGGACAGACAGACTGTTGGCGAGGCGGTCATTGCTGATGCCAACCACTACATTATCGCACATTGACAAAGCAGCAGCTTGCTTCATTGTACAGGAAGGAACTGCAGATGCTGGTTTACACCGAAGATAGACACAAAATGCTGGAGTCTCAGCGGGACAGGAAGCATCTCTGGAGAGAAGGAATGGGTGACGTTTCGGGTCGAGACCCTTCTTCAGACTGAGAGTCAGGGGAGTGGGCAACTAGAGATATGAAGAGGTACAAAGAACAAATGGATGAAAGGTGTGCAAAAGGACAAATTAAAGCCAGCAACGATGATCAAGGAAAGGTGGGTCCATTGTTGGCTGTGGAGACAGTGATAACGAGTGAATCTAACCAGTGAAACTAAGCAGGATGACAGTGAAACTAGTAGGATGACTAGGGTTCATTGCATGAGTTGGTATTAACTGTTCTTAGAGGGAGGACCCCACAAAGATGAGGCAGCAAGAAGGATCAATGGGGTGGGGGTGGGGGTGGAGTGGGGGGGAGGTTGACTTGCACGTTGGGCTGGGCTACATCCACGATCTCTACAGTTGCTTGCGGTCCTCGGCAGAGCAGATGCCATACCCTAGCTGTGAATCTACCTGATAGGAAGCTTTCTGCAGTATCTGGTCAAGTTGGTGAGAGTCTTTGAAGACATATCGCATATCCTTTGTCTTCAGAGAAGTCTTCACACCAGTCAAATGCAATGGATGTCAACGCCGTCACTTTCACTTCACTTCTGAAACCATGCCTATAATTGAGAACAACTATCCTCGACAAACTCAAATAACGACGAGACAGAGTACAGGCAGGAGATTGAGAACCTTGTGACCTGGTGTCAAGATGGCATGGTGGCACAGCGGTTGAGCTGTGGCCTTACAGCACGAGACCCAGGTTCGATCCTGACCACGGGTTCTGTCTGTATAGAGTTTGGACATGCTCCCTGTGACCACCTGGGTTTTTTCCGGGTGCTCCAGTTCCCTCCCACACTCAAAAACATACAGGTCGCAGGCTAATTGGCTTCGGTAAAATTGCAAATTGTGTGTAGAATTGAACTAGTGCATGGGTGATCGCTGGTCGGCACGGACTCAGTGGGCCGAAGGGCTTGTTTCCCTGCTGTATCTCTAAGGTAAACTAAATTAGACCAAATGGTGACTGGATAAAGATTCAGCCATTTGGGATTGGGAAGGAGCATTTTTTTTCTTGGAAGGTCGTAAACTTTTGTACTTCTCAAATTGATTATGGACACACAGTCAGTGAATATATTCATAACTGAGATGATATGTTTGTGGACACCAAGGGTATCATGGGATAAAAGAACATGGGGCTGGATAGCAGCGGGCACAAGAGGCTGAATGGCCTACACCTGCTATTGCTTCTTATTTTCTGCTGGGGCAATACCAGCACAAGTGCATTGTTTTGGAACTCCTGTCTTTTAAGTGTCAATGTGTTGATTTACAGTACAAGGCATACAGTATATGACAGTGGCATCTAAGAGGTTTTTAGGCAGGCGCATGGATATGCAGGGAAAGGAGGGATTTGGATCAAGAGCAGGCAGAGGAGATTAGTTTAATTTGGCATCATGTTTGGTCCAGACAATATGGGACTATGGACCACTGTGGGATACTGAAGAGCCTGTTTCTGTGCTGTACTGTGTTATGTTTTATGTTCTATGTTCTAACCCAAGACCAGCCTGAACACAAGGCTTCATAGTTCTAGGAGCAGAATTAGGCCATTCGGCCCATCAAGTCTACTCAGCCAATCAATCATGGCTGATCTATCTTTCCCTCTCAACCCCATTCTCCTGCCTTCTCCCCATAACCTCTGACACCCTTACTAAACAAGGCTTGTGACTTCTTTAATTTTTTTTCTTCAAACATGCTTTAGAAGGATCAATTTTCAGTGATTTGAATTTGCACAGTGGCCAAAGCTTTTCACTGTACCAGCTTGAAGTTCAGCAATTACTGTGTGAAATAAAAACATGGGAAACTCCTATCCATTCAATGTCAAAGATAAGATTTTACGGGCTCTAATTCGAGTAAATCCAAAATAAACAGACTTTTATTTTGTGCGAGCATTCTTTGAAAAGCATAGCTTGTAATAAGCTGGCAATCATCGAAGATGCCTGGTAACTGCAACGCCAAGCAGGAGGATAGACCGGTGTGCACGTTCCAATTAGTTTTTATGATGTGACTCATAGTTCAGTGATTTGCCAGAATCTAATCATGGTGCACTCAGAAAAAAATCAATTAAAGTGCAGGCTAGGAATTTGTTATGGCTCTGTGTAAAATTCTGTAGCTTCATGACCTCAGCAATTTCACCACAATATTTCATGAATGAACAAAGGTCAGATTTAAAAATCTGCCTCCATGGAGCCAACACTGGCAGTGCCCAGCTCCGTTGCAAGTGAAGAGATGCCGGAATTGGAGGCTGATTTATTCTTTATTAGTTCACTCCCATGAGCAAAGTACCCAAAAGCAGCAGACCGTGAGGAGACGGATCTCTTCACGAGAGAAGGCTGAGGGGTGACCAAATAGATGTGGCACAGTGATAGAATTGCTGCCTTACAGCGCCAGAGACCAGGGTTCGATCCTGACAAGGGGCGCTGTCTGTACGGAGTTTGTACGTTCTCCCTGTGACTGTGTGGGGTTTCCCCGGGTGCTCTGGTTTCCACCCACACTCCAAAGATGTATAGGTTTGTAGGTTAATTGGTTTCTGTAAACAATTATAAATTGTCCTTAGTGTGTAGGATAGTGCTCGTGTACGGGGATCGCTGGCCAGCGCGGACTCAGTGGGCCAAAGGGCCTGTTTCCACGTTGTATCTCTAAACTAAACTGAACTTTTAAAATTCTGGTTTTCACAGAGTGAATATGGAAGCAATATCCCAACTTGTTGAGAAAAGCAGAACTAGTTAATACAATAAAAAGTCTGAAGAAGGGTTTCGGCCCGAAACGTTGCCTATTTCCTTTGCTCCATGGATGCTGCCTCGCCCGATAGGGTATTCTCTTTGTTTAATTTAGTTTACTTTAGGCTAGAGATACAGCGTGGAAACAGGCCCTTCGGCTCACAGTCCGTGCCAACCATTGATCATCCATACACTATTTTAAACTTTAGAGATATAGCATGGAAACAGGCCCTTCAGCCCACTGAATTTGCGCCAACACACAATCACCCTGAACACTACACACTAGAGACAATTTACAATTTTAACGAAGCCAATTAACTTACAAGCTTAAGAGTTCTATGTTATCCCAGTTTCACATCCTACACACAAGGGGCAATTTACAGAAGCTAATTCACCACAAACCTGCATGTCTTTGGAATGTGGGAGGAAACCAGAGCACCTGGAGAAAACCCACGCAGTCAAGGGGAGTACATACAAACTCCGTCCAGACAGCACCGGTAGTCAGGATCGAACCCAGGTCTCTGGTTCTGTAAGTTAGCAACGCTACCGCTGCACCACCCTAGTGTTGTAACAACAAATGAAAGAGTGGTTCCCAAACACCATTCCCACTCCCAGCAGGATTACAATGTACTCAAGACCCCATTTAACCTCAGTGACACAGAGAGCATCATTCCCACTGCTGAGATTCCTAATCCCTGGGAAACCATCCATGGCGCTGTGGAATTTCAATGCTCAATTGCACTGTGGAAGATTCATTTAAATATGATTCAGAGTCAGAATTGGGGAAACCTACAGCACAGAGAAAAGGCCATTCAGCCCAGCATGTCCATGCCAGGCAAAATTGTAATGCGGTCCACCCCACTTGCTCACGGACCGTAGAGAGGATGCGCTTAGATGTGACACAGTTTTCAACCTCCACCACTTTTCTAAGCAGTGAGTTACAGTCCACTATCACGTGCTGTGAGAAATTACTTTTTCACAATTTCTGTCTCAAGCTTCAACTAATCGATTTAAATTTATGCCCACGGTTTACTGATCTGAAAGGAAAAGGATACTTTGTGGCGGCCCCTGGTGGTTAGCCACTCGTGGTGCGAACCCTCGGCTCTGGGGGTTGGGTCATGTGACTTGGTCTGGATAGAAGGAATGGGTGACGTGGGGTATATATACTGCTGGTAATGCCTTTGCCCCTTGTTGTGGTTCTGAGAGCTGTTTTGTGTTGACTTAATAAAGAACACACTTTGTTTGACAACACGTGTCTCGCTAAAACTTCTTATTAACCCTGATTTTACACACCAATCTTCATAACATATCCTCAATATCACTATGACATGCCCTCCTCAATACTTTCCAATGCCCAATCGCTTCATGACCAGAACCTCAGAAGACACAAAGCCCCACGGTGCAAAATGCCAGCAGGTAGTCTTTGTGTCATTGGGATTGTATTTACTTGCTTAAGTTTTCAACCCTCTTCATTCCTCTCTCCACGCACATCCCTTGAGTCCGTTAACATTGACCTCTATTTTCTCCTTTCACGCCAGGAAGAGGTTAAATACTGTAGGAAGGGACTGCAGATGCTGGTTTAAACCGAAGATAGACACAAAATGCTGGGGTAATGTAGCAGGACAGGCAGCATCGCTGAAGGAGGATCTCAACCTGAAACCTCACCCATTCCTTCTATCCAGAGATGCTGCCTGAGCCGCTGAGTTACTTCAGCATTTTGTGTCTATCAGAGGTTAAATACTGTTGCAAACGAATCATTCCGTTCACTAAGACATAACAAAAGGTTGCGCAAGCCTACTGCTTTGGAAACAGAACTGTTGGTCTGTTAAAGGCACAATGATGTGATCAAAGGCATTAATTTTGAACTGCACATTGCTGGAATTTCATGAAAGAACTCAAAACTTGAAAATACTTCCATGCACACATCATCCTTCATCTCTGCAATTAAGGATTAGGCAAGTATGTGTAACAATATAGTTCTTTCCAATAGCAGTAAGGCTCAGTTGCAGTTATTTATCATGGTTTTGAACATCCATTAAGTAAAAGTCTGCTGGCATCGCATGTGAAACTGACTTGGTCACCTCATGAGATAAGGGTCAACTGAAGTGGAGTGGATGACAAGAACAGCAAGATGCCCACCATACTAATGAAACATTGTACCCTATATAACCTTGCAAGCTCAAGGGTGCACGTTCAAATTATCATGCTCAGTGCAACCATGCTTCAATTCTCCTCTTTGTTTAGTTTAGTTTTGTTTAGATGTACAACGTGGAAATGTGCCCTTTGGCCCACCGAGTTCACGCCGACCAGCGATCACCCAAATACTAGTTCTATCCTGCACACGCGGGACAATTTACAGAAGCCAATTAACCTACAAACCCGCACGTTTTTCGAATGTGGGAGGAAACCAGAACACCCGCAGAAAACCCACGCGGACACAGGGAGAACGTGAAAACTCCATACAGACAGCACCCTGTGGTCAGGATTGAACCCGGGTCTCTGGTGCTGTAAGACAGCAACTCTACCGCAGCGCCACCGTGCCGCCCCAATACTTCCTGACCGGCGGACAGGAATGGGTCATGTAGATCCCCCCATGCCTCCACAGCACGCAGCAATCATTTACCCAATGTTAGAAAACATGCTCATACATACCTCTAAAAATGGCTTCCATTGTTTCTCCTCTGGTTCCCCACAGCACAAAAGATGAAAGATTTGAAATCATCATTGCCATTCAATTATTTCTATCGTCCGATTACGTACCATTGGGTCTGTCCCACTTACGTGACTTTTCAACATGTTGAAACTCCAACAGTGACCAGAAAGACGCTACGACTCTTTGGGCGACTGAGGAGACTACTCACGACCATACAGGCGACACCCTGGCGACATGTCGCGGGGTGAAGCCTGAATGGACGTGAGTAGTCGCCCAAAGAGTCGTACCTTGTTCTAGTCCCCTCTGGATTTTCAACATGCAGGTGAAAATTTTCGGTGACCTGCAACGACCTATGGCGGGTGCCGGCAGTCGCCGAAAAAGTTGTGTAAGTGGGACAGGCCCCTAACTGTTGTAACCATCCACACAAGACTACCTGCACCTCTGTAAATAAAGCTGCAACTTCATTAAACCTCTGTTAAAGGTTCAAGGTGAGAGGGGAAAGATTTAATAGGAACCGGAGGGGCAACTTTTTCACACTGAGGGTCGTGGTTATATGGAACAAGCTACCAGAGGAGGTAGACACAAAAAGCTGGAGTAACTCAGTGGGACTGGGAGAATCTCTTGAGAGAAGGAATGGGTGATGTTTCGGGTCGAGACCCTTCTTCAGACCAATGGAGGTATTTGAAGAAGGTACAATAACAGTATTTTAAACACATTTAGACAGGTAGATGGATAGGAATGGTTTAGAGGGATATGGGCCAAACACAGGCAGGTGGGACAAGCATAGATGGAGCATCTTGGTCGGAATAGATACCTGTATGTTTCGCCGAAGAGCCGTTTCCATACTGGATGTCCCTATGGCTCTAAAAGCATGGTTTAATAGCATGGCTGATCAAAAGTAGACGTGCTATGACCAAGTTTAAAAACATTTATACAGGTACATGGTTTGGAGGGATGTGGGCCAATGCAGGCAGGTGAGACTAGTGTAGATGAGGCATGTTGGTCGGCGTGGGCAAGTTGGGCCTGTCTCCACACTGTATAACTCTAAGGATTTCATTGTTTGTCGTCGTTGCACATGACAATTAAACACACTTAACTCT
The DNA here is from genome assembly GCA_038087875.1 of Malacoraja senta. Lineage (NCBI taxonomy): Eukaryota > Metazoa > Chordata > Chondrichthyes > Rajiformes > Rajidae > Malacoraja > Malacoraja senta. Next base: position 81,957,568 of record CM075977.1, on the reverse strand, counting down.
CTCTTGACTCATGATACGCTCTCTTCTGTTTGCAGTAAGTTGGGGATTCTTCTGTCAATTTGATGGACGACCTGAAATATTCAGAGAGAGCCAAAGGCTCTCACGAAGGGTCACCAGGGAACTCAAAGCCCTACTCTCTTTTTCAAATATCGTACTTGGTTTGGCTTTGAAAGGCTTTTGAAATGAGAACTTTCTAAATATTTCATGGATGACATATGGCTAAGTGACAGAAATAGTTGCTAAAGCATAGATAATCGCTGATGAAATAGCACAGAATTCCTGCCTTACTCTGACTTAAAAGTAATAATGAGATCTTTATTCATTAGCACTGACATATGCACACAAACACTCATGCGCACACGGGCAAATACACGTGCACGCACACACATTATGCACGCACATGTGCACGCACGCACATGTGCACGCACGCACACACAGACATTCATACACGCGCACACACACACGCACAAACACACACACACACAAGTATACACGTGCATGCTCGCAGGCACACACAGACATGCATACAAACGGGGACACACACACACGCGCGCGCGCACGCAGTAGTCTATGCACTCATTATGGGACAAAACCATAGAATGAAACATTTCAGTTGTGAGCTTGTGTTTATTTCACCCAATACTTATGAGTTAATGATTTCCCGAGTGCTGTTACAGCATTACGAAAGCTCAAAACATGCAAACAAAATATAATACATGGCTAACAGAAACCAAATTGCCTCGTGTCTTTCATTCCCCGTCTCCTGTCCAAAGTGCCTACTCTTTTACCAGTTTACAGCAGGCAATCTACCATAAACCTCACTCCACCCCCTTTCCTCCTCAGCCCCACTCCCTTCTTGTATGTTTTGGGAACAGCTCCATCCAAGACCGCAAGACATTGCAGACAACTGTGGATGCAATCCAGACTATTAGCATTTTTGTCCCCTGTACATTGGATCTTGATCTCGGCCATCAAGAACATGACAAGTAGGGAAGGTTGTGAAGTGGGTTTGCAGCTTGTACATGCATTTGAAAATAGTTCGAAGTGCCACTAATTATATCCAACTTGATCTAACACATTCGCTCTGTGACCACGTGGGTTTTCTCCGGGTGCTCTGGTTTCCTCCCACACTCCAAAGACGTGCAGGTTTGTAGGTTAATTGGCTCCTGTAAATTGCCCCTAGTGTATAGGGTAGAACTAGTGTATGGGTGATCGCTGGTCGGTGTGGACTCAGTGGGCTGAAGGGCCTATTTCCACAATGTATCTTGAAACTAAACTAAAGCAAACAAGCTTAAAATTAAAATTTGGGGTGGCACCACGCTGTATCTCTAAAATCTAAAATAAAGTCTAAACAGAAGAACATAAGGAATAGAAGGAGAAAACATCTGGTCCAACAAGCCCACTCCATCCTTCATTAACATTGTTGGGGGGATTTTGTGTTTAGCCTGTGTCCTGTAGCTGGCTTCCATGTGGGGCACAGTTCATTATCGCTCGGAAAGGAACAGGCACAAAGATCATCTCGTGGAGCACTGGTGAGTTTCTCAAACAAGTCGGTTTATTCAAGGCCTCAACAGTACGCACCGGAGACACTCTGAAAGAACCCAAAGTGCCTTATCTCGGCTGATCTATTGTCTCAGGACCATTTTCCAGCACTTCTTTTCATTCATTCAGGGATGCGGCTTCATAGGCTGAGCCTACATCGGGGATGAGAGAGGAGAGGGAGGATTGCCTGTATAGAGTGATGTAGGGACGTGACCCAAAATGTTGACAAGTCCTCTTCCTCCACCCCCCCCCCCCCCCACAGATGCTGCTCGACCCACTACATTCCCCACTTGACTCACCGAGTTCCTCCAGCAGATTGCCTTTCTCTCCAGATTTCCAATATCAACATGTCGGCGAATAGTCCATTGAACAGGGCGGGACGATGGCGCGGCGGTAGAGTTAATGCCTTACAGCGCCAGAGACCCGGGTTCGATCCTGACTACGGGTGCTGTCTGTACGGAATTTGTACGTTCTCCAGTACGTTCAACTGACCTGCATGGGTTTTCTCTGAGATCTTTGGTTTCATCTCCCAAAACGTACAGGTTTGTAGGTACATAGCCTTGGCATAAATGTAAATTGTCCCTAGCGTGTGGAGGATAGTGTTAATGTGCTGGGCTCACTGGTCGGTGCAGACTCGGTGGTCTGAGGGGCCTGTTTCCACGCTGTATGTCTAAACTAAACCAAACTTCAGCAGGTATACAGTGGAGAGCATATTGACTGGTTCCCTCATGGCCTGGCTTAGCAACTCAAACGTGCAGGAACAAAGAAGGTGATAGAGAGTGGTGGACACTGCCTGCCTCTCACAGGTACTGACCTCCCCACCATCAAGTGGATTATAGGAGGCACTGCCTCAAAGAGGTTGATTTGATTATTATATTTATCTGTCTGCATTGTGTTTACAGGTCGGTTATGCTGCTGCAAGTCAGAATTTCAATGTTCTATCGTCGGCACGTGTGACAATTAAGCCCTCCTGACACTTGTGTCTCCATTGCTCCCCCTGGTTGTGAATAAACCGCAAGGTTGGAGAATACCAAAGATTTACGACAGAGTGAAAAACATTTCTTATCCACTTATCGCTAAACGGCCCAGATTTAATTCTGGAACTATACACCCTGCTCTCTGATAAACACAAAGTGCTGGAGTAACTCAACAGGTCAGGCAGCATCTCTGGAGAAAATAGATAGGTAACATTTCAGGTCCCGACCCGAAACTTCACCTATCCATTTTCTTCTGAGAGGCTGCCTGACCCACTGAGTTACTCCAGGACTTTGGGTCTATCTTTGGTAGAAACCAGCATCTGCAGTTGCTTCTTATTACATGTTACCCCCTGCTCTTTGACTGTTCACTCAATTTAGCCTCAAACGAGATCTCTCTTCCTCTGCCGGTCTTTGCTCTGTAAACTCACAGGATATTCAAGGGAATGCAGCTCCCTCTCTTCAGTCCTTCTTGTGTTATTCTAAACTTTCCACTGATTTTCCCCACCCATGGACGCACCAGTGTAAGGTCACGCTTAATTGAGGTAACTGTGCAATTGTTGGATAAGAAAAGTCTGAACGTGGTTAAGAAACAAAGGCGTTTGCAACGAAAATTTCCAAGTTCACCGATAAATAAGACCAAATATCACAGTGATTTAATTCCAAAGGGAGAGTGTTGACAAGCAGAGGAGTTATGCTAAACTTGCATTGAACCTTGCTTAGACCACGCTCGCATTTCAGTGAGCAGCTCCAGTCTAAAGGAAAACTGGAGGAGACACAAAGGATTTATTGGAATGAAACTAAAACTGAGAGGATATACTTCTGAGGCAAGGCTGAACTCATTGAGCCTCTCTTACCAGGAAAAGCCTGATGGATGCCTAAAAACAGTCTTTAAGACAATGAGAGAGTTTGATAAATCAAGACCAGGAACCTTACCTCCACTTTTAAAACTGGAGGCTAGAAAAATCAATTGGTGACTTTTAAATCAATTAGGGATTCAGGAGCCACTGAAGGGCAATAGGAATATGTGACCGTGAGTAAAAGCTAAGCACAATCGAGTGGTACAGCACAGTAATGGGCCTTCAGCCTACTCTGTTCATACTATCCATTTTTCCCATTGACACTAATCCCATTTGCCCACATTAAGAGTTCAGTTTAGTTTAATTTAGAGATACAGCGTAGAAACAGGCCCTTTGGCCCAACGAGTCTATGCTGACCAGCGATCCCCGCATACTAACTATCCGACACACACTGGGGACAATTTCCAATTTGCAGAAGCCTACAAACCTGTACATCTTTGGAGTGTGTGAGGAAACCCGAGATCCCGGAGAAAACCCACGTAGGTCCACAGATGCTGGCTGACCTGATAAATGAAAGGAAGCCTGGCCTCTCTATTCGGCAGCCGTGGGGATAGGTTATCTGTCAAGATATCCCCTCACTGGGCCCTCTTGGAAATCCAAGACCAAAGCCCAATCTTCCTGAGACTCCCACCAGGAAATCAGAACTCAAGAAGTGTCTCTATGATCTATGAACCAGGGGCCACAGTTTAAGAATAAGTGGTAGGCCATTTAGAACTGAGATGAGGAAAAACTCTTTCACACAGAGAGTTGTGCATTTGTGGAATTTTCTGCCTCAGAAGGCAATGGAGGCTGATTCACTGGATGCATTCAAAAGAGAGTTATGGGCCTGTCCCACTTAGGCGATTTTTCAGCGGACTGCCGCCGACTGTCAAGTTGCCAGCAGTCGCCTGAAAAACTGGCAACTGTCAGAATGGACACACAAACACATTGCTTCCTTCACCAGCCCGTTATGCAGGTGGGGGACAGGGCAAGCGGGGGGAACGCTGTCTAAAAAATTCACACGGTGCAAAGCCAAGGTGAAACAGACACACCGCGATGAACAGGAAGGTTGGCACTGTAAAAAGACGGTTAAAGCACAGTGTACGGTAAGTCCTTTAAAAGAAGGGGGAGGGGGGGAGAGGGGGAAGAAGGGGGAAGGAGGAGTGGAGACAACTTCTAAGAAGCCAGAGATACACGGCTGTGAAGCTCGGCGGACATTTTTCCAACGTTGAAAAATTCATGCCGACCATAATGAGGCCGCGACCAGTTCCCAGAATGCGGGAACTCCTCACGACCATGAAGGCGACTCCCCGGCAACCATCCGCGAACATGTGGCGACCATGTGGCGACCGCATAGTCTCCTGCAGTCGCCTAAAAAGTTGCCTAAGTGGTACAGGCCCATTGGATAGTTCTTCGGGCTAGCAGAATCAAGAGGTATGGGGAGAAAGCAGGAACGGGGTACAGATTGTGGATGATCAACCATGATCACATTGCCTGGATGAAGATGCGTCTTTTCTCCGTGTCGCATCCTCGCCCTCCCCCCCCCCCCCCCCCCCCCGCGGCCTACCAACTGGATTGGCGCGGACTTTCCTACCGGAGACGGCCCAGAGCTTCAACAGCAGGTGCAGCGCGGAATTACCATTCCGGAGCCTGGGATCCTGTCGAGGATCTCCAGTGTTGGAGCTCCGTCCAGCGGGGCCTGCTGACTTTAGCACCGTGGAGCTGTGGTCTGCGGAGCTTCTAACCGTGGGCGCGATGCTGACTTTCACATCGTGGAGGCCTGGGATCTTTTACCGAGAATCGCCAGTGTTGGAGATCCGTCCAGCGGGGCCTGTAGTCTCGAAGCTGCGGTCTCCGGTAAGAAGCGTCCAATTCGGAAACCCCAAGCCACGAGTGTGTTCCAATCCGTTCTGACGCCGGAGTTTCGATCATCCCGGCGAGAGGGCCTGTACATTGGGCCATCCGTAGCGGCGACTGCGGAAGGTTCAAAGGCCCCGATCACGGGTGAACAAAGAGGAAGATGACTGAACTTTATTGCCTTCCATCATGGTGAGAAATGTTGATTCTGCCGTGGTGGATGTTTATGTTAAATTCAATTGTGTTTGTGTTGTTTTTTATTCGTATGGCTGTATGGTAACTCAAATCTCACTGTACCAATTGGTGCATGTGACAACAAATGTGAACTAGAACTTGAACTGGAATGGTGTTGGCTCAAAGAGCCGAATGGCCTACTCCTGCATCTATTGTCTATGTATCTATGTACCAATGTATGTATGTAGATCCAATGTCAAGTTACACCTGATGCAGGATCCTGTCGGATATCAAGGAAGTTGTGGGACTCCGGAAATGAAGGGAAATTAAAAGGGACATTTAGATATAGACACAAAGTGCTGGAGTAACTCAGCGGGTCAGGTGACATCTCTGGAGAAAAGTAATCTGTGACGTTTTGAGTTGAGACCCTTCTTCAGACCCTTACTCCAGCATTTTAGTTTAGTTTAGAGATACAGCATGCCTCACAGAGTCCGTGCTGACCAGCGATCACCCACTACACTAGCACTATCCTACACACTAATTTACAACCTTTACTGCAGCCAATTAAGTTACAAACCTGTATGTCTTTGGAATGTGGGAGGAAACAGGAGCACCCGGAGAAAACCCATGTGGTCACAGGGAGAAGGTACAAACTCTGTACAGGCAGCACCCATAGTCAGGAACGAACCCGGGTCTCTGGCGCTGAAAGGCAACAACTCGACCTCAGTGCCACCGTGACGCCCTGTGTCCTCCAGAAACGCAGGTGACAAACGACAAGACCACTTTGCAGCCTCTTCATTATTTCCTTAATGAATTATGAGTTACAGGCAAGACAAAGTTCTGGAGTAGCTCAGCGGGTCAGGCAGCATCTCTGGAGAACATGGATAGGGGAAGTCGAGACCCTTCTTGAGACTCGGGTCTTGACCCGAAATGTCACCTATCCATGTTCTCCAGAGATGCTGCCTGACCAGCTGAGTTACTCCAGCGCTTTGTGCCCTTTTGTGTATTAACCAACATCTGCAGTTCTTTGGTCCTACCATGTGTTACTTTAGATTATAGCGATGCAGAGTGGAAACAGGCCCAATTTATTTACATCAGTCAACTTTATTTACATTTGAAATTTTCTCTTAGTATTTAAACTTTTACAGGTGACATTTGTGGCAGGGAAAGTGTGTGTAGGAAGCGGGGAGGAAACAGTGATCAGGGATGGGACAATGGTCCTGTCATCATGGTGGGATCAGTCTTTGAAGACAAGCTGGTCTTCTCTTGCACATCTGTTTTGTTTACTGAAAGGTCTTAAATCCACTAAAAATATCAACAATCTTACACCCACGTCCAATTTTTAATATGAGGGTGACAGCCTTATTTGTAAACTAAGGTTCAACCTTTTCATTTAGCTTTCAGTGCTAGCTTACACTGATTGCTTGATGGGCGGTACGGTGGTGCATCAGTGGTGTTGCTGCCTTACAGCTCCAGAGACCCAGGTTTGATTTTGACTACGGGTGCTTGTCTGTACATTCTCCCCGCGACCTGCATGGGTTTTCTCCGCGTTCTCCAGTTTCCTCACACACTCCAAAGATGTACAAGTTTGTAGGTTAATTGGCTTGATATCATTATAAATTGTCCCTAGTGTGTGTAGGATAATGTTAGTTTAATTTAGTTTAGTTTAGAGATACAGCGCGGAAATAGGCCCTTTAGCCCACCGAGTCTGCACCGACGCAGCGATCCCCACACATTAACACTATCCTTCACAGGGGACAAGTTTTTACATTAATACCAAGCCAATTAACTTACAAACATGTACGACTTCGGAGTATAGGAGGAAACCAAAGTTCTTGGAGAAAACCCTTGCGGTCACCGGGACAACGTACAAACTTCATACAGACAGCAACCATTGCCAGGAATGAACCCGGCTCTCTGGCGCTGTAAAACAGCAACTCGACCGCTGTACCACCATGCTGCAAGTGTGTGTGGGGCGGGGATGTGTGCGGGGATCGCTGGTCGGTGCGGACTCAGTGAGTCAAAGGGCCTGTTTCTGCACTGTTTCTCCAAACTAAACTAAACAAACAGTTTTCTAATTGAATTTTATTCAACACAGTCACGTACAAATGTTCAGATCTGCCAGCAGGGAAGAGAAAAGGTTTGGCCCAATACCTTGCCTTACGCTACAAGGTTTTCCTGTACTACATTAATCCCTGTCATTCAGGAACGCTTTTAGCAGGTCCTAAGGGGAATTGCCTTACACCCCAACATTCCAAGTCGATGACTGCCCAGTAGGTTGTTTGGAAATAACAAAAGCTATAACTTATTTCAGACAAGAAATGTTGCCGTGCAATGTCAACAAACAATGGATCATACAGAATTATTTGGTTCAGTATATTTCCAAGACCCACTAGACTTTGCTCTAGCCCATTGGAACTTGGCACTTGCCAGAGGGATGGGTAGCACATGAGTGCAGTCACAAATGTTGGCGTTGGAGTAGGTCCAGAGGAGGTTTAAGAGAATTATCACAGGGATGATTGGGTTAACATATGATGAGCATTTGACGGTACTGGACATGTACTCGCCGGAGATTAGACGGGTAAGGGGTCGGTGGGGGGGAGGGGGGATCTCATTGAAACTTACCGAATTATGAAAGGCCTGGATAGAGTGAATGTGGAGAGGATGTTTCCATTATTGGGAGAGTCTAGGATGTTTCCATTATTGGAAAAGTCTAGGACCAGAGGCCATAGCCTCAGAATAAAAGGACATACCTTTAGGAAGGAGATGAGGAGGAATTTATTTTGCCAGAGGGTGGTGAATCTGTGGATTTAATTGCTACAGACTGTGGAGGCCAAGTCTAAGGATATTTGTTTTAGGTGGGGATTGGCAGATTCCTGATTAGTTTGGGTGCCTGGGGTTATGGGGAGAAGGCAGGAGAATCGGGTTGAGAGGGAATGATAGATCAGCCATGATTGAATGGCAGAGTAAACTTGATGGGCCAAATGGCCTAATTCGGCTGCTATAACTTATGAACTTATGAAGTGCTACTGCCTCACACCTCCAGCGACCCACGTTCGATCCTGACCACTGCCGCTGCCTGTGTGAAGTTTGCATGTTCTCCCTGTGACTGCATAGGCTCCTCTCCCAGAGTGCTGGAAGACTCTCCCACATCCCAAGGACATGATGGTGAGTGAATCACCTCGCAGTGCGTTGAACACATAAAAAAGCACAGCGCACGATCAGAACTTTCGGCTCGTGATGTCTGTGCCGAACATTCTGCCCAAATAAACTAATCACATCCGCCTACATGTGATCCATATCCCTCCATTCCCCCGCATGTGCCTATCTAAAAGTCTCTTCAATGTCTCTTCAATGCATTCTAGCCACCTACCACCCTCTGTAGAAAAAACATGCCCCTATACAAAGGTTTGGCAGGTAATAAATAAATAGGTAAAATAAGCTTTTCATTACAGATTTTAAAATTCTCTAAGCACGAGAATATAAATTTTCAGAAATTTATGAAACATATTTCCACAATAGGGAATTTTAATCCTCCTTGAAATGTAGAGGTGTGCGATTATTTTGTAAACAATAAACTTAGATACAGGTGTCCAAATATAATCTGGAAAGGGGATAAGGGGAAAGATGTACAGGAAGTTTAGAAAGATGAAAGAAAGAAATACAAACCAGCATACTTTGCTGAGAAATGTTTATCTTGCGAAGCAGTGATATTCTAGTGTTTATGATAAGATGCTGTATGGATTGCAGACTTTTATCATGAGATTTCAAGCAAACCATGCTGCCAAAAGTCTAAAATCACCAACTGCAGTTCACTGAATTTCGAGTAAGGAAACCATCATTGACTTGTTACTGCTTGACATTAAACTGGACATATAAGTATTATAAACCCCTGGATTCAATATATGTATAAAAAGAGATAGACACAAAATGCCGGAATAACAGCGGGTCAGGCAGCATCACTGTAGTACATGGATAGGTGGCGTTTTTGGTCGGATCTTTGTATACGATCTTTGCTGCACAGTTTGTCTCTTTGCGCCACGACAGCGATCTGTACGGTCTGGGGAAGCGCGTCGGTTGCCGGCTGTGAGTGACGTCGCTTCTCTTCTCTCTTGGTTGGATGTGCAGCCGCCGGGTGTCAGCAGCTCTATGTGCCGGCTGTGAGTGCTGCGCTGCCGGCCGCCGCTGCAGCCTCGCTCCCTCCCTCCCTTCAACTCACACGGCAGCACCAGCGCCAGCGCCGCCAATCCACGCTGCACTGTGCCCGCCAGACTCCCCATTGGGCGGCCGGGGAGAGAGAGGGAGCGGGGAAAGAGAGAGAGAGAGAGAGAGAGGGAAAGAAAAAAAGGGAGGGATGGAGGCAAAGCGAGACAAGGGGAGGGAATGTAGAAAGGGGATGAAGGAAGGAAAGGAGAAAGGGAAGTAAGAGGGAGGGTGAGGAAAGAGTGTGGGAGGGGGAGAAAGAGGGGGGATGGGGGCAGGAGGGAGGAAGGGGAGGATGGAGGGAGGGAGGGGGAAGGAAAGGTGTGTGTGTGTGTGTGCTTGTGTGTGTGTCTCCCTGTGTGTGTCTCCTTGTGTGTGTGTATGTGTGCCTCCCTGTATGTCTCCCTGTGTGTGTCTCCCTGTGTATGTGTCTCCCTGTGTGTGTGTGCCTGTCTGTGTGTCTCCTTGTGTGTGTGTCTCCCTGTGTATGTGTCTCCCTGTGTGTGTGTGCGTGTCTGTGTGTCTCCTTGTGTGTGTCTCCCTGTGTGTGTCTCCCTGTGTGTGTGTGTGTGTGTCTCCCTGTGTGTGTGTGTGTCTCCCTGTGTGTGTATGTGTGCCTCCCTGTGTGTGTCTCCCTGTGTGTGTGTGCCTCCCTGTATGTGTCTCCTTGTGTGTGTCTCCCTGTGTGTGTGTGTCTCCCTGTGTGTGTGTGCGTGTCTGTGTGTCTCCCTGTGTGTGTGTCTCTGTGTGTGTCTCCCTGTGTGTGTGTGTGTGTGTGTGTCTGTCTCACTCCCTGTGTGTGTGTGTGTGTGTGTGTGTGTGTGTGTGTGTGTGTCTGTGTGTGTGTGTGTGTGTGTGTGTGTGTGTGTGTGTGTGTGTGTGTGTCTTCCTTTGTGTATGTCTCCCTGTGTGTCTGTTGTCACATCCTGGCCTTAGACAGGGCTGCCAATTCTCACGCTTTGAGCGTGAGAGTCACGCATTTCAGCCAATTCTCACGCTGATGACAGAATTCTCACGCTGTCTTCAGTCCCTGCACAGTTTGTCTCTTTTGCGCCACATCACAGCGATCTGTGCAGTCTGGGGAAGCGCGTCAGTTGGCGGCTGTGAGTGATGTCGCGTCTCTTCTCTTCTCTTCTTTCTTGGTTGGATGTGCAGCCGCCGACAACATGAAGCAGCCGGAGATAGAACTAACCAGGTGAATTGGTTGTAAAACATGGGGGGGACCACAATGAGGCCAAACATCTAGGACAGGGCTCGGCAACCTACGGCACACGGGCCGAATCCGGCCCATAACCCGAAAAAACAAGGGTTTTTTTCCAATTTGTTTTCACGGGGTCGGGGCAGGCGAGCCAACCTGAGAAATGCAGCCAGTCCCTGGGACGCGAGCTGATCTGGGAACGGCAGCCAGTCCCTGGGCACGCAGAATGGCAACTTGATCATTATGGACAAATTGGGCCAGCCACGTACATGTTGTATAACTCTGACTCTATGCAGATCTGAATGGGCTTAGAATGACCATTTAAGCAAAATTGCCCTCACTTTCCTCATTTTGATTCTTGAGATTAATATACCTTTGCTCTGTTAACAGCGTTAAAGTACTTATGAGGTAGAGTCAGGAAAGGGAACATGTTATTTTTTTAGTTTGCTTTAATTTGTTAGTTGATTTTTTGTTCACTGCCATAATTTCTGAAATGGTCTTAATGTAACTTAACTGTTATAAAGCAGTAATAAGTGATTTTTGTCCAAACAATTGGAACTTGCATAAAATGTTTGCATTATTAGCAGGGCTGCCAACTCTCACGCATTGAGCGTGAGACTCACGCATTTCACAAAACTCTCATGCTCTCACGCTGATCACAACATTATATAATGAGAATAGGACCTGTTTTGCTTAACAAATAGTGTAGGAAGGAATTGCAGATGCTGGTTTAAACTGAAGATAGACACTAAAAATTAGAAAAACTCAGCAGGACGGGCAGCATCTCTGGAGAGAAAGAATGGGTGATGTTTCGAGTCAAGACCTTCAGCCTGAAGAGGTTGAAAACCAGCCATAAAACACAATGACTGGACATGTGTGTTATCCAACTAAGGGCAGAAATCAGAATCATGTGTTCATCTTTATTCACGTGACACTATAATAAATATATTACAGAAAAAATAATTTAATGGGGTGGCACGGTGGCGCAGTGGTAGAGTTGCTGCCTTACTACCACATGGGTTTTCTCTGGCTATTCCGGTTTCTCCCATATCTGAAAGAAGTGCAGGTTTGTAGGTTAATTGGCTTCTGTAAATTGTCCCTGGCGTGATGGATGGAATTGGTGTATGATAGATTGCTGGTCGGTGTGGACTTTGTGGGCGGAAGGGCCTGTTTCCATATATATTTTTACATATATACCTTAATTTCATTGAACCATATATAATTGAATATGTGGCATTATTTTTGTCTTGTTTCTATATTCAAAGGGATAGGTTGAAACGGTCTGAAGAAGGGTTTCGGCCCGAAACATTGCCTATTTCCTTCGCTCCATAGATGCTGCCGCACCCGCTGAGTTTCTCCAGCAATTTTGTCTACCTTCGATTCTCCAGCATCTGCAGTTCCTTCTTGAACAAGGTTGATTGATTTATTTGTGCAGGACAGTGATGGAAGTCCGACTTTTGCTTTGTTTCTCTGAGTTTTTCTCTATATATATGCATAACAGCATGAATATAATCTGATTTCCATACATGAATATAGTCATTCATGTGCTGCACCTGTTGATCAGAGCCTGGCTCTATTGTGGAATGTAATTAGGAATGTAATTTAGCCTTACCTTATTCATACCTAATCCAATTTAAAGCATAAATGTTGCATTCAAATGCAAGTTAAAAGACTCGCTACAGTATGCACCAGATTGCACAATTTCAAGCTGAAAAATGCAAAAGCTCCCTACCATGGGAGGGGGAACACCCCCCTCCCACAACAGCATGGACACAGGCCCTTCAGCTACACTTGCCCACACCGACCAACATGTCCCACCTACACTAGTCCCACCTGCCTGCGTTTGGCCCATATCTCTCTAAACATGGTGACCTGAACTGAACACAATATTCTAAATGCAGCCTCTCCAATGTCTTATATAACTGCAACATGACCTCCCAACTTCTACATTCAATACTCTACGCAATGACTGATTCATTCAATGACTGATGAAGGCCAATGTGCCAAAAGGCTTTTTGACCACCTATCTACCTGTGACTCCACCTTCAAGGAACTATGTACCTGCACTGCAAGATCACTCTGCTCTATAACACTCCCCCAGAGCATTGAGTAGGTCCTGCCCATGTTAGACTTTCCAAAATGTAACATCTCACATTTCTTTGTATTAAATTCCATCAACCATTCCTCAGCCCACCTGGTCAATCCATCAGGATCTTGCTGCAATTTTTCACAACCATCTTCACTATCTGCAAAACCATCCACTTTTGTATAATCAGCAAACATTCTAACTTCGTGTCTATCTTTGGTAGAAACCAGCATCTGCAGTTCCTTTTTATTTAAATATATATATGTCTGGTTACATATTGTTAGAGGGAAACATGTGGCCCATAGAAGTAGAAACAAAGAACTGCAGATGCTGGTTTACACAAAAGGACACAAAGTGCAGGTGTAACTCAGCGGGTCAGACAGCATCTCTGGAGAACACGGATTGGTAGTGTTTCGGGTCCAGACCTAGTGAGATAGTCAGTCTGTCCATCCCCACTGGGCTGAATGGCCTCCCCCTTTATTTTCTCGCATCACGACTCTCATCAACTTCGACAGATGCGCCGTAGAAAGCATTTTACCAGGAAACATCACTGCTTGGTTTGAGAACAGCTCCATCCAAGACCGCAAGAAATTGCAGACCATCACACAAACCAACCACACTTCCATTGACTCCATCTACACTTCACACTGCCTCGTCACCTGCATAATCAAGGACCAGTCTCACCCCAGTCACTCCCTCTTCTCCCCTTTCCAATCGGGCAAGAGGTACAGATGTGTGAAAACGCACACCTCCAGATTCAGGGGCCGTTTCTTCCCAGCGGTTATCAGGCAACTGAACCATCCTATCAACAACTAGAGAGTGGTCATGAGCTACTACCTACCTTCAATGGAGAGCCTCGGACTATCTTTAATCGGACTTTACTGGACTTTATCTTGCACTAAACATTATTCCCTTTATCATGTGTCTGTTCACTTGGATGGATGCTTCGATTGCAATCATGTATTGTCTTTCCACTGACTGGTTAGCACGCAACTAAAGATTTTCACTGTACCTTGGTATACGTAACAATAAACTAAACTCACTAACTGAAGAGGATGAAGGAACCCGCAGTTGCATCAGCAGCAACAGTGGACATGATCCGACCTCCCTGAAAACCTCATGTGGACAGGACATGGTGGCACGGTGGCTCAGCGGTAGAGTTGTTGCCTTACAGAGCCAGAGACCAGGTTCGATCCTGACAACGTGTGCTGTCTGTACGGACTTGCGTGGGTTTTCGCTGGGTGCTCCGGTTTCCTCCCACACTCCAAAGACGTGCAGGTTTGTAGGTTAATTGGCTTAGTAAAATTATAAACATGTCCCTAGTGTGTGTGTAGGATAGTGTTAGTGTGCAGGGATCTCTGGTCAGCGCAGACTCGGTGGGCTAAAGGGCCTGTTTCCTCGCTGTATCTCTAAACAAAACTAAACATGTTGGATGAGTTGTGGAGCTAATAAGAGCCCGAAACGCAGAAATTCATCGCACAAACGCAGATGCACAAAATATCATCTATTCAGTATACTGGGCCATATCTTGTAAAGCCCCTATGTAATCATGTTATAGTCATTTCGCTGACTGAATGGCATGCAACAAAAAAGCTTTCCACTGCATCTTGGTACACGTGACAATAATAAACTAAACAAAGGCAAACTAAACTTGTTGCAGATGTGTTTAGTTACTTTAATTTAGAGATACAACGAGGAAACAGCCCCTTCGGCCCACCCAGTCCGCACCGACCAGCGATCACCCCGTACACTAGTTCTATCCTGCAGACTAGGGACAATTTACAGAAACCAATTAACCTACACACCTGCACATCTTTGCAATGTGAGAGGGAAACCAGAGCACCCGAAGAAAACCCACGTGGTTACAGGGAGAATGTACAAACTCTGTACAGACAGCACCTGTAGTCAGGATCAAACCTGTGTCTCTGGCGCTGTAAGGCAGCAACTCTACCGCTGCGCCATAGTGCCATCGTGTATGTCATACCCCATGGCCGGAATGTGCTTCCAATGAAAGCTGGCGTCTTCTCTATAGTACCAGTGTCCCATTGCTGGTGAGAAAGGCACTTAGGAAAATTAATCTTCATGGATAACAAACGGAAAATTAATCTTCATGGAAAACAAACGCAAAATCCCAAAAGCTATTTGGCATTCAGAAGAGTTAATGTGTCATTTCATGTTAGTTATTAATTAATGCTTAATTTGATTTAATCATACCACATTATGGTGTATAATATCAAGAGAGGAATAGATCGGGTGCACGCACAGGGTCTCGTGTCCAGAATAGGGGAATCGAGAACCAGAGGACATAGGATTAAAGTGAGGGGAGAAAGATTTAATAGGAACCTGAGGAGTAATGTTTTCACACAAAGGATGGTGAGTGAATGGATCGAGCTGCCGGAAGAGGTAGTTGAGGCAGGAACTATCTCAACATTTTAGAAACATTTAGACAGGTACATGGATAGGACAGGTTTGGAGGGTTATGGGCCAAACGCAGGCAGGTGGGACGAGTGTAGATGGGACATGTTGAGCGGTGTGGGCAAGTTGAGCCGAAGGGCCTGTCTCTACGCTGTATCGCTCTATGACAATGTGATTTCCATAATGACCATCACTCCCTCTCTTGGCTTTTCCCTGCCTCCTCCATGCTAAAGAGTTTCAGAAACTAAATTATTTAGCACCTGAGTCAGCTGAAATCGTTACTCATTTCTGCGAAGTGCTTGGACATGCTGTTGAATCCGGCTTCCAGGTTTATTTAGAAAAACTGGGAATAAAAAAAACAGGAATACAGAACTGGTCTTGGAGGAGCCAAGCTAATATTTCAGGATAAAGTGCAGTTGGCTTTGCGATGAAAGGGGCATTTTAAGGTTCTATATGAAGAAAAATAACCTCCAAATGTATAAAATATGTTTTCATAAAACCACCAACTAAAATCAATAACAGATGCCAGTGTTAAAATGTTGCAGTAAAGCGGACAATGTAATGACTAAATGTCGCTAAATCTTTGAGGATTTCACTGATCGGAATCCCAACTCCCAGAGTAGGTGAGGAGCGTGGACCAATCCCAGCCTAAAAAAGACAGGAATCTGTTCAGAGTTTCTTCAAATGCTTTTTGATATTTACGATAAACTTTCCCTTGAGGTTACAAACTTTGCCAGAAAATAAACGTAACAAAAAAGTAATACTACTCTGCCGACGGACATTAAACCCGTTTCCTTGATGGGGCATTTTAGTTTAGAGATACAGCATGGAATCAGGCCCTTCAGCCCACTAAGTCCACACCAATCATCGATCGCCCCTTTACATTGGTTCTACGTCATCCCAGTTCCTCATCCACTCCCGACACATTATGTGTAGAAATGAACTGCAGATGCTGGCTTATGCCAAAGATAGAGACAAAGTGCTGGGGGAATTCAGCGGGTCAGGCTTCATCTCTGGAGAAAAAGGATGGGGGGTGTTTCGGGTCAGAACCCTTCTTCATTGCCCATGATACGTCCCTACACGTTATTGGCAATTTTACAGAGGCCAATTAAGCTGCAAGGAGGGTGTACTGTCTTTCCGCTGACTGGTTAGCACGCGAGGAAGGCTTTTCACTGTGTAAACCCCAATCAGTTGAATCAGTTCTGTTTGTGGCCATCCCAGGATGGAAATATCAAGGACCAGAGGACATAGTTTTAAGGTGAGAGAGGCAAAGTTTATAGAAGTGATGGGAAGTTTTTTTACACAGAGGGTGGTGAGTGCCTGGAACAAGCTGCTAGGGGGTGGTGGTGGAGGCCGATATGATAGTGGTGTTTAAGAGGCTTGTAGATAGCCATACGGATATGCAGGGAATGGAAGGATGTGGACTATGTGCAGGCAGATAAGAGTTGGTCTTGGCATTATGTTTTTGTGCTGTACTCTTCTAGGTTCTGTGTTATCAAGTAGTATTCTGTGGTCAATTTCTCGTGAAAAGTCTTATTTTTCCAATAGCACAGCCTTTTGATCAATCTCATAAAAACACCAACTCAATCTCATGTTCATGAGTTTGAGGAGTGGAATTAGGCCATTCGGCCCATCAGGTGTACTCCGCCATTCAATCATGGCTGATCTATCTTTTCCTCTCAACCCCATTCACCTGCCACCTCCCCATAACCCCTGACACCTGACAATAATCTGTCAATCTACACCTAGAAAATATCCATGGACTTGTCCTCCACAGCCAAGTCGTGGCAATGAATTCCACAGATTCACCACCCTCTGACTAAAGAAATTCCTCCTCATCTCCTTTCTAAAGGTATGCCCTTTCATTCTGAGTCTATGGCCTCTGGTCCTAGACTCTCCCACTAGTGGAAACATCCTCTCCACGTCCACTCTATCCAGTCCTTCTCGGTCTCGATACCTAATCGAATTAGAGCTCGAAGCCAGCTCAAATCTGCCTTCCCCAATCAAGTTATTTTTATTCAGAAGCCCTTGTTAAAGCACAACGCTTCTTGGCACGTCCCCCCTGTGTTTATCGGCAATTACACCGAGCTCCGTGTTCGCCGACAGAGCGAGCAGTTACCTAGCCCGGTGGTAGGTGATGAATTTAAGCAGTGTTGCGATGTGGATTCATGTCAAGTGGGAAGTGGATAGCAACTGCCAAAACTGAGTTCACTTAAGATCCTAAACAGCTGTCAATAAATGTTTTCACTTCCTTTCTCAACTTTGGATGTGAACCAGAGGCAAAAGGCCTATGACTGAGACTATTGTCTCAGCCAAATAGGCTGAGCAGTCTGACCATTTCAAGTTAGCTTTAACACTGGCAGAGCTGGCTGTGCCTTTAATGAAAGACATGTTCGAATGGGGGGGGAATAGACTGCTCTCCTTCCTTGCAACCATATCACGAGTTAGTCTTAATTGACGAAGTATTTACACTGCACAAGCTTCCTGTTCACACTGTAGGCACATTCTGTAACATATACATTTGGGGCGGCACAGTGGCGCAGCGGTAGAGTTGCTGCCTTCCAGCGCCTGAGGCCCGGCTTTGATCCTGCCCACGGGTGCTGTCTGCATGGAGTTTGTCCGTTCTCCCTGTGACTGCGTGGGGTTTCTCCGGGTATTCCGGTTTCCTTCCACGCTCCAAAGACGTACAGGTTTGTATGTTAATTGGCTTCTGAAAATTGTAAATTGTTCGTAGTGTGTAGGATAGCGCTAGTGTACGGGGTGATCGCTGGTCGGTGTGGACTCAGTGGGCCGAAGGGCCTGTTTCCACACTGTATCTCTAAAGTCTAAAGCCTAAATGTAAATACAAGAAGGAACTCACAAAATCGGCATGTCACCAATCGAACGTTTCTTACAAGCTGCCTATAATGTAGTAAGATTGTATTTCACGTTATGGCACTGTTTTGAACACACGTTCTCTTGGGATTTACAGTCTACTGATTTAACAAGATCCTTGGAGAACATTAATAATCGCATGTGCACACACATAGTTTAGTTCATTAGTGCAATAAGCCATGAAGATACAGAAACAGCTGAGCGATTCAGCTCAGGATTGCTGTAGGCTTTCGAGAGTGCCGTATCACTCATTTACGGTATCCCAGAGATTTGCAAATAATCTGCCAACTATTAAACAATATCGCTAAAGAACTGAACGCTGGGAATTAGGCAATACCTGTGTTACGTATCAGACCTTTGCAACTCAATGAGGTGAAGCTAGGAACTGCAGTTTTGAGTTGTGAATGGTGTAAGAACCTATTCTTTTCAGATGACCAGAGACAATTGGACAGATGCATGGATTGGAAAGGTTTTGAGGGAAAATATATGGGAAGGTTTATAAATTTAAAAGTTTGGGGTCTGAAGAAGGGTCCCGATCTGAAACTTTACCCATCCATTTTCTCCAGAGATGCTGCCTGACCCTCTGTGTTACTCCAGCACTTTGTTTCAATCTAAGGTTTAGCGGGATGTGGGCCATACTCAGACAGGTGGGACTTGCGTCGATGAGGTATCTTGGTCAGTATTGATGTTGGGCTGAAGAGACGGTTTCAAGAGCCAAGAGTGTTTTATTGTCATATGTCCCGAAATGGAACAATGCCATTCTTACTTGCAGCAGCACAACAGATATGTAAGCATAGTATTCTGTTAACTCTGTTTCTGTGATGTATCACTCTATGACCATTGTGTATACACCATGTATTTTCCTGACTATAGAACACAGAACAGTACAGCATGGGAAAAGGCCATTCGGCCCACAATATCTGCGCCTATCATGGTGCCAAGAGTAACTTTTATGTTATTAAAATTAAAATATACTACTAATATTACATTATAATATAATATATTATGTTATTATTGACTTTTATGCCTGCATGTACATTCTATCATTTTTTAAATATTCTGCCCACATTCCCATTAACTCTCCCTCCAAGATGCTACCACTAACGTACTCCCTATGGGCGATTTACAGTGATCAATCGAGATCGTAACTCACACATTGATGGATACAAGGGGAAAATGGAGTGGTCAGAGGAGACTCTCGCAGTCACGGGGAGAATGAGCAAACTCCACTGAGTTCAGGATCGAACCCAGGTCCTCTGGCACTGTGAGGCAATGGTTCTATCAACTTCACAACCATGCATCCTGTTAACTATGTTCCATGGATATGGCCAGACCTGTTCAGCATTTGTTACACATCCGTCAAGTTGTTCCAGAAACTGGGTGGTACAGTGGCACAGCGGTAGAGTTGCTGCCTTACAGCGCCAGCGTCCCGGGTAAGATCATGACTACAGGTGCTGTCCATACGGAGTTTGCACGTTCTCCTTGTGACCGCATGGGTTTTCTCCGGGTGCTCCGGGTTCTTCCCACACTGTGCAGGTTTGTAGGTTTGTAGGTTAATTGGCTTCTGTAAACTGTCCCTAGTGCGTAGGATAGAACCAGTGATTGCTGGTCAGCGTGGACTTGGTGGGTGGAAGGATCTGTTTTCACACTGTATCTCTGAAAATAAAACTGAACTAAAATTCTGTGTGGAAAAAAAATACCTACTGCCATCAAGCCTAATTCGTTACCTGAGGATTTTGGAGGCATCATCCGTTTAACATAGCGCAGCATAAAACATAGAACAGTTAGAACATATAGAACAGCGACTATATGTGGTGACTCTTTGCATACCTTGTGTATGGTATGCAAAACAAACAATTTCACTATGACATGTCACATGTGATAATAAAGTATCATTCATTCATTCATTCACACAATAGGCCCTCGTCAGACATGATGCCAAGTTAAACCAATCTCCTGTGCCTATACATGATCTGTATCCTTCCATTCCCTGCATATCCAGGTGCCTATCTAAAATAATTAACTGAAGCTTATTCGGCTATGGTGGTTGAATGAATGAAACCACTAACATTCAACAGTGAAGCAATAGAAGTTTTGCAGATTTCTATTTTGCTGTTGAAACCTTTCATTAGCATGGAAAACACTTCTGCAGTAGATATTTTTCGTTTAGTTCAGTTTAGAGATACTGCGCGGAAACAGACCATTCGGCCTACCGAGCCCGCGCTGACCAGCGATCCTCACACGCCAACATTATCCTACACACACACTTGGAACAAATGAACAATTTTACTGAACCCAATTAAGCTGCAAACGTGTTCGTCTTTGGAGTGTGGGAGGAAACTGGAGCACCCGGTAATACCCATGCAGTCATAGGGAGAACACACAAACTCCATACAGACAGCACCAGTAGTCAGGATCGAACCCGAGTCTCTGGCACTGTAAGGCAGCTACGCTACTGCTGAGCAGTTAAGAGCAAAGATCAAAACACTGCACCAGAGAGGCAAGACCTGGCATAAAATTACCAGCTATTGAAAATGCAATAAATCCATCCTTCAAGTACTTGTTCCTTGGTCTTCCTGCTGCCACACAAGTGTACCAAAGGCACTGATTAAATTTATGGTTTTCCAATGAAGCTGAACAGAAGGATGTATGTAGGTCAGCTTTGCTTGCACCTGCTGGTCACGAGGTGAGGCAACTCCATACAATGTGTCTTACCTTGCATTGTCTTCTTCGTAGGTTCCGAGAAGAGTGGAATAAGGAGGAGAAAGATGAGGTAGACAAATGATAGTCCATTGTATCGGAACAAACATGCTGAAAAACAAGTGAGAACAGAATGGTTACTACCGCACTCTGTGAATCAGCTTCAGATTAATATTTATTACCAGTTATTTATGTGCTCAATGTTTAAGAGAAATATATTAATAGTGAGATTGTTGTACATCATATGAATGATAGAACCATCTGGCTACAGTAATCTAATATTTTGATTTTAATTGTGGAGTCATAAAAACCTTGATGCAGTGATGCATAAATGTCTGATTGGTTCAAATAATGCATTCAATTTAACGTTCGTCATATATAAAGCAAAGCAATGTCTTTTTATTTTTATTTTATTTTTTTAAATTTTTATTTATTAGAAGTACATTACATTACAACCACATACATTAGTACTCGTCACTTATGTCTTCTTACAAATAATTTACTCCATTTATTTTTTACACTAGAAAAAGAAAAGATTGAAAGAAAGAAGAAAGTGAAGGAAAAAGTGAGAGTGTAGAAAATGTGACAACAAAAAAGGACGAAGACCCTATAAGAGCAAAATTAAAAAACAAAAGAAAAAGAGTTAAGAAATAGACCCTAGAAAAGAAAGAGAAAGAGAAAGAGGAAAAAGAGAGAAACAAATATTTTTATGAGCATTACGTAAATGGGACATACCAACTCTTCAACTAGCATCCCCCCTTACCTGACCTCAATTTTTTTTTAAAGTACTTTTGCACCCTATATTTGTAATAATTCTATAAATGCAGACCACGTCAGGTGGAAGTGTTCTGGTTTACCTGCTAGGAGGAGTCTTATCTCTTCTAGGTGTAATGTTTCGAACATATTTGAAGTCCACATATTTATAGTTGGTATTGGAGCCTTCTTCCAAAATTTTAGAATTAGCTTTTTTCCAGTTATTAACCCATAGTCCATTAGTTTCTTTTGAAACACATTTAGTTCTGGGCCATCTTCCGTTATTCCGAAGATAATCCATTCTGCTTTGGGTATCAGTCTTATTTTAAATAACTTTGTAAAGATTTCAAAAAATTTTGAATTTTTGTACAGAAAACGAATGAGTGCGCTATAGTAGCTTCTTGGGATTGACATTTATCACAAATAGATGATACATTTGGGAAAATTTAATGAATTTTAGTTTTCGAATAATATAATCTATGTAAAATTTTAAATTGTATTGAAGTGTGTCTTACATTAATCGAACATTTATGCACGTTTAATAAGTGTTCATTCCAACTTTCCTTTGAAATTTTAATAGCTAACTCTTGTTCCCAGTCTCTTCTGATACCCTCCGTAGATGGTATTTGTACATTTAAGATAATATTATACAAATATGATATTAAGTTTGCTGATTCAGCTTTTATCTGCATTGCCTCATCCAATACATCTACTGGGTTATTATAATGATCTTTTGTATATTTTTTCAAATAGTCGCATATTTGAAAATATTTAAAATATTGATTATTTCCGAGTTTATATTTTATTTGTAATTGTTGAAATGAAAGTAATTTTCCAGTTTCATACAAGTCACCAAGCGTTTTAATTCCTAGTCTATCCCAATGTGTAAAAGCTTTATCTATAATAGAGGGATTAAACGAAGGGTTATTAACTATAGGTAATAAAAGTGATACATTTCTTAATTTCAAATTTTGTTTTATTTGTTTCCAAATTCGGATTGTACTATGAATAATTGGGTTCTTATTATAATTTATGTTATTCAATTTCATTGGAGAAAGGAGGATCGCTCCAATGTTTCCAGAGGAGCAATCCTCTTTCTCCATTACAATCCAGTCCACTTGCTGGGCGGAGTTATCCATCAGTTGAATCATATTTTTAATATTTACTGACCAATAATAATACATAAAGTTAGGTAGTGCTAAACCCCCTAATACTTTAGGTTTATTCAGATGAGTTTTTTGTATTCTATGTGATTTATAGTCCCATATAAAATTAGTGATATCTGAGTCGAGTTTTTTTTTAAACTTCTTTGGTAAGTATATAGGAATCGATTGAAATAGGTATAAAATTTGTGGTAGAAAGATCATTTTTATTGCGTTTATTCGGCCTATTAAAGACATCGGGAGCGTTTTCCAGAATTTAATTAGTGTGTTTAATTTATTAAGTAGGGGGTCAAAATTTGCCCTAAACATACCTTGATATGTTCTGGTAATTTCGATTCCCAAGTATTTAAATTTTTCTGTAGCTATTTTAACAGGGAATTTTAAAAATGTGTTGAATCTTTCGGTTTTATTGACATAATTTCACTTTTATTCCAATTTATTCTATATCCAGAAAAAGATCCAAAGTCTTCAATTAAATTTAATATATTTGGTATAGTGAAGCAAAGCAATGTCAAACAACATTCATTGAATGTTGTAATGAGATGAAAAGCATCATATCACCTCAAGTCTGCACATACAGTTTAGATTTTAGAGATACAGCGGGGAAGCAGGCCCTTCGGCCCACCGAGTCCGTGCTGACCAGCAATCAGCCCATACACTCACACTATCCTACACACTAGGGACAATTTTACCAAAGCCAATTAAGCTACAAACCTGTACGTGTTTTGAGTGTGGGAGGAAACCAGAGCAGCTGGAGAGAACCCAAGCAGTCACAGGGAGAAGGTACAAACTCCGTACAGGCAGCACCAATTATCAGGATTACACTTGGGTCTCTGCCACAGCAAGGCAGCAACTCTACCGCTGCGCCACTGTGCCGCCCCAAAGTTGCTTGAGAATCATCTGTGATAATAGTCTCTTGTGTCAACTTTAAACTCATTAAAGTTGAAGTTGAGGTTATCACCATTTGGTTATGAACCAACAACAATAATTTGAAATTCCCACGTACAAGATCACACAGCTGGTGAAATAATGCTGTACCCATGATTATTAAGCAAAGCTAAACAGAAATTACAATATCTTTCCTTTTACCACATGTATCATTTTCTCTCTCCAGCTATAATATTACTTTGGGGTTTTGCACTGTTTGTGTTCCCAGCTTGCTTGATGGATCAAATCCAAAATGGCTCTCAAAATTAGCAACAGCATTTCACAATTCACATTTATGCTGAAGTTTGCTTTTTGCAGGTCTTGTCACTGGTACCAGGAGTGTATGTGGGTTGAGGTAGATTACTCTGGGTGGTTCACTGACATTTGGTGTGTGGGGGGGGGGGGGGGAAGGGTGGGGGGGGGGTGGAGGTAGGGGTCACTGGAACACATCAGCCCAAAGACTCTTTCCCCTGTGAGAGCTCATGAGCTCCCAATGCTTAGTTTAGTTTAAAGATACAGCACGGAATCAGGCCTTCCGGCCCGAGTCCATGCCGACCATCGATCACCCGTTCACACTAGCTTTATGTTATCCCACTTTGGCATCCATTCCCTACACCCCAGGGGCAATTTACAGAGGCTAATTGACCAACAAACCCGCACGTCTTTGGGACGTGGGAGGAAACCGGAGTACGCGGTGGAGAATCACGTGTGATGCACCACTGTGATGGAAGCGATTCAACCAACTGCACCTCTCTGCCACCCAATGTTTGGGCATCAGGAGAATGTGCCTTTTGATCATTACCTCAAATCTAGTTTAAGATAATGATTAAACTGGATTTAGTGCAGCTAAACTGTAAGGCAGCAACTCCACCGTGGCACCACTGCCTGAAGAAGCTTGTCGAAGAACCTTTCATCTCCCAGCTGCAGTCTGGCAATAGACGAGAGCCAAGACTGGAACATGTCATAAATAATGAATCAAACAATCAAGGCAGCATTTCGGGGCTGAAGTGATTTGAAGGCATTTGCTCTCAAAATGAATAGATTCTAAATTTGTTACAGACTTCCAGGTATTTCCTGTTGGAATTGGGATCCATACATTGGGATGCATGTATAAGGCTCCCCATTTAAAGAACAGGGAATAATGCATAGTATCAAATGATACGATATCAGGTATATTTCTGCAATCTTCCAAAACGGCACAATGTGTTTTACGCCCATTCGTTGTCATATTACTTGATACATCCTAATTACAAAAAGAAATAATGGCATTTTTGCGAGTATGTTCTCAAACAATATCAATGGAACTCGCCAACGAATAAGAATCCAAATTAACAGTTTGTTTAGTTTAGTTTGGAGATACAGCATGGAAAATGGTCCTTCGATCCACCAAGTAGGAACTGCAGATGCTGGTTTATACTGAAGATAGATACAAAGCACTGGAGCAATTCACCGGGTCAGGCAGCATCTCTGGAGAAAAGGAACAGGTGATGTTTCGGGTCGGAAGCCTTCTTCAGACTTGCTTCCAGCCAGGGTTCTGACCCAAAACATCCCCTGGTCCTTTTCTCCAGAGATGCTGCCTGACCCACTGAGTTACTCCAGCAATTTGTGTTTGTGTCTCCTTTCTCTCGTTTCCTGCACCAAAAGAGGATGGACTCCATGTCCAGTCACATATTGGTGAGCATTCTGAAAATGTTGTCGAATTGAACATTAGGAGTTTAGGCTCGTCTGAAGAAGGGTTTCAGCCCGAAACGTTACCTATTTCCTTCGCTCCATAGATACTGCCTCACCCGCTGAGTTTCTCCAGCAATTTTGTCTACCTTCGATTTTCCAGCTTCTGCAGTTCCTTCTTAAACAGGAGTTTAGGCTTGCTCTGTTCTGGGAGCTCAAGGGTTACAATGTAAACATCACGTGAAAAAAATCTATCCACTTTGGTGGCAAAAACAGGAAAGCAGACTATTATCTAAATGGTGACCGATTAGGAAAAGGGGAGATGCAGCGAGACCTGGGTGTCATGGTACACCAGTCATTGAAAGTAGGCATGCAGGTGCAGCAGGCAGTGAAGAAAGCGAATGGTATGTTAGCTTTCATAGCAAAAGGATTTGAGTATAGGAGCAGGGAGGTTCTACTGCAGTTGTACAGGGTCTTGGTGAGACCACACCTGGAGTATTGCGTACAGTTTTGGTCTCCAAATCTGAGGAAGGACATTATAGCCATAGAGGGAGTGCAGAGAAGGTTCACCAGACTGATTCCTGGGATGTCAGGACTTTCATATGAAGAAAGACTGGATAGACTCGGCTTATACTCGCTAGAATTTAGGAGATTGAGAGGGGATCTTATAGAAACTTACAAAATTCTTATGGGGTTGGACAGGCTAGATGCAGGAAGATTGTTCCCGATGTTGGGGAAGTCCAGGACAAGGGGTCACAGCTTAAGGATAAGGGGGAAATCCTTTAAGACCGAGATGAGAAAAAACGTTTTCACACAGAGAGTGGTGAATCTCTGGAACTCTCTGCCACAGAGGGTAGTTGAGGCCAGTTCATTGGCTATATTTAAGAGGGAGTTAGATGTGGCCCTTGTGGTTAAAGGGATCAGGGGGTATGGAGAGAAGGCAGGTACGGGATACTGAGTTGGATGATCAGCCATGATCATATTGAATGGCGGTGCAGGCTCGAAGGGCCGAATGGCCTACTCCTGCACCTATTTTCTATGTTTCTATGTTTCTATATCTGGATTGCCCCAATATTCACTCAAGATCATAAACACATTGTAGCCCCAACATGGACTGAAGATGACCGAGAACGAACCGGGCCTTTTCTAACATAATTTTGCCATCAAGTAAATGGACCTGGAAGTCTGCAAGATGCAGTGGCTCAGCAAACCAAGAGAGTCAACAGTGTTGTATTGTCAAATGTCTCAAAACGGAACAATGACATTCTTACTTGCAGCAGCACAACAGATATGTAAACACATCACTCTGTCAAACCCATCACAAACAACAAAAAAGTTCAGTATATCAACAAAAAAGACAATAGGAGTGCAAAGTAAAAAATAATGTCAAGAGTCAAGAGTATTTATTGTCATATGTCCCAGATAGGACAATGAAATTCATGCTGTCCCCAAGTCTATGTAGTTTGGAGCCAAAAGCGGGTAGGTGGGACTATTGTAGATGTGGCACGTTGCTTGGCGTGGGCAAGTTGGAGGAAGAGGCTGCTCCTGAACCTGCACTTTACAGTTTTCAAGCTCCTTTACCTTCTTCCCGATGGCAGGAGTGAAACGAGAGTGTGTCCGGGGTGGCGTGTGGGTGTCCGAAGATGCTGGCAGCATTTTAGAGGCAGCAACTCTTGTATATCCCTTTGATGGTGGGGAGGTCAGAGCATGGCCTGGTGTCAAAGATAGCACGATGGATGGATCAATGGATCCAGCATCATGGATGGTAGATGGATGGGTTAGTAGGAGTACTGGGAGTTGGCCTTCATGGGAGTATGAAGATGTTCCGTTAACTCTCGGTATTCGGTGGCACTGGCATTACTGTATGAAGCTCAGAGTGGTTCACTCTTCAAGAGTAAACCACTTGTTGGTGAGGGGTCTTTAAAATGGTTTTGGAGGCTCCATTTGTATGTGTACAAGGCTTAGTTTTATTATTGTCATGTGTACCCAGGTACAGTGAAAAGTGTTTTTGTTGCATCTATCCAGTCAGTGAAAAGCTATACTTGATTACAAGATAGACACAAAATGCTGGAGTAACTCAGCGGGACAGGCAGCATCTCTGGAGTGAAGGAATGGGTGATGTTTCAGGTCGAGACCCTTTTTCAGACTTCAGAGTCTGAAGAAGGGTCTCGACCCAAAACATCACCCATTCCTTCTTTCCAGAGATGCTGCCTGTCCCGCTGAGTTACTCCAGCATTGTGTGTCTATCTTTGATTTAAACCATCAATTCCTACACATACATGATTACAATCAAGCCGTCCACTGTGTACTGACACAGGATAAAGGGAATAATATTTAGTGCAAGATAAATTCCAGTAAAGTTCGATTAAAGATAGTTCGAAGGCCTGCAACGAGGTAGATGGGAGGTCAGGACCACACACTAGTTGATAATAGGATGGTTCAGTTAGTCATAGAGTCAAACAGCATGGAAACCGGCCCTTTAGTCCAACTTGCCCACCCTGACCAGCATGCCCCATCTACAGTAGTCCCACCTGCCTGCCTTTGGCCCATAAAAACCTACCCAATCCATGTACCTGTCTAAATGTTTCTGAAACATTGTGATAGTACCAGCCTCAACTACCTCCTCCAGCAGGTTGTTCCATACACTCACCACCCTTTGTGTAAAAATGTTATCCCTCAGGTTGCCTGATGACAGCTGGGAAGAAACTGTCAATGAGTCTGGAGGTATGCGTTTTTCTTGGGAGAGGGGAGAGGGGAGAAGAGGCAGCGTGAAGTGTAGATGGAGACTTAAAGGAACTCAAAGGAAACCTCGTTTCGACTTCACCCACCATGACAGGGATTGTTTATCCATCTTTCTCAGGCTCAATATCTAGCTCTTTCTATCGCGATCTGCGGAATGTTACGCCTGGCAACATAACCTCAAAGCCAATAATTACATATGCAGAAAACTGTCGAGTCTGTTTATTAAACCAACAACAAAACTAATCTGAAGACTAGTGTTGGAAATACAAAGAAATACTTCATGTAGAAGCAGTTGCTACTGGGTTAAAAAATCACTGCAGACAGCATTTGCAATCAATTAATATTTGAAATAAAGTCTGAACCTCAGAATGATAAATACAGAAGCTGCACTTGGCTTTACTTTGAATTGTATAGTTAAGCAAATCGTCACAATCTTTAGCGCAGACTGCAAGGCTATCATGTTGTAGAGAAACAAACATTTGAGACAAAGCTGCCCTTAATCCTGAAAACAATATGATCCTTTATTTTAGCTATTACTAATTCATTGTTATGAGACAATAACTGTCTCACTCCAATGCCCAGTAGTTACTTCATTTTACATTCTTTGATTTGGTAAATGTGACACTGAAAATCTATGAAAACCCATTCCTTGGATAGAATCAAACAATGAATAAAGGGCACATCCCAGGCCAAAGAGAAACAGCTTGATGTCTCCACGGCTTGCTCCAGAGTTTAAACGCAACTTTCTAAATGCAAAATGGATTTTTCTTGGCATTCCCTCACAACATCCTACCACACCCAGAGAGCAGTCCTGAACTACCATCTACCTCATTGGAGACCCTTGGACTATCTTTGATCGGACATTACTGGCTTTATCTTGCACTAAATGTTGTTCATGTTATGGCCTTTATCCTCTACACTGTGAATGGCTCGATTGTAATCATGTTTGCCTTTCCGCTGATTGGTTAGCACGCAACAAAAGCTTTTCACTGTACCTTGGTAAATGTGGCAATAAACTAAACTAAACTATGCTAAGACACAAACTACAAAGCATTTTTCCTTATATATATTTTCAAGTACAGTTGAGAAGCTGGTAAAGCTGCTGCCTCACAGCGCCAGGGACCCAGTTTTATCCCAATCTCTATTAGAGATACAACACGGAAACTGGTCCTTTGGCCCACCGAGTCCGCACCGACCAGCGATCACACACTAGTTCTATGTTGTCAAACTTCTATCATCCTCCAGCTTAAGGTGTGAGATTCTTGATTGGTACGGGTGTCAGTGGTTATGGGGAAAAGGCAGGAGAATGGGGTTAGGAGGGAGAGATAGAACAGCCATGATTGAATGGTGGCGTAGACCTGATGGGCCAAATGGCCTAATTCTGCTCCTATCACTTATGACCTTAAAATTAACAATTGCTGTTTCCAATTAAGAATCTGGCTGCGTCCCATTACTCTGTATCCTGAGAAGACAAACTTTTGCCTTTATTATATTCAATAATCAACTTGTATCTCAAACAGCCAACTAACTGGCAACAGCATGAGGTTTTCACATCGAGAATTGGCCAACATATACTTTTCAATTACTGAGAGAAAAAAAAACTGTGAATGAGAATGCTCAGGTGATAGTTAAGGAAATGCCGCACACTGGGTAAATACGGCTCATCTTCCAATCAATCTCAATGGATTTATTCAGATCATTTTGATCCGTGGTTTAGATTTCCTGCTGTGCCAAATGCAAAAATGAATTCAAACGTGTGCAAGAAATAAGTCCAAGCAATTCCTGTGGTTATGTTAAGAACATAGAACGCTCTTAGAAATTAATACATTAGTTTCTCCAGAGGACAATTCAGCAGTTGTCCAAGGATGATCACTTTCACTCCAAACTATTGAATCTAGAACTATCTCAATTATGTTATCTAGAACTGTTGATCGACTTGGGAATATTGGCTTTGGTGATATGGGCCAGGCATGAGAAAGTGGGACTAGCTTGCTCAGGCAACTTAGTCAGTCAACTCGTGGACAAGTTGGGCCGAAGGGCCAGTTTCCATGCTGTATAACTCTATCACTCATAGTCACAGATTCATACAGCGTGGAAACAAGGCCTTTGGCCCTACCTGCCTCTGACAACCAACATGCCCCATCTACACTAGTCCCACCTGCCTGCGTTTGACCCATATCCCTCTAAACCTGTCTTATCCATGTAGCTGGCTTAATGTTTCTTAAACATTGCAATTATAACAGCCTCAACTACCTCCTCCAGCAGCTCATTCCCTACACCCACCACCCTTTGTACCACTCACCTTAAAGCTATGTCCTCTGGTTCCCGATTCCCCTACTCTGCGCAAAAGACTGTGCTTTTACTCTATTTATTCCTCTCCTGATCTTATACACCTCTATAAGATCAAGCCATTTAGAACGGAGATGAGGAAACACTTTTTCACACAGAGAGTTGTGAGTCTGTGGAATTCTCAGCCTCAGAGGGCGGTGGAGGCCGGTTCTCTGGATGCTTTCAAGAGAGAGCTAGATAGGGCTCTTAAAGATAGTGGAGCCAGGGGATATGGGGAGAAGGCAGGAACGGGGTACTGATTGTGGATGATCAACCATGATCACATTGAATGGCAGTGCTGGCTCGAAGTTGCCGAATGGCTTACTCCTACACCTATTGCCTATTGCCTCAAACTCCTGCACTCCAAGGAATAAAATCCTAGCCTGCTCAGCCTCTCTCTATAGCTGAGGCCCTCAGGTCCTGGCAACATCCTTGTAAATCAACGCACTCTTTCAAGCTTAACAACCTTTCAATTTGATTATCAGTATAATAGACAAATGAAGTTGATTTGATAAATCAACCACTTGTTAACTGAAATAATGTTTTCCCTCATTACTTTGATTTTATCTCCCACACATATATACATACATCCGATTTTGAGAGGCTGTGATCTTTGGCTGTCTGATAATGTTCTGGGCAAGATGCAGAAAGATCTAAGATTCAGTCCCTTTAAAAGCATGACCAAAAAACCCAATCATATCAGTCCAAAGAAGGGTCCCAGGCCAAAACATTGCTCATCTATGTACTCCAGAGATGTTGCCTGACCCGCTGTTCTATACATGATTCCAGTACCGGCAGTTCCTTGTGTCTCCAATTATATCACTTTAAGATGTGAGGAGCAAGATTTAATAGGAACTTGAGGGGAAACATTTTCACTGGGTATGTGGAACAAGCTGTGCAAGAAAGCAGTTGAGGCAGGTACTATAACAGCATTTAAAAGACACTTGGACAGGTGAATGCATAGCAAAGATTTAGAGGGATATGGGCTAAATATGAGCAAATGGTACTAGCTTAGATGGGGCATCTTGGTCGGCATGGTTGAGTTGGGCCGAATGGCCTGTTTCTGTTCTTTATGACTAACTTCTCTGTTTTCGCTTTTCCAATCTCAACAAGCTCGATATACCTGACACCTCCTCACAATCAAATCATTTCATTCCCCTTCATCATTTTAATGACATTACCGAAGGTCTCTTATGTTTTTTCAATAGTGGCTGTATCCTTTTCATACTGTGGTGACTAAAACGGTGCAAGATATCTTATAGTCTGGTCACACCAATGATTTATTAAGTGATGGGATTACATCACTATTTTGGCTCAATACTGACTTCTTTCATTCGTCTTAATATCTGCTTCCCTTTATTCAATGCCACTGAATATTGTTTCATGAATTCCACTTCATTCTTATCCAAGAACTCCAGAGCTTGGTCATTGTCATTGTTACAAGAACTGTTGCCCCAATTTAAACACCTTTCTACTTTTTTTTGAAGATCGTATATCACTTGTCTCTGCAAATTTATTTAAATCGTTCTGCAAATAATATTGCTTTGATCTTTGATTATTTCATTGAATATCAAGAGCGTTTTTTTGCTATCTGTCCCGAAACGGAACAATGAAATTCTTACTTGCAGCAGCACAACATATATGTAGTACTCTGTAAAACATGTAATCAAAAAAAGTTTTAAAATATATATATATTGAACATTTTTTATATTGAATATATTGAACTATATATATATAGCTCATTCTAAGCTTCCCCCCAGTCTAGTTTCAGTCAAAAACCACTGAGTCAAGCACTTGCGCATCTAAACCTTTATTTTAACAAAACATAATTACAGATCCCACTACTGTACCTAACCACCGCGGGTTCGATCCTCGTATCTGCCAGATCAAGCCCTCTTGGCCTCACTCAAACAGAGACACTCCAGAAGGTCACGCAGTCCTAAGCGCTCTCCCAGAAGATCGACACAGGACCTCGTGGCAACGGACCTTTACAGGATCGAACCACATGGGGGTGGTCTCTTTACAATCCAATTACAGATATCGATTAACCCCATACATGACAGACATTTCCCTAACCCAATAATACAGTGGCTAATACACTGTATTCAAACAGTTTTTCTCAAAGGAAACGAACATCGCAACATTTGCCCTGATATGCAAAAAAAACAGACAAGGCTCAATACTTAATCCAATCAACATCCAACAAAGTAAAGCTTTGCAACATTATTGACAATGTGTATGTCTGGTTAGCATTCATCCAATCCATTCTATGTATTTTGCACCTAATTGTCAGGGTCTGCAGATGTTCCCATTATCTTCCTGCAGCTCTGATCTAGGCTCTAGACAAACTGGCACCATTCTGCAGAAAGGTGAATTTCTACTGAAAGCACTTTTAAATTGACCAAATGGCTTAGCAGCCCTGAAGCCTTTACTCAATTTTAGGGTCCTAGCCTCTCCAATTTGACCAGGATTAACATTCCTTCCTTTTTATCATATATGATAACCCATCATTTATGATAATCATATAGTCAACTAATCAGCTAACCAGATGTACATATGTGTGTCCATCTATCAGCAACAAAAGATGATGATGTTTCTTCCCAGAATCTTGTCAAGCTTCCCGGGTTTTCATGGGGCTAGCTTCACAATTTCCGTCTGTTGAGTTCACCTCCCGAGTTTTCGTGGGCGCGAATTCCCTCCATGCATGTTGTTGCCCATTCTTCCATCCCTTTCCATAGTCAAACCTAGAACCTATAATTTCTGAAAAACTTGGGGCAAAGCAAGTCACCGTTCATGCACCAATGCTACCCCATACATTCACTGTAATTCCTATTTCTATTCTGTTCTATAATATACTCTTTACTATCCTAGGATCAACACTAATCAGCCCTCTCCATATTCACACGATGTTATAATCTGTGTATCTGATGATGGTTTCTCACATAAATTTCAGCTGGGTTCAGTACAGATTTCCCTACAGGCGTGACTTTTTTTAAAGCAAACCATGATAAATGTTCCAATTCAACCAAATTCAAAGTCTCAGCCTTCAATTTACTATTTTAAATTTCAGTGTCCATCTTACTCTTCTCATTCCACAGCATTGTGGCTGATAACACAATTTCATTCCAATTCCTGTGGAATTCCCAACTGTTCAAATTTAAACAATCAGTTTCCATACGTTGTCAATTTTATTATAAAGCCAATTAAGAATGCCAACTCCAGGGACAATTTCTTTTCACCTTTATAATAGAAGCAGCTTTACCATCAAGGGTTAAACAATTTAGATCCATCGGTTAAATACATCGACTCTGATATCTCCACACCCATTCAAGTTTCTCCTTCTAATTCACTAGATTTCTCCTCCAGTACTTCTTCCTAACTATGTTGGTTCAGCTCTCAGTCTAGGGGTTCTCGCTTATACTAGTTTCTTAACTACTGAGTAATTTCCTAGTCCGGTCTCTTAAAGGGAAGTCCAGCTGCTCACAGTTCCTCTTTTGACCATTTCCAATTCCAACTCTCATATTCCCTAAATAATTTCCATACTACCAGATCTTCCCAAGTTCCATCTTTCCTGATGTCCTCTGAATAATCCTTCCCATCTTTGGCTGCCTGTCTGGGGATGAGACAATAATAATTTCAATTAATAATCAAACTCCAAATATTCCTAAGCCAAATCTCACAAGTCGGTTCCAAATCTGAAAATTTAAATTCCCTCCAATTCATTACCATACAATTTCGAGACCAAATCCAAAATTTTATAAATTTATTTCTAATAATCATAATTTAGACCCAAAATAGGTGTTTTACCCCAAACCACAGAGGAATGTCTTTTATTCAAATTTAGTCCTTTAAAATGGAGCTTGTCCCAATAGTCGTCATAGGTTGTCAGTGTTGTTTCTTTAGGGAAGATTGGATAGTGTCCTTTACTTTCCTTCCTTTTCTGGTTTCAAAAGCTAGATGATGTTAAAGTTGGGCACTAGGGTAGGTCTCTTCTTCTTCTTTCCTGGTGTCAGTTTCAAGGGAGTAGTGATACTGAGGAGCAGCCTTCTCTATCTGTTGGCCTTCCCATATTTGTCTTAAAGGGACAGGACAGTATCGTTTCCTCCTGCTTGTTGATTCCTGTTTCTGGGGAGCTACATTACCTTTGCTGTCTTCTGCCCGTTCTCAAGGGGTCTATATATTCTTTACCTCACTCCCCAGATAGTATGTTGTCGATTATACTGTCCTGTAGGCACAAACTCAGTAACAAGTTAGTATAATAGCTCCTTTCCTCACTCCCATACCTCCTGCACAATAAGTTTTCTTCTTCTCTCTCTAGTGTAAATTCTTCTCCTTAGTGCCCATTCTTTCTCACACCAGCTACTATGTTTCTCCTTCGTAGTCCTTATTCTTTCAGTGGGGGTTCTTGATAATTAGATTCTTTGTGTCTCCTCCTAGGATTTGGAAAGGGGTGATGTTCTTGCTGTTTTTTATTGCTGTTTTGGGCCATGTGAGGACGCCTTCAGATTCAATAGATGGTATTTAACTGGCAGGTTGGGGCTAACGAAATGGGTTCGATTGCCAAAATGTCCCCGCCCCCTGATCTCCTTGCCAGTGTGCTCGTCCTCAACCCTCGGGGTCCCAAGTGTCCCGGTAACCTCTTGGAATCCACTGGTTTCTGAAACCCCGTGGCCCTCTTCTTTACCCCCTTCATTCTCGGTAGTACTCCCTCACAGGACACGACCGACTCCAATGTCCCAATTCCCCACAGTTGTAGCACTGATCTGGTCGGACCGCTCTATAACCTCTCCAGCCAAACAGAGGAAAGGTCGGCTCTCGGAATGGTAGATCTATCCAAGCTTTGAGATCTTCCTCCTCCTTGTCTTCCTCCGTAGTCATTTCCCTTTTTTGAATCTTTAATATAGATCTGCGAGTTGCCGTTGGATCAGGCTACATTAAAGTTTGAACGTCTGTGGCCAGGGGGACATTTACACCTACTGCGAGACTTAATACCAAAGTTGGAGTAGGCAGCTTTCTACAAACGAACTGCCTACGGGGAATCCGTTCTATACCCCCTTCATCAGGGAATTGCTCCGACATAATAATATTATCAATGTCCGGATCAATCCCTCCGTATCCTCCTGCTATCGCACCCTCAGAAAAGCTATTTGTTCTGTCTCTGTACTTCAGGAAGGATTCCTTCACTTTCCCACTACTGGAGTTTCTAATTAATTTTTGTGTCCATTTCGGTGGAACCTTCCTTCTAGCTCCTTGATCTCCCATACTATCCTCCATGGTGGAGCAATCATAGGAGCTAGAGGATGCTTCAACCAAATTTTCCACTTCAGATTTGAATTTAGTGGGAGGAGCCGAATATAACGCTGACTCCTCCCATGTGCCCTGCTTGCAAGCTGCACATGGTGTCTCCGAACTGGGAACATGAGAATGCTGTGAGGAATGCTGTGGCTCCATTCCGAAAAATTCTACCCACCCTGGCATATTGTGAGCCTCTCTCCCTTCGATGTCTACAGATACCGCTGCACTCTTATCAAATTTAATAAGTTTCATTTTCGTCAGCACCTCCCCTTTAAGAGCCATCTCAGTAGTTTCCCTTTTAGAAGATGGTATTCTCTCCTGCTCCTGCTGTTGGCTTCCACTATCTTCCTGTCCCTGTTCTGGAATGTCCCGAGAAGGACCAGTTCTCTCGTGTTCCCCTCTAATCCTTAATTTACATGCCGCCATTCTTAGAGTGGACAGCAGAACGATCTCTTTATTTATTTTCCTTCTAGTGAAGAACATTCTCCATATTCCATTTAGCTCATTCCCTTCTTCACTGTTTCCATATCGTTTGACAATCATTTCTGTGTAGTTTATTCCTATTACAGATTTTAGTCCACCCAGCGGCCAAAGTTTGCTTCTCAAAACTGCATTTGATTTTACAGCTAATCCTCTTAATCTGCCTGCTTCATGTGGAAGCTTCTCGCAAATTATCCCTATCCGGCTTCCCAGTCTATTTGATTGGTCCTTCTCTGAGACATTCCCCATTTTCTGAACAATAGTCACAATACAAAATAAAATTTCCAGACACTATTCAAACTCACTCCTTCCTTTCACTCCAAGGTCAATGGAGTCTCTCCCACACAAAGGCTAATCGTCTCTCAGATTCACACCTACTCGCACAATTGTTCCCTTCCAACCGTTACTCAATCACTCACTCAATCGCTCCTTCTCAATTATTCAAACCACTCGCTCGTATTCAATCGCTCTCCCAACTTTCTTATCAGTTAGATCACAATCACTTCATTCAACTCTAAACTTTCAAACAAAGGATCTCCGGTATCTCAACCCAAGACTCCAACTCTCAATCACAGTCTCTTCCAAGCAGCAATCTCTCCCACTCAATCCACTTTAAGTTCGCACAGACAGACAAATCTAAACCACGCTAATAAAACTATAATCAAAAACGAAAGTATTCCCCCGATTACAAGTAACCCCAAACACACCCCAATATAAACTGCAAGCATCCAATAAATCACACTCTAATAAATCCTCCTCATGGCGCAATCGGTCAACGGAACGACTCCTTCCCCGACACAGCGATCGAAAGAGTACAAACCCTGATCGAACCATGACTCAGATTCTCACAATACTACGATCGAAACAATTACAAATATTTAATTCAAACACACTTTTACTTCAATTATCTAAATCCTTAAACACTCACACACGCAGCAATACAAATGGCGGTTCGTGAACCTGACACATTCTAAATCTTAACTTTCTAAATCTTAACACAATCTACATTTATTTACATAAACAAAATATTTACACAATTCAGATCCGATAACAATACAAAAAGCTAGATTTTTACAATTTACAAAAATGATTTAAAGCGCTAGTGGACAGTTTACAAACACTCGATCTCAACACCGCGTCACGCTGTTATCAATCAGTGAACCTCTCCCTCCGATACCGACAATTTTCCACTTCCTAGGTTACTCTTTGCTGAGGGATATTACTCCTGAAATGACTACTTTTCCTCCCGAATGTTACAATCCTCATGCTGAGACTGGACTTCTATAGGGGGGACCTCTATCCCTCCTCTCTAAGTTCTACAGAATTAGTGGTACCCTTCGCATTCGGATCACTTTTCACCAAGTAAACCAGGTTCCCGTCTCTCAGGTACTCTTCGCTATCAGATACTAATCAACAATCGATCAGAGGGTTACTATTCACTGTTGATCAGCCTCTATTCGGAATTGATCATGAACATGCACAAGCTCCGAAGTTCTATCTATAAGAATTTGAATTCTACCGTACGGGCAGAACTTCAATGTGAAATTCTGTATTTCGAAATTTGATTCGAGACTTCCGGTGGCGCCATGTTGGATTAACAGACGTGCACCTAGCTCCGCTCCCGAAAAATTTCACGATTTATCGTGTAAAACGGGTCCGTAAATCGGGACTGGATTTTAAAACCTTACCGGAGCTTCTGGTCACCAGGCTGATGACGTCATCAGTAAGCGCGATGTTTTAAACGGTGGTTTAAAGCCTTTTAAATGAGAAAACTGTCTCCAGCCAAGAGCCCTCAGAGATCAGTGAAAAAGCTGCTGAGAAACCAGAAGAAGCCTGAAGGAGAAGTTACCTCTGAAGTTTCTGAAGTGTCTGCAGAAATGGATACAAGATCTAAGACAGAGTCTGGTAAGGACAAAGAGTTTGATGATTTGAAGAAATCTGTGAAAGATATGAAAGATGAGATTTTGAATGAAAATAAAACTCTGATGGAAAATATGGGAAATATGATGGAAAAAATGGAAAAGATGATGAAGGATTCAAATGCTGGTAATCAGAAGACTATTGATGCTAGTAATCAGAAGGTGATTGATTCACTGGACATTATAAATAAACGAATTGATGATGTGAAAGATGGACTATCAGAGAGAATGGACAAGGTGGATGAAACTACTACGGACAGGTTCACGGCTGTGCTTGAAACAGTAGCTGCAAGTATGCGCACAATTACGGAATTGGACAAAAATACGGCTCGAATGGTTGAAGACATGGCGAAAATGAGGCAAGAATATGAGCAAATGAAGCAAGAAAATGAACAAACTTCACTACAGATGGTGATTCAACTGGGGAAAGTATCAGACAAATGCCTGGACCTGGAAGCTCGCTCTAGACGCCAGAATTTGAGAATTCTTGGAGTCTCAGAGGGAGTCGAGGGGAAGGACGTTCGTGAGTTTGCCATGGGCTTACTTAAACAACTGCTTAATCTTTCCAAAGAACCGAAAATTGAAGTGGCTCATTGTGTTCCAAGATTTAAACAGAGATCTGGTGCTGGAAAAATTCATCCACGACATATTATTGTGAAATTTCGGGATATTTTAGAACTGGAAGATGTTATGAGCAAAATCAAATACGGAGTGCAGCTGCGGGTGGACAATGACATTATCAAGATATTCAGGGACTATCCGTATGAAATTGTGCAAAAGAGAAACCAATTCGGGAAGGTTAAAGATCTTTTAAGTGGGAAACAAGGGATCAGATACGGGGTTTTTTATCCAGCTAAAATGCGTATTTCTTTCAAGGGTTCTGAAAAGTCATTTGCAAAACCTGAAGATGCGTTCAAATATGCCCAGAGTATCGTTGAAAAATAGAAATCAAATGGAGGTTTGGCAGATCTGAACCATTCCAAGCAATGTTTTGTCTTGGGATGGCTAGACTGTTATCTATGGAATTTTGAATCAAGGACACTTTCTGTTCAAAATGAGTAAACAGCTGAACAGAAGTGAATGGTATATACCAGAAGCATTATCTGTTTAATAGACTACAATATTAAATCCAATTGTAAGAACTTATCCTATTAACAACTTAATAAGATATCCGTTAGATTAGAATGCTAACAAAAATAAAAAAATAAAAAAATAAAATAATGAACTAACATACTAATACGAATTTTTAATAGATTTAAACCTTATCTATAACTGGGAGGAGGGGATGAGAAACGAGCACCTGGCTTAGGTCCAGGGGCACGTCTCGTTAACCCCTTCAACCAACAGTTGACCATTATTGAAGGCAAAAGTATCTGTTTAATAATTAGTAGCTAAAATTGCGATATATACATGATATGTTATAACGAAATATATAGGGTAAAATTGTATTATATATCTGAATGTGAGGCCCCGTTTTAATATTTTAATGTTATGATTAACCAAGAGAGCGGAGCTATTTGTTTAACATCACAATGGAAGTCGAAACAAGGTTTTTTCCCACCTACAGGTGGGCCACTTGCTACAGTGTCGACTATATTAGACACTGTATTTTCACTTTTTTAGTTTTTTTTATATTATCACATAAACTCACATGTTTGTGTTTTGTGTTTAGTGATAAGCATAAAAGGGATATACCAACAAAAGTTAGAAATTCAAAAGTTCCCCCAATACCCAAAGACCTGGGATATGGATGCACCACAAGATTTAAAGGTACTATAATTATTCAAAATGCAAGATGCTAAGCAAAAGAACCTAGGAGGAATCTTATTCTGTAGTAGGAATATAAGAGGTATTAACGAACCTATTAAAAGGGGTAAGATACTAGCTCAGCTGAAACTGTACAACTCTGACATTATCTTCCTACAAGAAACTCATTTAAAATCTCAGGATCAAGCTAGGTTGAGGGCGAAATGGATAGGTCAAACATACCATTCTTCATTTACTTCGAAATCTAGAGGTACGTCAATCATTATAAGAAAAGGTATACCATTTAAAGCAAAGAATATCATAACAGACATCGAAGGGAGATACTTAATAGTTAATGGAGAAATTCATGATACTCCAATTACCTTGGTAAATATATATGCGCCTAACTTTGACAACCCTCATTTTTAAAATAAAATTTTGAACATAATTGCAGAGTCTAACTATCAAAATGTTATAATTGGAGGAGACTTTAACTGTGTTTTAGATCCGTATTTAGATAAATCAAGCCAAAAACAGAGAGGGAATATGAAATCTAAAACTTCTCAATACTTACATAAACAATACTAATATAGCAGATGTTTGGAGAATTGTTAATCCAACTGGCAGGGAATACTCGTTTTATTCAATGGTACACAAAACATACTCACGTATAGATTATTTCCTGGTGGATACAAAATTAATCCCTCATACTTTTAACCCAACATACCATACAAATTCGATTTCAGACCATTTACCACTAACTTTCTTTTTAAAACTGGAAGGAATGTCTAAGAATAAACCGTTTTGGAGATTTAATTCTCAAATCCTAAAAGATCCACAAGCGAGTATATATTTAAAAGAACAAATGGATGCCTTTTTTCAAATAAATGACACTCCAGATATATCGCCTACTGTATTATGGGAATCTTTTAAAGCATACATTAGGGGTATTATAATTTCATATCAAGCTTTTCAAAATAAAAAGAATAAGAATGAACAAAGACAGTTAGAAGAACTTATTAGAGAAATGGATATAGATAATGCTAAAGATCCATCAATAGATAAACATAATAAAATAATAATTTTGAAATTTAAATTAAATGAACTATTATCAGCCAAACTTATAAGACTTTTTCAAATTACAAAACAAGAGCACTTTGAATTTGGGGATAAACCGCATAAACTTTTGGCTCGCCAGCTAAAAAAATGAGAAAAACATACGATCCCAAAGATTAAATCAGATAAAGAGGAATTATTAACCATACCAAAGGATATTAATAAAAGATTTGCGCAATTTTATGAGAATTTGTATACATCTAAAATGACAACTGACTCCAATAAAATTACAAAGTTTTTGGATAATTGTAATCTTCCAAAGTTAGAGTTGAAGGAACAAGAGGAATTGGGTGCACAAATCTCAATTAAGGAATTAGAAGATACAATAAACTCATTAAAGAATGGAAAAACACCAGGTCCTGATGGATATACTAATGAATTTTATAAAAGCTTCTATGACAAAATTATACCAAGATTACAAAAAATGTACCAATATGCTTTTACAAAACAAATACTACCTGATACATTAGCGGAATCAACGATTACACTAATACTTAAGAAAGACAAAGATATAGAAGAACCGGGTTCATATAGCGCTATAGCATTGTTAAACACAGATCAAAAAATATTAGCGAAAACATTAGCTAGAAGATTAAGTAAATATATTAGTAAACTAATAAACCCAGATCAGACGGGGTTTATCCCTAAGAGATACTCATCTAACAATATGAGACGTCTACTCAACATGCACTCACACAAATCTGAAGAACAAGAATTATCAATTATTTCGCTGGATGCTGAAAAAGCATTTGACCAAGTAGAATGGAATTATATGGATAAAGTATTACAAAAATTCCAACTGGGAGAGAATTTGATTCTATGGATTAAATTATTATATAATAAACCTACAGCTAGAATATTAACTAATAACATATTATCCTCAAAATTCCAACTATCAAGGGGAAATAGACAAGGATGCTCATTATCACCACAGTTGTTTGCTCTTATTATTGAACCGCTAGCAGAAAAAATTAGAATACACCCTGATATCCATGGGTATAATACTAGATTCAAATAATAAAATATCTTTATACGCGGATGATATATTACTGTACATTACAAAACCTCAAATCACTATACCAAATATATTAAATTTAATTGAAGACTTTGGATCTTTTTCTGGATACAGAATAAATTGGAATAAAAGTGAAATTATGTCAATAAAACTGAAAGATTCAATACATCTTTTAAAATTCCCTTTTAAAATAGCTACAGAAAAATTTAAATACTTGGGAATCGAAATTACTAGAACATATCAAGGTATGTTTAAAGCAAATTTTGATCCCCTACTTAATAAATTAAACACACTAATTAAATTTTGGAAAACGCTCCCGATGTCTTTAATAGGCTGAATAAATGCAATAAAAATGATCTTTTTACCACAAATTTTATACCTATTTCAATCGATTCCTATATACTTACCAAAGAAGTAAAAAAAAAAACTAGACTCAGATATCACTAATTTTATATGGGACTATAAATCACATAGAATACAAAAAACTCACTTGAATAAACCTAAAGTATTAGGGGGTTTAGCACTACCTAATTTCATGTATTATTATTGGTCAGTAAATATTAAAAATATGATTCAACTGATGGATAACTCTGCCCAGCAAGTGGACTGGATTGTAATGGAGAGAGAGGATTGCTCCTCTGGAAACATTGGAGCGATCCTCCTCTCACCAATGAAACTGAATAACATAAATTATAATAAGAACCCAATTATACAGAGCACAATCCGAATTTGGAAACAAATAAAACAAAATTTAAAATTAAGAAATGTATCACTTTTATCTCCCATAGTTAATAACCCTTTGTTTAATCCCTCTATTATAGATAAATCTTTCACACACTGGGATAGACTAGGAATTAAAACGTTTGGTGACTTGTATGAAACTGGAAAATTACTTTCATTTCAACAATTACAAATAAAATATAAACTCGGAAATAATCAATATTTTAAATATTTTCAAATATGCGACTATTTGAAAAAATATACAAAAGATCATTATAATAGCCCAGCAGATGTATTGGATGATGCAATGCAGATAAAAGCTGAATCAGCAAACTTAATATCATATTTGTATAATATTATCTTAAATGTAGAAATACCATCTACGGAGGGTATCAGAAGAGACTGGGAACAAGAATTAGCGATTAATGTAAGACACATTTTAATACAATTTAAAATTTTACATAGATTATATTATTCCAAAACTAAAATCCATAA
The DNA here is from genome assembly GCA_038087875.1 of Malacoraja senta. NCBI lineage: Eukaryota > Metazoa > Chordata > Chondrichthyes > Rajiformes > Rajidae > Malacoraja > Malacoraja senta. Next base: position 81,914,339 of record CM075977.1, on the reverse strand, counting down.
AATTTTCCCCAATGTATCATCCATTTGTGATAAAAGTCAATCCCAAGAAGCTACTATAGCGCACTCATTTGTTTTCTGTACAAAAATTCAAAAATTTTGGATTGAAATTTTTGAAATCTTTACAAAATTATTTAAAATAAAACTGATACCCAAAGCAGAATGGATTATCTTCGGAATAACGGAAGATGGTCCAGAACTAAATGTGTTCCAAAAGAAACTAATAGACTATGGGTTAATAACTGGAAAAAAGCTAATCCTAAAATTTTGGAAAAAGGCTCCAATACCAACTATAAACATGTGGATTTCAAATATGTTCGAAACATTACACCTAGAAGAGATAAGACTCCTCCTGGCAGGTAAACCAGATCACTTCCACCTGACGTGGTCTGCATTTATAGAATTATTACAAATATAGGGTGCAAAAGTACCTTAAAAAAAACTGAGGTCAGGTAAGGGGGGATGAAAGTTGGAGAGTTGGTATGTCCCATTTGCGTGATGCTTACAAAAACTATTTGTTTTTCTCTTTTCCCTCTTTCTCTTTCTTCTTCTTTTCTATGGTCTATTTCTTAACTCTTTTTCTTTTGTTTTTAATTTTGTTCTTATAAGGTCTTCGTTCTTTCTTGTTGTCACGTTTTTTACACTTTCACCTTTTCCTTCACTTTCTTCTTTCTCTCAATCTCATCCTTTCCCTTTACTAGTGTAAAAAACAAACAGAGTACATTAATTGTAAGAAGATATATGTGACGAGTACTAATGTATGTGGTTGTAATGTAATGTATTTCTAATAAATAAAAAATAAAAAAATAAAAATAAAAAAAATAAAAAAATAAAAAATAAAGAAATTTGATTCTGCAAATCTCGTTCTCAAACTCCTAGTTTTGGTGCATACCACTCCACATACGCGGGCTCGCTAATAAAACTAAATTGCCCAATGAAAAAATCTCGAATGGATTAGAGTATTCTCAGCCAATTTATACTCTATCCACCGAGCACAGTACCTTTACGAGATTCCTCGTCCTTCACTCTAGGGAGGGATTCTGATATCTGCTGGGCACTGAGGGTTCAGCGCCTAGCCTCTTCGCGCTGGCAGTCGTATATGCCAATTTTCAGAACGCACCTTTCCAATCAGCGCTCCCAGCAACAATAGATCAATACGTATGTCAGACCTGTATTTCAATACCCCACCAATTGGATACAAAATCTGAACCTTGGGCCACCCCTCGCCCAATGAAGCACATGGCGCTCTCGTTAAAGCAGCTGCAGTCTGCCAACTACAACCAAGTTTTGTGCCACTCCACGCCCTGTTTTATGGGCCCCTAACCCAAAGGGATGCTAACCACCCCCCCCCCGTGCTTGCTAGACTCTGCTCTAATGATCTCGATTGGACCCTTTCCCAAGCCCACGAATGATCGATCCGCTCCGACTAACGAAGTGCCCAAAATTCAATGGGAAAACCATACAATGGGACCAATTTCTGCACTCGTGATCGAAACAGCTCAACACCCTTGATCGCAAACTTGTGTTTGGGGGTCCGTTGAGATCCCGGATGAGCCCCCAATGTAAATTGTTTGTTCTAAGCTTCCCCCCAGTCTAGTTTCAGAAAAATGACTGAGTCAAGCACTTACGCATCTAAACTTTATTTTGACAAAACACAATTACAGTTCCCACTACTGCACCTAACCACCGTGGGTTTGATCCTCGTATCTGCCTGATCAAGCCCTCTTGGCCTCGCTCAAACAGAGACACTCCAGAAGGTCACGCAGCCCTAAGCGCTCTCCCAGAAGATCGACACAGGACCTCGTGGCAGCTGACTTTTATAGGTCCCCAGACCTCGAGGGGCCGAACCACATGGAGGTGGTCTCTTTACAATCCAATTACAGATATCGATTAACCCCATACATGACAGACATCTCCCTAACCCAATAATACAGTGGCTAATACATTGTATTCAAACAATGTTTCTCAAAGGAAACGAACATCGCAACATTTGCCCTGATATATATGCAAGAAAACCAGACAAGGCTCAATACTTAATCCAATCAACATCCAGTAAAGTAAAGCTTTGCAACATTACTTACAATGGGTATATCTGGTTCGCATTCATCCAATCCATTCTATGCATTTTGCACCTAATTGTCAGGTTCTGCAGATGTTCCCATTCTCTTCCTGCAGCTCTGATCTAGGCTCTAGACAAACTGGCACCATTCTGCAGAAAGGTGAATTTCTACAGAAAGCACTACTAGCAGCCCTGAAGCCTTTACTCAATTTTAGGGTCCTAGCCTCTCCAATTGGACCAGGGTTTATATAGATATATATATATATATTATTATATAAAACTCTCTGGCTGCCGTCCATCTGTACGTCTGTACGTCTGTACGTCCAACGTTCTGCTTGACGTCCCGCCTTTGATACCGCCCCGCGCCCGTTAGGGCGTCGCCACGTTGTGGGGGGGATAGGGAATGGGGACATTTCAAAATGTTTAAAAAAACAGCTCTCAGCAATAGAATCTAAATGAAGGTTCCGTTTTGTGATGTCACAATGCCCAATGCTCAAAGATATCCAATCAAAATGAATCCGTTTACATATGCCTTGGCAGCAGCCCCAGCCCCTCCCCCCCACCCCCGCAGCCTGTGTCGAAGGGCGTCGTCACGTGTGTGGCAATAGAGAAAGAGGATTGGGGGTGATAGGGAATGGGTAACAGATGGACTGTCCCTACCCCATCTACTTCAACTCTCCCTCCCCACTCTTCCCCCTCTCTCCTCTCCCCCTCCCTCCCCTCCCACACCCTCTCTTCCCCCTCCACCACCCCTCTTCACCCCTATCTCGCCCCTACCCCTACCCCCTTCCCCTCTCTCTTGCACCACGCCCCGCTACCCCTCTGCCCCTCACTCACCACTCTTCCCCTCTCCCTCCCCCACCTCTATCCCTCCCCCCTCCCTCTCTCCCTCTCTTCCCCCTACTCCTCTCCCCTTCCCCTCATCCCCTCTCTCCACCTCTAACATCCCCTCCCCCCCCTCCCCCCTTCCTGCCCTCCCCGCTCTCCTCCCACTCCCCACTCTCCTCCCCGTCCCTCTCCCCCCACCCTGCTCTCTTCTCCCTCACCAATCTCTCCCCTTTCCTCCTCCCCCTCTCTCCTCCCTCCCATCCCTCCCCTCTTCTCTCCCCACCCCGTCTCCCTCTCCCCCCTCCCCCCCTCTTCTCCCAACCCCGTCGCCACCCTCCACCCTCCCCCACACCTCTCTACCCTTCTCCTCGCCTTACCCACCCCTCTCTCCTCCCCCTCTCCATCCCCTTCTCCTCACCCCTCTCCCTCTCATCCCCCTCTTCCTCCCACCCCCATTACTCTCCCCCACATCCCCCTTCCCTCTCTCACCCCGTCCCCTTCCCCCTACCCCGCTATCCCTCTTCAACCACTCCCCCTACACCTCTCCCCCTCCCTCTCTCCCACTTCCACCACTCCCCCTACACCTCTCCATCTCCCTCCCCATTCTTCCACTTATCCCAAACCCATCCCCATCTCCCTCCACAACCCCCTCCCACACCCCTCTCCCCCTCCCTTCTCTCTCACTCCCCACTCTTCCACTCTCCCTCCCCCACCTCTATCCCTCCCCCTCCTTCTCTCCCTCTCTTCCCCCTACTCCTCTCCCCTTCCCCTCATCCCCTCTCTCCACCTCTAACATCCCCTCCCCCCCTCTCCCCCCTTCCTGCCCTCCCCGCTCTCCTACCACTCTCCTCCCCCTCCCTCTCCCCCACCCTGCTCTCTTCTCCCTCACCAATTTCTCCCCTTTCCTCCTCCCCCTCTCCCCTCCCTCCCCTCTCCTCTTCTCTCCCCACCCCGTCTCCCTCTCCCCTCTTCTCTCCCCACCCCGTCTTCCTCTCCACCCCTCCCCCCGCCTGTGTTTGGGGGGTGGTTAGTGTGAGTGTGATGCCGCAGCCCTCCCCCCCTCCCGCAAACGCGCATTGGGAAAACAGCCCGCCAACAGTCTCTCTGTCTTTAAGACAGAACTGCAGATGCTTGAAAATCAAAGGTACAAAAAAAAATGCTTCATAACCTCAGCGGGTGCAGCAGCATCTATGTATCAAAAGAAATAGACAACGTTTCGTGAAAACCCGTCTGAGGATGGGTTTCCGCCAAAAGCATTGCCTATTTCCTTCACTCCATAGATGCTGCTGCACCCGCAGTGCTTCTCGAGTTTTATTGTGTGTACCAGTCTATCTGTCTCTCCCTCTCTCTCTCTCTCTCTGCCCTTCTCTCTTCACAGCCCGCGACTCAACTCATGCACGCCTGCTCCAACCCACCCCCTTCACCTCTCTCCCCATCCTCTACTTCCTCTCTCCACCCCTCTCCTCTCTCACCCTCCTCTCTCCCCACCTTCCTCACCCCCTTCCTCTCAACCCTCCTCCTCCCCCACCTCACAAATTTTTTTTCTAACATTAAATTTTATCTCTCTGCACCACCCCCCCTCGAGACGTACCTGAGAGGTGAGGGCTATTCGTCAGTGGATAGGGTGGAGATGGAATAAAAGAAGAAAATTAAAATATTAATATAATATCAAGGGGTGTGATGAGTGTGTGTGTTTGTGGGTGCCAGATTCACACCCCGCAACCCTGCTTTGGAGGTACAGACCCAACGGGTGGTTAGTGTGACGTCACAGCCCCCCGCCCCAAACGCACGTTCGGTGTCCAGACCCAACGGGTCTGCACTTGGTCTAGTATATATATAAAACTGTGTGTGTGTGTGTCTGCCTGTCTGTGTGTGTGTGTTTCTGCCTGTCTTGTGGGTGCCAGCCAGCCTTTGATTCGTTGCTACGCCAACACCTCACGCAGAGACACCGAGATTTTTTTCCATTTCGGTAGAGATTTCACTTTTCATTCCAAGTATCCACTCCTGATTAAATTTCGTCGTGTTTTTAATAAAATCCTTCTCCCCCCAACCCCCAAAATTTCAAAATGTTTTTAAAAAGCAGCTCTCACCCATAGAATGTTGGTGAACGTTCCATCGTGTGATGTCACAATGCCCAATGCCCACAGATGTCCAATCGGAATGGATCTATTTACATATGCCTTTGCAGCAGCCCCAGCCCCAGCCCCTCCCCCCCATCCCCGCAGCCTGTGTCCGAAGCGCGTCATCACGTGTGTGGGAATAGAGAAAGAGGATTGGGGGTGATAGGGAATGGGGAACAGATGGACTGTCCCTACCTCTCCCCCTTCCACTCTCCCTCCCCACTATTTCCTCTCTCTCCCCCCACCCCTCTACCCATCTCCCTCCTCCCCATCCCTCCCCCACACCTCTCTCCCCCTCCCCATCCCTCTCCCCCTCCCCCCATCCCTCTCTCCTCCCCCTCTCCTAACCCTCTCCCTCTCCTCCCCCTCCTCCTCCCACCCCCATCCCTTCCCTCCCCCACCACCTTCCCTCTCTCCCCACCCCCCTCACCCCCTTCCCTCCCCCACCACCTTCCCTCTCTCCCCCACCCTCTACCCCCTCCCCACTCTTCCCCCTCCATCCACACTCTTCCCCCTCTATCCCCTACCTCTATCTCTGCTCTCTCTCTCTTTGATCTTTATCTTTTTCTCCGCCCTCTCTCTCTCTCTCTTCCACTCTGTCTGTGCACAATCTCTCTGCCCCCCCTCTAGACGCACCTGAGAGGTGAGGGCTATTCGTCAGTGGATAGGGTGGAGATGGGATAAAAGAAGCCAATTAATAAAATTAAGATAATATCAAGGGGTGTGATGAGTGTGTGTGTGTGTGTTTGTGGGTGCCAGATTCCCACCCCGCAACCGTGCTTTGGAGGAACAGACCCAACGGGTCTACACTTGGTCTAGTATATATATATATATATATATATATATATATAGAGTTCAATATAATCAATATAAAAACTTTTTATATATACTTATTGGGAACCTCAGACCTCAGTAATGAGAGGTTGAAGATGTCTGCAAAAATGCAAGCCAGACGCTTTTTGAGGGTTCACCAGATGATGACAATCCACATAACTCTGGGTTCCCTTCATTAATCAATTGCCCTTAGTTCAATTACAAATTCCCATGATAACATGAGTCTTTATTGAAACCTGTCTTATTTTCTTTCGAACTCATACCATCAAAGAAAACTATCAGCTGCATCAGTAGAATCCTCCTCGATGAACATTTATTGGATATATTTTATGGAATATTTCTATTCAGAAGTCTCTCTGTCCTTCGTTAGAAGGAGGCCATTGTGGCTACAAAGCAAGGCTACAAGGCCAGAGTTGCTGCCTCACAGAGCCAAAGACCCGGGTCCGCTCATGACTACGGAATGAATGACCGGAGCAGGGACCTCTGAAGGAAACAAGCCGGATCCAACAGGATCCAGTCCAGGGTTTCCTGGGTCATTATTGCTACTTTTTCTTGGTTAAAAAATGGATTAACATCTGCTTTTTGCAGTCCCCGGCAGCTCCCTGGATGATTTGTGCAACACATCCTTCAATTGTTTTCCCCCGATTTCCTCAAGGGTCCCTGGGTACATCTTATTCCTGTGATGTATTTACCTTAATTCTGCACAGCTGTTTGGCAGGCGGCTGAGGTGTAGTGTCTGGGTTCTCCCTGTGGCTAAACTCACCCAAACCCAGGGGCTGCGATAAACCTAACTCTTCATTACAACAGTGCCCTCAGACCCATTCGGGAGGTTCTGCAAATGTTGCAGAGAGCAGTCAACCAGCTTGCCTGCATTTAGAGAGGAAATAATGTCAAGTGGGACTCTATTCCTTGGTGCGCAGGAGAATGAAGGGCGATCTTAAAGAGGTGCACAAAATCATGAGAGGAATAGATTGAGTAAATAACCATATAACCATATAACATTACAGCACGGAAACAGGCCACCTCGGCCCTTCAAGTCCGTGCCGAACACTTTTTTTTTTCCTTCTTTCTTCTTTCTTCCCCCTAGTCCCATCTACCTGCACTCAGACCATAACCCTCCATTCCTTTCCCGTCCATATACCCATCCAATCTATTTTTAAAGGATATAATCGAACATGCCTCCACCACTTCCACTGGAAGCTCATTCCACACAGCTACCACTCTCTGAGTAAAGAAGTTCCCCCTAATGTTACCCCTAAACTTCTGTCCCTTAATTCTCAAGTCATGTCCCCTTGTTTGAATCTTCCCTACTCTCAATGGGAAAAGCTTATCCACGTCAACTCTGTCTAACCCGCTCATCATTTTAAAAACCTCTATCAAGTCCCCCCTTAACCTTCTGCGCTCCAAAGAATAAAGACCTAACTTGTTCAACCTTACTCTGTAACTTAGTTGCTGAAACCCAGGCAACATTCTAGTAAATCTCCTCTGTACTCTCTCTATTTTGTTGACATCCTTCCTATAATTAGGCGACCAAAATTGTACTCCATACTCCAGAATTGGCCTCACCAATGCCTTGTACAATTTTAACATTACATCCCAACTTCTATATTCAATGCTCTGATTTATAAAGGTCAGCACACCAAACGCTTGCTTTACCACCCTATCTACATGAGATTCCACCTTCAGGGAACTATGCACAGTTATTCCTAGATCCCTCTGTTCAACTGCATTCCTCAATTCGCTACCATTTACCATGTACGTCCTATTTTGATTTGTCCTGCCAAGATGTAGCACCTCACATTTATCAGCATTAAACTCCATCTGCCATCTTGCAGCCCACTCTTCCAAATGATCTAAATCTCTCTGTAGACTTTGAAAATCTACTTCATTATCCACAACACCACCTATCTTAGTATCATCTGCATACTTGCATACTGCATCAAATGCCCAGTCTTATGCCCAGAGTAATGGGAATCGAGAACCAGCAGATATAGGTTTAAGGTGAGGGGGGGTGGGGGGTAAAGATAGGGACTTGAAGGTTAGCATTTTTATACAAAGGGTGATTGGTGTATAGTTCATAAGTCATAGGAGCAGAAATGGGCCATTTGGCCCATTGAGTCTACTCTGCCATTCAATCATGGCTGAACTATCTTTCCCTCTCAACCCCATTCTCCTGCCTTCTCCCTGTAACCCTCATCAAGACTAGCCCCCAGACTAATCAAGAACTTGTCAAACTCTGCCTTAAAAATACCCAATGACTTGGCCTCCACTGCCATCCATGGCAATGAATACCATAGATTCACCACCCTCTGACTAAAATTCCTCCTCATCTCATTTCTAAAGGTGCATCCGGCTGGAGAAGAAGCTGCTGGAGGAGGTAGTTGAGGCAGGTGCTATCATAACATTAAAGAGACATTTGGACAGATACATAGATTGGATAGGTTTAGAAGGTTATGGGCAAAGTGTGGGAAGGTGGTCCTACTGAAGATGATCGGCAGGGGTAAGTTGGGCCGAGGGGCTTGTTGTCATGCCCTGTGACTAAGTAACAACTCACTGTTTATTCCCTTAAACTATGAATTATTTTCCTTTGATAGGCCTTCAAAGATGACTTGATGTTACATGTACAATGCAGGAATTAATGTTGCCAGCTCACAGCTCCAGTGCCCCCGGTTCGATTCTGGCCTCTGGTGCTGTCAGTGTGGAGTGTGCAAGTTCTCCCTGTGTCTATGTGGCTTGTGCCTTGGGGCTCCAAATCCCTTCCCAGCTCTCAAAGACATGTTGGTAGGTTGATTGTTGTCACAAGAAAGTGCAGATGCTGGAATCTGGAGCTATCGCAACGCTTAAGAAACATCTGGACAGGTACATGAATAGGACAGGTTTAGAGGTATATGGGCCTGACCACGGGTACTGTATGTATGGTGTTTGTACATTCTCCCCGTGACCCGTGTGGGTGTTCTCCGGGTGCTCTGGTTTCCTCCCACGCTCCAAATACGCAAGGTTTGTAGACTAATTTTCTCAGTAAAATTGTAATTTGACCCGAGTGTGTGTAGGAAAGTGTGCTGGTCGGATCGCTGTTCGTTGCGGATCCGGTGGGTCGAAGGGCTTGTTTCCATGCATTATTTCTAAATTAAACCAAAAGATATGGTCCTAATGCATGCAAAAGGGATTAGTACAGATGGAAAAAAAGACGCTGTTTCTGTTCAGTCCAACTCTTGACTCAATAACTGTATCATATGAACAAGAGTGGGCTTCATCTCAGATTTCTCCACTGTAGGGTAGACAGTCAGAACCTTTCCCCAGGGTGGAAATGTCAGAGACTAGAGGGCATTTAAGGTAAGAGGGATAAAGTTTGAAGGAGATGTGCTGGGCAAGTTATACCTAGAGTGTGTTGCAATGTGCTGCCAGGAGTGGTTTAGTTTAGTTTAGAGATACAACATGGAAACAGCTACCACACACCAAGTCCACCCCGACCAACAATCACCCAAGACCGCAAGCAGTTGCAGCGAATTGTGGATGCAACCCAGACCATCACACAAACCCTTCTATAGACTGAATTTATACCTCACGCTGCCTCGGCAAGGCCAGCAGCATAATCAAGGACTAGTCGCACCTTGGCCACTCCCTCTTCTCCCCTCTCTCATCAGGCAAAACGTACACCTCCAGGTTCAGGGGCCATTTTTCCCAGCTGTTATCAGGCAATGGATCATCCTACCACAACCAGAGAGTAATGCTGAACTACTATCTACCTCTTTGGTGACCCTTGGATAATCCTTGATCGTACTATGCTGACTTTACCTTGCACTAAATGTTATTCCTTTATCATGTATCAAAACATTGTGAATGGCTTGATTGTAATCATGTTGCCTTTCTGCTGACTGGTTAGCACACAACAAAAGCTTTTCACCGTACGTCGGTCGGTACATGTGACAATAAACCAAACTGAAACTGATCTCTCCAAACCTGTCCTATCCGTGTATCTGTCTAATTGTTTAATATTGCAATATGTGGAAGGAAACCAGTGCACCCAGAGAAAATCCACGCGGTCACCGAGAGAACTTGCAAACGCCGTACAGACAGTACCCATAGTCAAGATCGAACACGGGTACCTGGCACTGTAAGGCAGCAACTCTACCACTGTACCACCGTGCCGCCCACTGGCATTTTAGTGGCATTTAAGAGGCTTTTAGTTGGGCACATGGACATGTGGGGAATGGAGGGATATGGATCCCTTGGCATCATGGTTTGCATGAACATTGTTGGCTGAAGGGCCTGTTCCTGTGTTGTACTGTTAGAAAATTTGGTACTTTAATTTTCATCCTCCTCATGGTATTGACACAGTTAAAACTTGATTGAAATGGCAAGTAGATATTTAGCTTTGTGACTCAATCAGCTTTGATTGTGTATCAACTCTGCATAATTTACACGTGCTGAAAAGTGATTAATGGAACACTGCACAAGTGGAAAAACACTTTTGGTGAATACTTTATTGCCACCCTGATGGAGGTTCAACTGATGCCCCATTAAAATCGAGGACATGCAGAATAGAAACAGACTACAGTGCAAGTGTTTTATGACCTGTTTTAAAAAAATTAATTACTAGTTTAAAAATGAACTGAACTTGCACAGTATCATGATCATTGGATTGAGATACTGCCAACTTATGGTTGTTACTGGACCAGCAACGTTGAAGTTTAAAGACAAGTAATTTGGTGTAACTTTGAAAAAAGCCCATCTCAGTAATGGAAAGCAGAAAATTACCGGATTGAGAGAAACCCATTTAGTTTACTTAAGTTTTTAGATTTGAGATTCAGCGCGGAAACGGGCCCCTTCGACCCACCAAGACTACACCGACCAGTGAATCCCGTACACTAGCACTATCCTTCACACTAGGGGCAATTTACAATCTTTACCAGCCAATTAACCTACAAATCTGTGCATCTTTGGAGTATGAGTGGAAACCGGAGCACCCGGGGGAAACCCACTTGGTCTCAGGGAGAATGTACAAACTCAGTACAGACAGCACCCATAGTCAGGATTGAACCTGGGCCTCTAGCGCTATAAGGCAGCAACTCTGCCGCTGCGGGATAATTAGAGATCAAGTTAAGTCAAGGCGAGTATATTGTCATTTGCACAAGTACGGTGAGATACAGTTACAATGAAAACCTTGCTTGCAGCCACCGACATACGTATAGACTCAGACCACACACAGAAACAGAAATTATGCAGAAATTACACACAAAATCTGCAAGGAAGCAAAATGAAAGAAAAATAAACAAAGCTACAATTTGTACCCCAAAATCTGATTTAACGTAATACTTTTCTTTGAAAAAAACCCAATTAATGCATATTTAACCCACAGACACATATACACTTCCTTAAACTCTAGTCTTTAGAGATACAGCGTGGAAACAGGCCCTTCAGCACACTGAGTCCACACTGACCAGCGATCACCCCGTACACTAATTCTATTCTACACACTCGGGACAATTTACAATTTTACCGAAGCAAATTAACCTACAAACCTTTGGAGTCTTTGGAGTGTGGGAGGAAGTCGGAGCAGCTGAGAAAACCTATGCGGTCACAGGGAGAACGTACAAACTCAGTACAGACAGCACCTGTAGTCAGGATCGAACCCTAGCCTCTGGTGCTATAAGGCAGCAACTCCACCACTGTGCCACCATGCCATAGTAAATATTTTGCATGTAAAAATATTATAACAATTAACCAATATAATTTAATCAATAGGAAATTTAAAAAAGAGAAACAGATTCTGGAAATAAAAATGCCCGGCAGATTCGACTGCATCTTTGGATGGAGTAAGTGTAAGTTAATATTACCGAAGGATAATCTTATAGCAGTGTTGCCCAGTTCTGATACAAACAGGAAAAGCGATTTATCTGAAATTGTTGAACTCAGTCCTGAATGCCAAAGGCTATAAATATAGAGAGTAGATGAGATGGTGTTCCTCAGACTTCTGCTTGGGGTTTGTTGTAAAGGTATAGAAGTCACAGTCAGATCAGTCAGGCTGGGAATAGGATGGAGAATTAAAGTAAATTAAAATTACAGGTAATTGGAAGCTTCGATGTTAAGATTCAGCTGGCATACAATTAGTAGTTATATCAGAAGAGTTACATGAAATATCATTGTTATGAATTTTAATAACTACATGATCGGTTAAGATTATATTGTTTAAAAACATATATTTGATACCAAAAACATGTACCGCTACATAGAAACCCGATTAGTACAACATAAGAACAAGAGAAGGGTCCCTCCCATAACTTCACCCATCCACGTTCTCCAGGAATGCTGCCTGGCCCACTGAGATACTCCAGAACTTTGTGGGGGGGTTTTGTAAACCAGCATCTGCAGTTCATTGTTTCTGCAAGAACAGGCCCTTCCGCCCACAATGTCTGTGCCGAACATGATACCAAGACCCACATAAATTGGGAAGCAAAAGACTGCAGATGCTGGAAATGTGAAATACAAACTAATGCAGGGAGCATCTAAGGTGTGAGAAGCAGCACATTGGCACAGAGATAGAGTTGCTGCCATACAGCACCAGAGTCCCGGGTACTATCCTGACTACGGGTGCTGTCTGTACGGAGTTTGTACGTTCTCCCCATGACCGCGTGGATCTTCTCCCACATTCCAAAGACGTGCAGGTTTGTAGGTTAATTGGCTTCTGTAAATTGCCCCTGGTGTGTAGAATGTAAAACTGGGATAACAAAGAACTAGTGTGAATGGGTGCTCGAGAGTTGTCACAATTGACTCAATCTAGCCCACTCCTGATTAGCTGCTACTTGCCTCCTCAGGTCATGAGCATTTGGAGGTGGACAATAAATTCTGAAGATAAATAAAGAGCTATTTAAGAAAGAAAAATATCCAGATTTATTTAATTACTTCAATTTAAACTCGCAGCTGTCATAGTGGATTTACATCCATATCTGTGGATCAATGATCCAGTACTCTGGTGCTAATCCACCGATTTAACCACAAGCTTTAATGGCGTGATGAATATTACTGCCAGCTAACTTTATTGGCACTGAAATTGAACTTCTCAGGGTGGTACAGTGGCGTAGCTGGTTGAGCTGCACCCTCATGATGTCAGAGACCCTGGGTTTGATCATGACCTCAGGTGCTGCCTGCATGGACTTCGCAAGTCCTCCCACATACAAAAGACGTACAGGTTTGTAGGTTAATTGCCATCTGCAAACTGCCCCTGGTGTATAGGGAGTGGATGACATATTATTAGATATTATTTATGCCCAAATATTATCCTTACTATTAGATGGTTCATGTTCATAAGCCATAGCAGAATTAAGTAATTCGGTCCATCAAGACAACTCTGCAATTCCATCCTGGCTGATCTATCTTTCACTCTCAACCACATTCTCCTGCCTTCTCCCCATAACTTGTGACACCCTTACTAATCAAGAACCTGTCAATCTCCGAAAGGCCTGTTACAATGCTGTCTTTTTTATTCTGCAGTCTCATGTGGTGCGGCACGGTGGCGCAGTGGTAGAGCTGCTACCTTACAGCGCCAGCGACCCGGGTTCGATCCTGACTACAGGTGCTGTCTGTATGGCATTTGTATGTTCTCCCCGTGACCACATGGGTTTACTCCGGGTGCACCGGTTTCCTCCCACACTCCAAAGTTGTGCAGATTTGCAGGTGAATTGGCATCTGTAACTTGCTCCTAGTGTGTAGGATGCGAAACCGAGATAACAGAGAACTAGTGTGAATGGGCAATCGTTGGTCAGCATGGACTCTGTGGGCTGAAGGGCCTGTACCTCTAAACTAAACTATACCTGGATCCACTGCCACCCCTGTGTGCACGTGATGGGGGATCAAGGATCTGATCATTTCACAGATCTGAAATGTTAACTGCACTTTTTGTAAACCCATCGATGTTTAGTTTATTATTGTCACATGTACCATGTGCCGAGGTACAGTGAAAAGCTTTTGTTGCGTGCTAACCAGTCAGCGGAAAGATAATACATGATTACAATCGAACCATACACAGTGTACAGACACATGATAAAGGAAATAACGTTTAGTGCTAGATAATGTCCAGGAAAGTCCAATTAAAGATAATCTGAGGGTCTCCAATGAGGTCGACAGTCGCTCAGTACCACTCCCTAGTTGTTGATGGGATGGTTCAGTAGCCTGGTAACAGCTGGGAAGAAACTGTCCCTGAATCTGGAGATGTGCGTTTTCACACTTCTATACTTTACTTCAGATTTCCTGCATCTGCAGGTTTTTTCCATTTTTATACGCTGTTTTGAAAGCATCTGTTTTGCGATAGATCTCTACCCCACGGACGTTTGAAACCTAGGTTTGATTCCCCCGTGATCAAAGGATGAAGCTTTGCATTTAAAGTCTCGGGGTGTAAAGTATTCTCCGATTGTCGGAACCCAGACAAATGTGTTCACACAGCGCAGTGCAGCACGGTTACCTCTCCGTCTATTGTTATCCCTCACTCCCATCTCTCTCTTCCCCTTCGCTGTTGCCTTGCACGGCAGACCTGGTCTTTCACCTACATTCCACGACAGTCCTGAATGCCGGCTAGCTTCAGCTTTTCGAGACATTTATTGCTGAAACAACACATACTTTTTAGCGAGGTGGAAATGTTCCGAATGGACTCAGCGCTGGAAAAGGCTCGAGGTACTAGACATGTGTTTTTATTTCAGATGTGAATCCACAAATACTCCACCCAGAACCGTGGGAATGTGGAGAATACTGCAGCAAGGTCTTCTAACATTCAAGACACATGTATCATTTCCATGCCTCTCACAAAATTAAAAAAAATCAGCACCTTAACTTTCGACAAATTCTTACTGAGTTGCAAATATATTCCCTCCTTACACCATCTGCACCCAGATTAACACTAAGTAAAATAAAAAGTGAAGTGCTGGCAGCACTCAGGAGATCAGTCAGTATCTGTGGAAAGAGACACAGCCACCATTTTAGGTCCAGAACCCTTCACGAGGGTAGCACGGTGGCACAGCGATGGAGTCGCTGCCTGACAGTGCCAGAGACCCATGTTCGATGCTGTCTATACAGAGTTGGCACGTTCTTCCCGTGACCTGCGTGGGTTTTCCTCCGGGAGCTGCGGTTTCCTCCCACACTCCAAAGGCCTGCAGGTTTGTAGCTAGTTGGCTTCTTAAAATTGTAAATTGTCCCTAGTGTGGGTAGGATAGTGTTAGTGTGCGGGGATGGTTGGTCGGCGCGGATTCGGTGGGCCGAAGGGCCTGTTTCCGCGCTGTATCTCTAAACTAAACTAAACTAAACTAGGAAAGAATAACCGATAGTTTTAGATCAAAGCCCTTCACTCTCTCTTTCCCAGTACTGATGAAGGGACCCTGACACTATCTGTTTCTCTTTCATGGAATGTAAAACAGTACAGCACAGGAATAGGCCCTTCGGCCCAAAATGTTTGTGACTAACATGATGCCAGATTAAACTGCTCTGCCCATACATGATCCACATCCCTGCACTCCCATGACAGGGTGGCACAGTGGCACAGCAGTGGAGTTGCTGCCTCACCGCGCCAGAGGCCTAGGTTTGATCCTGACTATTGCTACTGTCTGTATGGAGTTTGCACATTCTCCTTGTAAACACGTGGGTTTTCCCCGGGTGCTCCGGTTTCCTCCCACACTCCAAAGATGTACAGGGTTGTAGTGGTAAAATTATAAATTGTCCCTAGTGGATCTGGATGTTGTATGCTGAAAAGCTCCAGGTAGAGCATCACTCAGCACTGGACAATGTTTACATTTTATCAAGCCAATTAATCAAGCCAATTAACCTACAAACCTGTACGTCTTTGGAGTGTGGGAGAAAACCGAAGATCTCGAAGAAATTCCATGCAGATCACGGGGAGAACGTACATACTCCATACAGACAGCACCCGTAGTCGCGATCGAACCCAGGTCTCTGGCGCTGCATTTTGCTGTAATGCAGCAACTCTACCGCTGCATCACCGTGACTGTGAGCAGGATAGTGCTAGTGTATGGGTGATCGCTGGTCGGCATGGACTCAGTGGGCCAAAGGGCTTGTACTGCCGGCGACTGTCATAGTCGTAGGAGGTCGCCGAAAAACCGGCGACTGGACCCCCCCTACGACAATGTCTATTACAATGTCTACAACAACCTACCTCCAAGTCGACGTCAAGCTACGGCAAGTTACCGACAACCGGCGACCCATTAGGATGTCCACCTAAGACCACACCTACGACAACCTACGTCCACCCGCGACAAGCTACGACAAGGTAAGACAATTCAGTCGCTGGCACCTGTTGCCGGTTGACGTAGGTAGTCGTAAATAGAATTCATCGCCCAGCACCAGCGGCAACCTTTATCATCCTGGCAACAACCATCCTGGAGACAGCACCTACGTCAGGCTACAATCGTCGGCATCAAGCCCACTGGCACCGACTGTCACTGAAAAGTTTTGATCATTTCAAAATCCAGCGGCAACCAGAAAAAAGGTATAACTCTTTGGGCGAGTGAGGAGACCATACAGGTGACACCCTGGCGACCATGTGGCGACAGCCTAGTCGCCTGTAGTCGCCTGTGGGACAGGGGCATAAAGTCTACAAATCTAAATCTAAAAGCTTCTTAAATGCCATTATCATATCTGCCTCCACCACCACCACCCTTGGCAGTGTGTTCTAGGCCCCCACCATTCTCTCTGTAACAAACCTGCCCCACACATCTCCATTAAAGCTTTCCCCTCCTATCTTATAGCTATGCTAAAACCTATCGATAAAGACATTGGTCCAAATTATTTTGAATCTGCCACGATTATTTAAAGTCATAGAGTTATACATCATGGAAACAGGTCCTGTGGCCCAACTCACTCATATTGACCAAGATACCTCATCCAACCAGTTCCATTTGCCAGTGTTCGATCCATACCGCTCTAAACCTTTCCTATCCATGTACCCACAAGTGTCTTTTAAATATTGTCATAGTACCTGCCTCAACTATCCCCTCTGGCAGCTCGCTCCATATACCCACCACCCTTTGCGTGAAAGAGTTGCCCCTCAGGTTCCTATTTAGGTGACAGTTGCCGTAGAAAGTCTTAATGGAAACTGAAGCAATTTCTACTTGCAGTCTTCGCTGTTTTGCTCAACGCCGCCACTGTTTGAACTTGAAACACTGGTTTGAATGAATCCAGCAGAAATATGAACGTTCTGATCAGCATGGACATGGCAGACATTCAGAAAAATTAAGCTATGGGAACATTTGCAATACTAAACATTTCATCAGTTTCAGCGCTGAATATCTATCAATAGTTATTAAGTTTGAGCTCTGTCTAATGTGTAGCACCTATGCATTCAGCATGCAGGTAGACTGGGAAAATCAGGTTTGTACTGGAGCCCAAGAAAGGGAGTTTGTAGAGTGCCTTCGAGGTGGATTCTTAGAGCAGTTTGTACTGGAGCCCACCAGGGAGAAGGCAATTCTGGATTTAGTGTTGTGTAATGAACTGGATTTGATAAGGGAACACAAGGTAAATGAACCATTAGGAGGTAGTGACCATAATATGATGTTTTAATCTGCAATTTGAGAGGGAGAAGGTAAAATCAGAAGTGTCAGTATTGCAGTTGAACAAAGGGGACTATGGAGCCATGAGGAGGAGCTGGCCAAAGTTGACTGGAAAGAGACCCTAGCAGGGATGACGGTGGAACAGCAATGGCAGGAATTTTGGGGTATAATCTAGAAGATGCAGGATCATTTCATTCCACAGAGGAAGAAAGATTCTAAGGGGAGTAAGAGGCGACCGTGGCTGACAAGGGAAGTACAAAAATAAAAGAGAAGATGTATAACATAGCAAAGTTGAGTGGGAAGCCAGCGGATTGGGAAACTTTTAAAGACCAACAGAAGGTAACTAAAAAGGCAATACGGGGAGAAAAGATGAAGTATGAAGGTAAGCTAGCCAAGAACATAAAGGAGGATAGTAAAAGCTTCTTTAGGTATGTGAGGAGGAAAAAAAGTAGTTAAGACAAATGTGAGTCCATTGAAAACAGAAACAGGTGAATTTATTATGGGGAACAAGGAAATGGCAGACGTGTTGAATAGGTACTTTGGTTCTGTCTTCTCTAAGGAAGACACAATCTCCCAGATGTACTAGGCGACAGAGGACCTAGGGTGACGGAGGAACTGAAGGAAATTCACATTAGTCAGGAAATGGTGTTGGGTAGACTGATGGGACTAAAGGCTGATAAATCCCCAGGGCCTGATGGTCTGCATCATAGAGTTCTCAAGGAGATGGCTCTAGAATTCGTGGACGCATTGGTGATCATTTTCCAATGTTCTATAGATTCTGGATCAGTTCCTGTGGATTGGAGGGTAGCTAATGTTATCCCACAAGGAAGAGTCAGTGGATGTAGTGTACCGGGACTTTCAGAAAGCCTTTGAAAAGGTCCCACATAGGAGATTAGTGGGCAGAATTAGAGCACATGGTATTGGGGGTAGGGTATTGATATGGATAGAAAATTGGTTGGCAAACAGGAAACAAAGATTAGGGATTAACGGGTCCCTTTCAGAATGGCAGGCAGTGACTAATAGGGTACTGCAAGGCTCGGTGCTGGAACTGCAACTATTTACAATATACATTAAAGATTTAAATGAAGGAATTAAATGTAACATTAGCAAATTTGCAGATGATCCAAAGCTGGGTGGCACTGTGAACTGTGAAGAGGATGCTTTGAGGATGCAGGGTGACTTGGACAGGTTGGGTGGGTGGGTAGATGCATGGCAGATGCAGTATAATGTGGATAAATGTAAGCTTATCCACTTTGGTGACAAGAACAAGAAGGCAGATTATTATCTGAATGGTGTCAGGTTAGGAATAGGGGAAGTACAACGAGATCTGGGTGTCCTTGTACATCAGTCACTGAAAGTAAGCATGCAGGTACAGCAGGCAATGAAGGAAGCTAATGACATGTTGGCCTTCATAACAAGAGGAGTTAATTATAGGAACAAAGAGGTCCATCTACAGTTGTATATGGCCCTGGCGAGACCACACCTGAAGTATTGTGTGCAGTTTTGGTCTCCTAATTTGAGGAAGGACATTCTTGCTATTGAGGGAGTGCAGCGTAGGTTCGCGAGGTTAATTCGCGGGATCGCGGGACTATCATATGATGAAAGAATGCGTGTGCGGACCGTGGAGTCAAAGGGCGAGATGCCAAAGCGAAGAAGTGGAAGCCAAATAACCAAACGGAAATGAAGCCGAAAAGCCAAATAACCGAAAGGGCGCAATGCCGAAAAGCCAAATAACCGAAATGGCGGGACGTCTGAAAGCCAACTAACCGAACAAACGCATCGCCGAAAAGCCAAATAACGGACATGACGTCGCCGGGGGCGGGACTTGTCATCGATTGGTCCAGACCCCCGCGTCCATCAAATCACTGACTGGGGGAGACGGGAACGTGGGGGTCATTTTTAATTTTCCTTTGCCGCTTTTGGATTTTCCTGAATATAAAATAAAACCCCGTGTGATTGGAACTTTCGGTTGATTTTGCAAAATAATAATTCAAATTGGTTCCATAGATATTTACACCAACTGTAACAATTATATTTTGATACCACAATACATTTACATACACTACCGTGCATCTTGAAGGCCAGTGGTCCTTTTGGGTGTGAATCGAGAAACCAGACGGAAAAAATGACTGTTTTTTTAAAGAATATCTTAGCTCCCCGAGTCGGTTCAGTGATATGAGTAAGTGTGAATTGCCGTGAGTTAGTGTCATTGTGCACGCCCGATAGACGTCCTTCGACGCCACGTCCGGGTACCGAAGGAATGGAGCGACTGGGTTTGTATTCACTGGAATTTTGGATGAGAGGGGTCCTTATAGAAACATATAAAATTATTAAGGGATTGGACACGCTAGATGCAGGAAACATGTTCCCGATGTTGGCGGAGTCCAGGACCAGGGGGCCACAGTTTAAGAATAAGGGGTAGGCCATTTAGAATGGAGATGAGGAAAATCTTTTTCACCCAGCGAGTTGTGAATTTGTGGAATTCTCTGCCTCAGAAGGCAGTGGAGGCCGATTCACTGGATGCAATCAAAAGATTGCAGGCACGGGTTATTGATAGGGGATGATCAGCCATGATCACAATGAATGGCGGTGCTGGCTCGAAGGGCCTCCTCCTGCACTTATTTTCTATGTTTCTATATTTCTATGTAAAAGAGAGTTCGATAGAGCTCTTGGGGCTAGCAGAATCAAGGGATATGGGGAGAAGGCAGGAACGGGGTACAGATTGGGGATGATCAGCCATGATCACATTAAATGGTGGTGCTGGTTCGAAGGGTCAAATGGCCTACTCCTGCACCTATTGTCTATGTTTCTATGTATCTATGCATTCACATTAAAGCAGTTTCATAATCTGTCAAGGGGTGGTGTTGGAGGCAGATTGAATAGTGGCAATTAGTAGGCTTTTGGATAGGCACACGGCAGTACAGAGAATGGAGGGATTTGGATCATGAGTAGGCAGATAGGAGCTGGTCTTGGCATCGTGTTCGACGCAGACATTGTGGGCCGAAAGACCTGTTCCTGTGCTGAACTGGTCTATGCTCTATGTAAATATTTATCAGTTATACTAGGTAACCAGACCATGACAATGCAAGCCGAAGTACAAAGTGCGACCTTATACGGAGTCCGTAGTTCTATAGTAGTTCAGTGCTGCAATGGGGTTATGTCTAAGGTTGTACAGGTTGGTTCAAGAATCTGATGGTCGATGAGAAGAAGCTTGTCTTGAACCTGGAGGTAATGATTCTTAGGTACCTGAACCTTCTTCCCGATGGCAGCATCGAGATGAGAGCATGGCCAGGGTGGTGTGGGTCTTTGATGATACTAGCTGATCAAATACAGACAGATGAGATTAGTCTATTTTGGCATCATGTTCAGCAGGGCAATTATGGGCCGAAGGGCCTGTTCCTGTGCTGCACTGTTCTATGTTTGATTTGACCAGGAACCAAGACTTTATAAGCAATTGCCAACCTGTAAACGTTCCTTGCAAATTGCAATTATATCTCTGCATTTACAGCAATCATATATCATTAACTTAAGAAAGAAAGCAGGCGAGCTTGAAGACAGATCCACTTTGGCAGCAAGCTGATGAGGATTGCAATGGGTTAGATTCTGATCGCGATAGCTACAGAAGGGTTAGGATGGGAGGGGGAGGGGGAGGGGAAGGAGGGCATAAACACCAGCATAAATAGATTGGGATAGACACAAAGTGCTGGTGTAACTCCAGGCAGCATCTCTGGAGAAAATAAATATGTGACGTTTTGGGTCGGAACCCTTCTTCAGACTGAAAAATAGAGTCGCGGTGGGGGGGTTGTTCTCTGGAGGCGAGAAACTGCCAGAACAAATCAGGGCGGGCAACATATGACCTCAGGAAAGGTGGAGTCCATAATGGCCCATTCTTAGCTGGGGAAGATGTGCTAACGAAAGGGATACAAGGATACAAACAGTGGAATTGGTAGGGCGACTAGGGTGGGGAAGGGGGGAGAGGGGGGCGGGGAAAGGAATGGAGGAGTTACTTGAAATTAGAGAAATCAAGAATCATATCGCTGGGTTGTAACTTGCCCTTAGCGAGATATGATGAGCTGTCCATCCAATCTGCGTTTGACCTCATTCTGACCATGGAGGAGACCCAGGACACAAAGGTCAGTATGAGAATGGAAAGGGGAGTTAAAATGTTTGGCAACCCGGAGATTGAGCATGCCAAGGCGGAGTGAGTGTGTGTTAAATAATAAATATTATTTCCATGCTATATATCCGATTCAATCTTCTAGAAGGTACAATGAGAAAAGCCGCAGATAGAACCAAATTATAAATTGTTCATTGTGCAAGTTCACCATGACAAACTTGAATAGCCAGTTGATTAACGTCAATACTTCAATCATCCCACTGGTCTAGAATTTGAGGATAAATATTACTGCCCTATAAAACTTAATCTTCATCTACTGTTAATGCATTTACCTTCATTTCACCACACTGTGTTTAGTCAGAGGGTGGTGAATCTGTGGAATTCATTGCCACAGAAGACTGTGGAGGCCAAGTCGTTAGGTATTATTAAAGCGGAAATTGACAGATTCTTGATTAGTACCGGTGTCAAAGGTTACAGGGAGAAGGCAGGAGAATGGGGTTGAGAGGGAAAGATAGATCAGCCATGATTGAATGGCGGTGTAGACTCAATGGGCCTGATGAGCTCTTTATGCTCCTATGTTTAGTTTAAAATAGTTTAAAGATACAGTGCGGAAACTGGCCCTTCGGCCCACCGCGTCCACGCCGACCAGAAATCCCCGTACGCTGTACCAGCCTCCACACTGGGATAATTTCGTTTTTTTTAAACCTACAAACCTCTACGTCTCAGGAATGTGGGAGGAAACCGGAGCACCCGGAGAAAACCCACGCGGTCACGGGAAGAACGTACAAACTCCGGTCAGGCAGCACCCACAGTTAGAATTGGGTCTCTGGTGCTGTAAGGCACCAACTCTACCGCTGTGTCACCATGCTGCCCAAATAAGACTTATGAACTTATGACGTGAACTTATGAAGAAGACCTGATGACCACGTTCAATGTACACTGTACCTTAAAATATGATGCTTTCAAATTTATACTACTTCATTTATAGCTGTTCTATTAAACTGTTTTAAACACTGTAATCAAGTTGAGTTGAAGACTGCACATAATTAAATAGAATAATTAAATAGTTCTGCAAAATTATCATCTGATATAAATTAACCACGACTGGCCCTAGCTAGGCGAGCAAAGTTTTTAACAGCAGGTTTCTTGGAAGCACCTAGCTTGCCTTGCCAGATATTTAACACAAGGCAGAGAAAGCTTTAATGTAAATCAATCCAAATGAATTATAGAAGTACTACATGTTATTGAATAACTGTTTCAGAGTAGATCTTGTTACAGTGTTTAATCACTTTGGTCTTTACAAAAGTATTTAGCTTAAATTGGAAGTGAAAAGCTAACGTAATTAAAAGTACTTTTTGCTTTTTGTTATTTTGCTTATCGTTCGGGAGATAAGGAGAATCCAGTGTAGTTTATGATGATTTAGTTTAGTACTGCTCATCAATTATGGTCATAAACAGCTCCTCAGACTTCCTCTGATTCTCTGGAATGAAATAACATGATCCAGATGCTGTACTGAATGGTGAACTGACCTCATTTAACATGGCATCAAATAAAGTAGATCACAATCATCAAGACAGTTCTTGGGATCATGTTTGAGGTGACTCACTACTGTCGAAACTCAGAAAATGCTAGAAACAATCGTGTTCATAATTGATAGGAGCAGAATAAGGCCATTCGGCCCATCAAGTCCACTCCCCCCCTTCAATCATGGCTGATCTATCTCTCTCTCTCAACCCCATTCCCCAGCCTTCTTCCCATTACCCCTGACACGCAAACTAATCAAAAATCTATCTATTTCTGCCTTAAAATTACCCATTGACCTGGCTCCACAGCCTTTTGTGGCAATGAATTCCACAGATTCACTACCCTCTGACTAAAGAAATCCCTCCTCATCTCCTTGCTAAAGGAACGCCCTTTTATTCTGAGGCTATGACCTCTAGTCCTAGGCTCGCCCACTAGTGGAAACATCCTCTCCACATACACTCTATCCAAGCCTTTCACTATTTGAATCACTTTCATTAATCAGCAAGTCAGATAGCATCTGTGAAAAGAGAAACAGTGAGCATTTCAAGCTATGTTCATTCATAGAGTCATAGAGTCGTACAGTGTGGAAACAGTCCCTTCGGCCCAACTTGCTCACACCGGACAACATGCCCCATCCACATTAGTCCCACCTGCCTGCATTTGGCCCATATCCTTCCAAATCTGTCCTATCCATGTACCTGTCTAAATGTTTCCTAAACGTTGCGATACTCCCTGCCTCAACTACCACCTCTGGCAGATCGTTCCACTCATTCTGCAACTTAACTCTGTGCTTTTTTCTCCACAGGCGCTACCTGACCTGTTGAGTGGTTCAAGGGTCAAGAGAAGGGTGGTGGGCATATGGAACGAGCCGCCAGAGGAGTTGCTGCCTTACATCGGCAGAGACCTGGGTTCGATCCTGACTACGGGTCCTGTCTGTACGGGGTTTGTACGTTCATCCCACTGACCTGCATGGGTTTTCTCCGAGAGTTCCTGTTTCCTCCCACATTCCAAAGGCATGCAGATTTGTGGGCTAATTAGCTTGGTAAAATTGTAAAATATCCCTATGTAGTGTGTTAGTGTGTAGGGATCTCTGCTCAGAATGGACTCGGTGGGCGGAAGGGCCTGTTTTTGCGCCGTATCTTGAAACTGAGCTAAACTAAACTAAAGGTTTAGAAAGATATGGGCTAAACACGGACAAATGGGACTAGCTTAGATGGGGCATCTTGGTCAGCTATGATGAGTTGGGCCGAAGGGCCTGTTCCCACACTGGTTGCATCGTGGCTTGGTTCGGCAACTCGAGCATCCAGGAGCGGAAAAGATTGCAGAAAGTTGTGACCACTGCCCAGTCCATCATCGGCTCTGACCTCCCCACCATCGAAGAGATCTATCGCAGTCGCTGCCTCAAAACGCCTGCTAGCATCATCAAGGACCCACACCATCCTGGCCACACACTCATCTCTCCGCTGCCATCAGGTACAGGAGCCTGAAATCTGGTACATCCAGGTTCATGAACAGCTTCTTCCCCACAGCCATCAGGCTATTAAACTCGCCATCAAACAAACTCTGAACTATAACAGCCTATTGCACTTTCTATGTTTATTTATGTGTATATATATGGTCTGTGCTATATAGACACACTAAACTGTTCTGTATTTATGCCTACAATATTCTGTTGTGCTGCAGCAAGCAATAATTTCATTGTCCTATCTGGGACATGACAATAAACTCTCTTGACTTGACGTATGACTTCATGACTTTAATTGTCATGTTCCAACAATGGAACAAGAAATGCTTACTTGCAGCAGCATTACAGGCCTGTAAACACAGTGCACATAGACAATTAATAATTAAAAATAACCACAATACTAGTGCAAAAGAAACCAAGGTCCTGAATTCAACCAAAGACAGCCCATAGAAGTTCATAGTTGGGGTTAGTATTGTGTCATGCTTAAGGGCCTAATTCGCGACTTTAGAAGAGTTTGCCCTCGACTCATACTCGCAGCATGGTCGACACGAGGTCCTATGAGGTCTTTGTAAAGGGCCTGTCCCACTTTCCCGAGTTATTCGTAGGTAATCGAAGGCAATTAAAGGTAATCGAAGGTAGTTGAAGGTAGTTGTAGATATTGTTAGTGTAGTCGAAGGTAGTCGAAGGTGGTCGTCTTCACACTCCACTATTCGGTGTCCAATTTTCCCGAAGCTAGTTGAAGCTAGTCATCTACATAGTCGAAGGAGGTCTTCTACATATTCGTAGGAGGCTCTCTACATAGTCGAGGAAGGTCAAAGGAGGTGTTCTACTTCAGCGATACAACACGACCATGACACTTTCTCAAACTCTCCTAAACTCTTCTACACTCGCAAATTAGGTCCACGCAGTGGGACAGGCCCTTTAAGAGCCAGATGGTTGTTGGGGTGAAGGTATTCTTGAAACTAGAGGTCACAGTTCCAGAGTTACCTCAGATTTCGTGCATCTGTAGTTTTTATTTTGTGATTTTCATTGTATATCCTCCCGTGCCAGCACTGGTATTAGTTTGTCATAGAGTCAAAAAGCACAGAAACAGGCCTTTCAGCCCAACTCATCCATGTCCACATGCCTATCCAAAATGCCACTGTCACTTCTGCCTCAACCACCAACACTGGCATCATGTTCAAGGAACTCACCACCATCGATGTAAAAAAAAAACCATAGTCAAATATCACAGAAACAGGCCCTTCAATCCAACATCCATGCTGACCAAGATGCCCCATCTAAGCTAGTCCCATTTGCCCGCATTTACAGTGAAAGGATTCTCATAGTCATATAATATGGAAACAGGCCTTTCAGCCCAACATGCCCACACCGAACAAGATACCCCATCTGCACTAGTCCCATCTGCCCGCATTTGGTCCATATGCCTCTAAATCCCTCCTATCCATGGACCTGTCCAAGATAGACACAAGGTGCTGGAGTAACTCAGCGGGAAAGGCAGCATCTCTGGAGAGAAGGAATGGGTGATGTTTTTGGTCAAGACCCTTCTTTAGGCTGATGTCAGGGGAGTGGGCAGTACATAGATAAGGAAGTGTGTAGACAAGGTAGTGTAAGGTGTGAAAACAGGACAAATGGAATGGAGATCGAGAAAAATGTAGAATATATCATTGTTAGTTGGGAGAAGGTAACAACAAACCAAACAGAGATAAAATGTAGTCGGGGACAGGAAGACTGGTTGGAGAACGGGGAAGGGGGTGGGGATGGAGAGAGAGGGAAAGCAAGGGTTACTTGAAGTTAGAGAAGTCAATATTCATACCGCTGGGGTGTAAGCTGCCCAAGCGCAATATGAGGTGCTGTTCCTCCAATTTGCACTGGGCCTCACTCTGACAATGGAGGAGACCCAGGACAGAAAGGTCAGTATGGGAATGGGAGGGGGAGTTAAAGCATTTAGCAACTGGGAGATCAGGTAGGTTTAGTACCGGGAGATCAGGTAGGTTTAACATGAACCTGTCCAAATGTCTTTTAAATGCTGCTGCAGTACCTGCCCCATCGACCTCATCTGGCAGTTCATTCCATATAGGCACCATCCTTTGTGTGAAAACTTTGCCCCTTGGGTTCCTATGAAATCCCCAAGCAGCATGAGGTTAAACCACATCCTTGGTTTTCTCAGCGTTCTTTATGTTCTGAATTTCGACCATTTTTTGCTAACGATCCCACGACAACAGTTAATGGTGCTGAAACTGCACCTAAGCAATAGTGCTCTCTGTCTCAGCAGAGTAGACAACACAACCTCCTTCCTGAACTCTGCAAAGCCAACTCACTCAACAACAGATGTTAATATAGGTCAAAAACGTTTAAGAAACACAGCAGATGTTGCCTCACATCCAACGATCTTGAGCATTTTAATGAATAACATTCATACAAATAAGAAGTTAGTGCCTAAATGAGATCTGTAACAAATTTAGGAACAAAAAAACTGCAGATGCTGGTTGATAGAGTCATAGAGTTATAGTCATACAGCGTGGAAACAGGCCCTTTGGCCCAACCTGCCCACACCGAACAACATGCCCCATCTAAATTAGATCCACCTGCCTGCTTTTGGCCTGTATCCCTCTAAACCTACCCTATCCATGAACCTGTCTAAATGTTTGTTACGAAGATAGACTCAAAAAGCTGGAGTAACTCAGCGGGTCAGGCAGCATCTCCGGAGAAAGGTTTCTTAAACATTGCAATAGTACCTACCTCAACTACGGTAGCTTGTTCCATGCACCTACCATCCTTTGTGTAAAAAAGTTACCCCTCAGCCCCCATTAAATCTTCCCCTACTCACTTTAAACTTATGTCCTCAGGTTCTCCATTCCCCCACTCTCAGGGTGAAAGACTGTGTGTTTACCCGACCTATTATAACAAAGATAGATACAAAATGCTGGAGTAACTCAACGGGATGGCAGCATCCCAGGAGAGAAAAAGATAGGTGACGTTTTGGGTCAGGATGATTCTTCAATCTGAAGAAGGGTCCCAACCCAAAATGTCATCTATCCTTTTTCTCCAGGGAAGCTGCCTGACCTGTAGAGTTACTCCAGCACTTTGCATCTATCCTCTATACCAAATGTGATTTTTTAACTGTAAATGTAAAATGACATCCATTGAGAGCACTCAATGTTTTAGACAGTAAAATCAATTTTTTTTGTTCTGCAATTTGGCAAAAGGGAACCCCACTGAGCAGTGTCTGAACTAAGATCATCTTTTACTAATGAAATCGTTGCTGACGCTCATCAAAAGTGCACGCCTGAGTCAAAGACCAACACGCATGGCCTGTTCACATCTCCCCTCATCCACAATTCAAGGATCCTCTTGCAAGCTATACTTTAGACCTGGGCTGAATGGCTGCAAATTCTTGTAGATGGCTGTTGTACTACAAACTGTGATGCCTTTGTAAATGCAGGCTAATCTATTCCAGTGTTTTTTTTCCTCGCTGAAGTGTAATACTACCATTTCAGCTCTGCAAACATCTGGAGCTTGTTAAACTCTGTGGCGGGACGCCCAATTTCTGGACTGCGTTCTCCTTTGCAACTTTGCCTCGCAAAATACTACCTTTGAGCCGCAAAATCTGACAGAGGAAGAAAACACCCTTCAAGTACCAATAACACTCTTCGAGTACCAACAATCTGATGAGCTTCTAGTGGGGCAGCAGTAGAGCAACAGAGACCCGGGCTCTGTTCTGACTACGGGTTCAGTATGTACGGAGTTTGTACCTTCTCCCTGTGATTGCATGAGTTTTGTCCGGGTGCTCCAGTTTCTTCCCACACTTCAAAGAAGTACAGGTTTGTAGATTAATTGGCTTGGGTAAAAATTGTAAATGATCCCTAGTGTAGGGTAGTGCTTTAGTACGGCATGATTGCTGGTCAGCACAGACTGGGTGGGCCGAAGGGCCTGTTTGCACACAGGATCTCTAAAGTCTGAAAAGACAGTCTAAGCTAATCCCATTTGTCTGTGCCAAACATAATGCCAAGACCATCTCTTATCTGCCTGTACATAATCCAATTCCCTCCACTTTCTGCAAATCCATCTGCCTATCCAAAAGACTCTTAAATGCCACTATCGCAACCACCACCCCTAGCATCATGTTCTGGGTGCTCACCACCATTTGTGTAAAAAAAACATAAATTCAAATATCACAGAAACAGGTCCTTCAGCCCAACTCGTTTATGATGACCAAGATGGCCCATCTAATCTAATCCCATTTTCCTAATCTAATGCCACATCCCTCTACGCCTTTCCTATGTACCCATCCAAATGTCTTTTAAAATGCTGTTATAGTGGGAATCAAAATTGTAATTCATCCAATATTTTGTGAATTCCTCCTTCTTTGGCTGCTCTACTCATTCCCTATTGTGAATGTTTATGTAATCAGAGAATTAGTAATGCATGTTACCAACACTGCAATGCCAGCTGCCAGGAATCCTTAGCAATAGTCTTCCTGAAGAACCATATATTAAGAAGGGGAATAGAAAGAGTATTCCAACAGTACCGTTGTGCTTGCCATCTAGGCAGGCATTGTAAATCTCGTGGGAAGCTAGATCAAGCATTCTTTATGAAGTTATTGGGCTAGACTGATTGGTTTATGGTGGGAAACCTAATTCCTTGCCAATTTGCATTTAACGCCTGTGCCTCATGTTCAAGGTACTCAGGTCTCTGTTGCTGTGCGGCAGCAACTCTACCACTGCTCCACCGATGTAATCATGTATGGCATGCTTTGACTGGGAAACGATTTTCCAGTGTACCTCAGTATAATAAACTCATGAATACCAATGAAGGGAAAGGATAAATAGCTCGTATGGTTGATGACAATGGACATGCTTCAGGACACAGAACAGGACAATGAGGCAGGTGCTGCTAACAACAAAATAGTCATTGGTGAGCAGGTAAAAGCCATTAAAAAACACCTGCATATCTATCACTCCCTCGGTTCATTCGTCGACCAGAAACAGAGGTTACCTGCTGGAAAATGTACCCTATCATTCATTATAAACTAAATCTTATTCCCTGTGAAAGAAACTAACATTTTCTTTCAATTCAGTAGTTGCCTCTTGTACTCTCAGACTTTATTTTGTCTATTTTGACAAACTATTAACAGTAGCAATAAGATATTGCCAACAATTTTATTTTAGGAAAATCTACTGGCTTTAGAGAAACCTCATGGGATCTTTTGGCTGTGACTTTACAACCCCTTTGACAATTCAGCCCGAGTAGTAATTTTCAAGCCATTTCTGTGTCACATCGTAAACAAAACAAAATCTGCTGAAAAATGCAAGACATATTTGTATCCAGGCCACATTTATCACAAAATGCATACAGAATAACTTAAGAGTGTTTTGATTACATAGTTTTATTTACACAAATGGCGGTGGGTGTATGAAATGAGCTGCTGGAGGAGGTAGTTGTGGCGGGGACTATCGCAACAATTAGGCATTTAGGCAGGTACATGGATAGGACAGGTTTAGAAGG
Source organism: Malacoraja senta (assembly GCA_038087875.1). Classification (NCBI taxonomy): domain Eukaryota; kingdom Metazoa; phylum Chordata; class Chondrichthyes; order Rajiformes; family Rajidae; genus Malacoraja; species Malacoraja senta. The sequence continues at coordinate 81,884,338 of CM075977.1, read as the reverse complement.
ATATGGGCCAAATGCAGGCAGGTGGGTCTAGTGTAGATGGGGCATGTTGGTCGACATGGGCAAGTTGTGCTGAAGGGCCTGTTTCCACGCTGTATTACTCTATGACTCTAAGGTGTCACAAAGCCCAAATACATTATACAGTCTCAAGCAGCCTTGATAATTTCAGGGATCAAGACTGTTTAATAGTCATATATACTGACAACAGAACAGTGAAATTCTTACAGCAGCAGCTTAACAGGCCTGTAAGACAATACACAAAGATGATTTGTAATAAATTAAATAATCTATAAATTATAACCCAAATACTAGCGTAAAGAAGGCCAAAGTCTTGGTGCCACCAAAAACTGTTCAGAGTTCATAGTCAGGGTTAGTGTTGTGTAGAGCCTGATAGTTGTTAGGAAGCTGTTCTTGACCCATGGTTTTCAGACTCCTATACCTCCTTCCCAGTGGTGGGAGTGAAATGAGAACATGGCCAGGGTTGTATCTTTTCAGCTCATTGCTTGGAGAAAATTTATCATAGCTTTCCCTACGCTAAATCTTTTCAGAGATCAAACGCAAGAAATCCTGCTCATTTCTTATATGCTGGGAACTAAGCTAATGGCATGAAATATCACATAGACTGTTGGAAGTATTAGATTCCCCTAAGAGTACATTAGGGGTGGCATGGTGGCGCAGCGGTAGAGTTGCTGCTTTACAGCGTCAAAGACCTGGGATCGATCCTGACTAGAGTGTTGTCTGCACGGAGTTTGTACAATCTTCCTGTGACCGCATGGGCTTTCTCTGTGACCCCATGGTGACCGCATGGTGCTCCGGTTTCCTCCCACATTCCAAAGACGGTGTGGGATTGTAGGTTAATTTGTTTTTGTAAATTGTCTCTAGTGCGTAGGATAAAGCTAGTTTATTGGGTGATGGTTGGTTGGCGCGGACTTGATGAGCCAAAGGGCCTGTTTCCATGCCATATCTCTAAACTAAACTAATCGATTACTCAGCTTTTGTTGGGTCACAAACTTCTTGGTCGCTCTCCCATTTGAATGCTCAGCCCCAGCATTGGCCTTAGCTCATCTGCCTTCTTTTGCATGCTCTGCACTGGTATAGTGTAGGTAGGAACGCCGTTAGATCTGTGTGACACTGATTCACCAGCTCTTGGCACCTTGGTGGGGTACATGACCCAATCATCATCACTGGTGCCAAAGTGGAAATGGCTGAGAGCTTCAAGTTCCTCGGCGTAAACATTACCAACAATCTGTCATGGACCAACCAAACTGAAGCTACAGCCAAAAAATGCACACCAATGCTTTTACTTCCTCAGGAGATTGAGGGAATTTAACATGTCTCCAACAACTCCCACAAACCTCTACAGATGCACCATAGAAAGCATACGGCCAAGTTGCGTCACAACTTGGTTTGAGAACAGCTTGGCCCAAGATCACACGAAATGGCAAAGAGTTGTTGTTGTAGCCCAGTCCATCGCACAAAGCAGACTCCCCACCTATGACTCCATCTACACTTCATGCTTCCTTGTCAAAGCAGCCAAAATAATTAAAGATCTTTCCCATCCTGGTCATTCCTTCTTCTCCCCACTTCCGTCAGGAAAAGGTACAGAAGCTTGAAAGCGGCACTATCAGCCTCAAGAACAGATTTTTCCTCTCCGTTATCGGGCTTCTGGACAGTCCTTCCATTGGCTAGGGTACAGTCCCAATTCTCCAACCTGCCACAATGTGGACATTGGACTTATTCTCTGGACCTGTTCTGCAGCAATGCTGAGATAATGCATCTTGCATTCTGGTATCTCTCTTCACTCTACCTTTTGTACTTGTATTTGGCTGAATCGTATTCAAGTTCAATATTATCTGATTTAATTAGGTAGCCGGCAAGCAAAAGCTTCTCGCCATACCTCGGTACACGTGACAATAACAAGCCTAAACCCAAACCCTAAACCACTCATGTATCATCAAGCAACCAACACTAAAGGACCAGTGGTCAACCATTCAGCAAATAATTAACACCAGTGAATTTTTGGGCACTATTACCACTTATAAAATCAATCAGTGGCGCAGGAAATAAATGTAAAGGTTATCAATAATTAATTTAATAAATTCAAGAGAAACATGTGCTCCTCACTACCACAAGGAGCGGTTGAGGCAAGTGATGTAACTGTGCTTAAGAAGAAATTAGCTTGCATGTACACAGTAATATAGTACACAGTAATACCACAATTCTGGTAGATTATTAATGGTCTTGTATTCAATTCAGGAATGACCCAGTCTGAAGAAGGATCCCAACCAGAAAATGTCAAGTAACCATTCCCTCCGCATATGCTGCCTGCACCATTGTGCCGCCACCTTTTTCCCTTTAATGTTTACTTTTGGGTCTTTATTCTTCTCCCTTTAATGTACCTATAGAATACTCCTCGCATTTTCCTCAATCTTGTCTGCTCGTGATATCCAGTGACCCCTCTTTGCCTTTCTAATTTCCTTTTTAATTGCCTCCCTACACTTTTTGTACTCTTGACAGGCTTCCTTTGTCATTAGTTCCCTATAACCTGTCATCTGCCTCCTGCTCACTCTTTTTCCTACCTTCAATATCCCTTGACATCCTAACTTGAGTTGCTGTCTTGCAGCGCCAGAGACCCGGGTTCTTTAGTCAGAGGGTGCTGAATCTGTGGAATTCATTGCCACAGATGGCTGTGGAGGTTGTCAATGGAATTTTTAAGGCAGAGATTGACAGATTCTTGTTTAGTACGGGTGTCAGGGGTCATGGGGAGAAGGCAGCAGAATGGGGTTGAGAAGGAAAGATAGATCAGCCATGTATGAATGGTGGAGTAGACTTGATGGGCCGAATGATCCAATTCTGCTCCTAGAAACTATGAACATGCTCCTGACCTCAGGTGCTGCCTGTACGGAGTTTGCGCATTCTCCCTACGACCGCGTGGGTTTTCTCCTGGTGCTCTAATTTCCTCCCACATTCTTAAGATGTGCGGGTTTGTGGGTTAATTGGCTTCTGTAAATTCTCCCTGATGTGGCGGATAAAACTAGTGTACGGGTGATTGTTGATCCGCGTGGACTTGGTGGCCCACGGGGCTCGCTTTCCCGCTGTATCTCGAAACTAAAATCCAGAGTTCCCTCCACTCATTACCCCTGGCTTTTACCCTTCCAGAAATACGCTGGCCTTGAACTCGTGCTATTTCTCCTTTGAATGCTTCCTTGACTGTTTGCCAGCAGACCAATTTTCACCAGTTGAGAATACTCGTCCTAATGTTTGTGTCGTGTTGTGCTTCCATGCAGCGGTTTGCAGGAGTGAACGCCAAATCCTTTTACCTTTGAACCATCTTTGTGGGATTCTTGAGGGATAAAATGCTCAGACGTGGGCTAGACAGGAAATAGCAGAAATTTCAAACCCTCCACACACATACAGACTAATGTGCAACAGATTACATTTATAAGCAACTAAACACAAACAGCGATTCCTCTATACCTACTCGATCTATAATCAGCCGATAGAACGGAAGATCCATTGCCACATTATCCACCTCCCAAACAACTCTTGTTAATGGAGCTGATATATTATTACCCCATACACATTATGATTATTGAGCAGCAGTTTCTATAATACTGTTATCACTTGTCTCAGTTTTATGAGGGCACCCACGTAAATCTTTTTAATACAACACAGCAGGGTTGAAACATTAGCTGCCCTGCAGGCCACACTGAATACAGAGGCAAAACAAACAGTTTTAAGGCAAAATACAAGAAAGTGAGTTTAAAGAAACACTGCGTTATAAATTACCCAAATATATACGCAAGGGTAAAAAATTCCTCTGCACACTAAGACAACATATCTCAAATTCTGGTCTCCTGGTCCACGGTTTCCTGCACAGTGAAATTAATAGATTCCAACACAAGGACTGAGAATGAATGTGCTGCGCTTGCTGTCAAAGCTGCACGGACACAATGTCACCGCAATTACAGGGTGGTGGGTGAAACATTACATTTAAAGTCATAGTCACAGAGTCTTACAGCATGGAAACAGGCCTTGTGGCCCAATTTGCCCACACCGGCCAATATGTCTACAGGAGTCCCACCTGCCTGCGTTTGGCCCATATACCTCTATATCTGTCCTACCTATGTACCTGTATAAATGTTTCTTAAACATTGTGATACTCCCTGCCTCAACTACCTCCTCTAGCACCTCTTTCCATACACCCACCACCACTTGTGTGAAAAAGCTATCTCTCGGATTCTTGTTAAATCTTTCTCCCTCACCTTAAACCTATGTCCTCTGATTCCCTACTCTGGGCAAGAGACTGTGCGTCTACCCGATCTATTCCTCTCATGATTGTGTACACCTTTTATTCAGCTGGTTCATTGCATTATTTTTTATTAATATTGTCCATTTGATCCAGATTTACTTATATTTTGACTTTCTGGTCAACTAACCAATTAGTTTTGACAGATGAGCTATTTGGGAAACAGAGTCTGTGTTATCTTTGGAAGAACTGGATTTGCATGGTGTGCCATGATTGCAGGATGACTTAAGGGACCATCTCTGGACTGGATACAGGGTTTTACTTTGCCAAATGACACACCATAAAAATGAGATGCTTTGTACACGTGGCAAGTAATAATCATTTTACTCTGCAAGATGAGAAACACTTAGCAATCTTGTTTGTCAACACAAAACATGAATATTTCAGCTGTCATGCCATCTCCCATACGAATTCTTTAAAACATGAACTTTAGAGATGCAGCGCAGAAACAGGCACTTCAGCCCACCGAGTCCGCGCTGACCAGCGATCCCCGTAAACTAACACTATCCAACACACTAGGAACAATTTACAATTTTTACTGATACCAAATTAACCCACGAACTTGTACGTCTTAAGAGTGTGGGAGGAAACTGGAGCATCCGGGGAAAATACTCCTGGTCACAGGGAGAATGTACAAACTCCATACCGACAGCACACATAGTCAGGATAGCCAGCTACTCTACCACTGCATAACCGTGCCAGCCTGCCACCCCAACAAAAGAACGTTAATTCTTTTAAACATGGATTTTAAATCGTACATTTTTTTTACGACAACTATACAAAGATTAAGAAGGCATTTAAGAGGCGTTTAGAGAGGGACTTGGAAATTCAGGGAATAGAGGTCTATCGATCATGTACAGGCAGATGAAATGGGTTTAACGCATTGTGTTTGGCACAGACATTTTGGGCCAAAGGACTTGTTTCTGTGCTGCACTGTTATATGTTCCATCTGCTGAACTGTTGCCTTGTCAGATTCAAGAAAGTTATTTTCAAAGTACATAAGGCAAAACTCTATATGCCTGGAACAGATCAATTCTCAGTTGTTTTCTTTAATAGATTATCAAGAGTCAAGAGTGTTTTATTGTCATATGTCCCAAATAGAACAATGAGATTCTTACTTGCAGCAACACAACAGAATATATAAACATAGTACACTGTAAACTATATAATTAACAAGGAAAAAAAGGTCAGTGTGTGTGTGCATGTGTGTATATATATATATATATATATATATATATATATATATATATATATATATATATATATAAATATACACACAATAATAGTGTAAAAAGACAAACCCAAGGCTATGTTGTTCAGAGCTTATTTAGAGGTTGTAGTGTTTATAACCTGATGGCTGTTGAGAAGAAGCTGTTCCTGAACCTGAACGTTACAGTCTTCAGGCTCCTGTATCTTCTTCCCGATGGTAGGAGTGAAGTTAGTGTGTGGCCAGGTTGGTGTGTGTTTAAATGTAGGATATTTAAAGATATAAAATTAAGAAAGAAAATTTGCTGGTAAAGTTATTGGATGTTTAAATCATGCGTTCAAAGTCACTTCCAATTTCACTTCATGTAAAGATCATAATCATAATTTTAAAGAAAAGGAACTGCAGACGCTGGATCTTGATCAAAGCGTAAAGTGCTGGAGTACCTCAGCGGGTCAAACATCGTCTGGTTAGGGAATGGATAGGCAATGTCTTGGGTCGGGACCTCTGTTCTGATCATTATTATTTGTTTGTTTCTATTCATTCCCCGGCAAGGTCGTCCCTGATTGCTCTTGATCTGAGTGGTTCGCTGGGTCTTTTCAGGGGGAGGCCAGGTGTCAACTGCAATGCTGTAAGCCTTGAGTCAAATATAGGCCAAGATTGGGTTTCCTGTAGCCAATCAGATGAGACTTTGGTGAGGCCACATTTGGAGTACTGTGTTCAGTTTTGGTCATCCTGCTATCGGAAGCATGCCATTAAGCTGGAAAGAGTGCAGAAAAGATTTACGAGGATGTTGTCAGGGCTGAGCTACAGGGAGAGGTTGAGCAGGCTAGGACTTAATTTCTTGGAGTGCAGGAGGCTGAGGGGTGATCTTATAGAGGTGTATAAAATCATGAGGGGAATAGATAGGATGAATGCAGAGTCTTTTTTCCCCAGGCTAGTGGAATCAAAAACCAGAGGATGTAGCTTTAAGGTGAGAGGGGCAAGATCTAGTATGAACCTGAGAGACAACATTTAACTCAGAGGGTGGTGGGTATATGGAATGAGCTGCCCGAGGAGGTAGTTCAGGCAGGTACTATAACAGCATTTAAAAGCCACTTTGACAGGTACATGGAAAGGGATGTTTTTTGAGGGATATGGGGCAAATGGGACTAGCTGAGATGGGGTATCTTGATCAGAATTGAGTTGGGCTGAAGGGTCTTTTTCCATGGTGTCTGATTATTTCAAATCAACTAATTTGTTCGAATAAATGAATTGGAATTCATTTGCCACCTTTGTGGGATTAGAACCTGTATCAACAGTTCACACAATATTATCAATGTGCCACTATTTATAGGTATGTTTCTTGCTTCCAGCTTCTCTTGAAATTCTTCTTCTTCTAAGTAAGTCCCTGGGGATCTAGGATGACTCAGTGTGTTGTGGGTTTTGAGGCGACTGATGAGGCCAATGTGAGAATGATCAACTATTCCACAGATGCTGCAGAATGATAGATAGATTATGAGTCATAGAGAGTCACAGCAAAACACACATGAAAACAGGCCATTTGGACAACACATCCTACCCACCCAAGATGCCCATTTGAGCTAGTCCCAGTTGCTTGTGCCTGGCCAGTTTTCCTCTAAACCTTTCCTATCCATGTACCTATGAGATGGTATTTATAGTCACAAATTAGGGAAACAGGCCCTTTGGCCCAACTTTCCCATGCCGACCAAAATTCCCCATCTATACCAGTCGCATCTGCCCAAGTTGGGCCTATATCTCTCTAAACCTTTCCAGTCCATGTACCTGTCCAAATGTATTTTAAATGTTGTGATAGCACCTACCTCAACTACCTCCTCTGGCAGCTCGGTCCACATACCCACCACCCTCTGTGTGGAAAAGTTGCCCCTCAAGTTCCTATTTACACAGATCTTCTAAGTGTTCCCAAGACACGGTCTCAAGGCTCCCATCTTGGACGCTTCTTGACTTTGAGTTGTCATGGGCCAGAGAATCCCAAGAGTAAGTAAGTGAGGATGTTGCATTTATTTTCCCAAATAAGCTTTGAGCGTATCGTTGAATTGTTGGCTCTGGACAATGCTCCATGGTTGACATGATGATGTTAATGGTGCCCTGATTAGTGGCGCACTAATTGTAGTAGGCATTTAGCTGAACTCAGTATGCTATTTTTTTATTTAAAAAAAAAAAAAATATTTATTAGAAGTACATTACATTACAACCGCATACATTAGTACTCGTCATTTATATCTTCTTACAATTAATGTACTCCATTTATTTTTTACACTAGAAAAGGAAAAGATTGAAAGAAAGAAGAAAGTGAAGGAAAAAGTGAGTGTAGAAAATGTGACAACAAAAAAGGACGAAGACCCTATAAGAGCAAAATTAAAAACAAAAGAAAAAGAGTTAAGAAATAGGCCCTAGAAAAGAAAGAGAAAGAGAAAGAGGAAAAAGAGAGAAACAAATATTTTTATGAGCATTACGTAAATGGGACATACCAACTCTTCAACTATCATCCCCCCATCACGTCTGGTGGAAGTGATCTGGTTTACCTGCTAGGAGGAGTCTTATCTCTTCTAGGTGTAATGTTTCAAACATATTTGAAATCCACATATTTATAGTTGGTATTGGAGCCTTCTTCCAAAATTTTAGAATTAGCTTTTTTCCAGTTATTAACCCATAGTCCATTAGTTTCTTTTGAAACACATTTAGTTCTGGACCATCTTCCATTATTCCGAAGATAATCCATTCTGCTTTGGGTATCAGTCTTGTTTTAAATAACTTTGTAAAGATTTCAAAAATTTCATTCCAAAATTTTTGAATTTTTGTACAGAAAACGAATGAGTGCGCTATAGCAGCTTCCTGGGATTGACATTTATCACAAATAGATGATACATTTGGGAAAATTTTATGAATTTTAGTTTTCGAATAATATAATCTATGTAAAATTTTAAATTGTATTAAAGTGTGTCTTACATTAATCGAGCATTTATGCACGTTTAATAAGTATTCATTCCAACTTTCCTTTGAAATATTAATAGCTAACTCTTGTTCCCAGTCTCTTCTGATACCCTCCGTAGATGGTATTTGTACATTTAAGATAATATTATACAAATATGATATTAAGTTTGCTGATTCCGCTTTTATCTGCATTGCCTCGTCCAATACATCTACTGGGTTATTATAATGATCTTTTGTATATTTTTTCAAATAGTCGCATATTTGAAAATATTTAAAATATTGATTATTTCCGAGTTTATATTTTATTTGTAATTTTGAAATGAAAGTTATTTTCCAGTTTCATACGTCACCAAGCGTTTTAATTCCTAGTCTATCCCAATGTGTAAAAGCTTTATCTATAATAGAGGGATTAAACGAAGGGTTATTAACTATAGTCCTCAACTATAACTACAACCAGTTACCTTTACATTTTATCTGCCTGTAATTATGTGGGTGGGATTTATACGTAGCCTGAGGCGTGTTTGCGGCTGGGATTCTCGCGCAGACTCGCTAATAGTTTTAGTTTAGTTTGAAGAAGCATGGGGGAGAGGTCACAGCTTTCGACCATGCACGAGTTTGACCACGAGTAAGATCAAAATGTACTTATACAAGAAGTTTGGATGAATATCTTACTGTTTTTACTTTTACAATAAAGAAACTATTAATTAAGAGATTGTGTTTGGAAGATTTATCTTTGGATGGCATTGAATGTCTCATGGGGAGCTTGTGAGTGCGTTTCGATTATCTCCTGAACCCGTCTTCAATCATCATAGTGACTAAAGGAAAGATTCCTTGAACGATATGAAAATCTGTCACTATAATAATGTCACCACTTTCATCAAAGTCTGAAATGAAATGTAGAATAGCCAGCGATGTTTCTGGCCAGGACAAATGTTCCACTGCCAATGTCTTTGAAACTTTTAATTTTCATTGTCATAGAGTCATACAGTGTAGAAATAGGCCCATCTGCCCAACTTGCCCACATCAATCAACATGCCCCATCTATTTTTTCTTGCTGGAGGAATGCTCATCTTGAACTGACCACATTCAACTTCCACAGGCAGGCTATTTGAATAATTATTTACAGCAGCTGGCACAGGCAGCACAGTGTTGTGGAGGGAACACTCCCGAAAAATGAATTAGAGATTTTCTAAATGGCAGAGATTGAAGAAAAGGAAAAAAAATGTTTCAATGCATTCAGTTGGGGGGATTTGTGAGGCTTTCCTAATGCTTAAGACCCGAAGACCGAGGACCCGCCATGTAGGCCTGACTCGCCCGCCGGAGACCAGGGACTCGCCCGCTGCTGACAGAGGATCCGCATCGTAGGCCCAGCTCACCCGTCACAGATTGAGGACTTCTGCCGCGGACCGGGAACCCGCCTGGAGGCCTGGTTCGCCCGGCTGCGGGAGGGAGTGCAGTGCCTCGATGGTGGAGTGGGCTGCTGGAGGCAGGCCCTGCAGAAGCCTTGGGCTTAGCTCAGGATCGAACTTGGATTTCAGGCGCTGTAAGGCAGCAACCCCTACCGCTGCACCACTGTGCCGACTCTGTTGTGGGGCCACTTCAGGGGAATGTTCAATCACATTCCTCTGGGTTTTGAGACACATACAATGCATGTTCAGTCCCCCCTCACTCAGACTCATTCCCTGCACAGAACCTACCGCATGGATCTGATTACATGCATGGATGACTGGGAAAAAAAATTACCACGCATTAAGTCCCTGAACACATTTCACAATGGTACTTCTGATTAAATAATCTTGCACAGCATAGTACATAGTCAGACGAAAGAGAGCCCAGGCCTGAAACGTCACCTATCCATGTTCTTCAGAGATGCTGCCTGACCCGCTGAGTTACTCCAACACTGTGCCTTTCTTTAGCACATGTAAATGTTTTTGTTTATAGTTTAGAGATACATTGTGGAAACAGACCGTTTGGCCCACCGAGTCCATGCCAACCAGAGATCCCCGCGCACGAACACTATCCTACACACACATTAAGGAAAACTTACCTTTCTACCAAGCCAATACAAAAGGGACGGATTGCATCTTAACAGGTGGGGGACCAGCATTCTGGCAGGCAGGTTTGCCACTGCTACATGGGTGGTTTTCAACTGAATAAGGAGGGTGGGGTGTCAAATGGGATAGTCGAGGATGGAGTTAAAGGGAAAGAGAGTAAAGGGATGGTTAATGACCCCAGAATTAACGGGAAAGGAAGCTCACAAAGGGGTAGGAGAGTATGGCCAAGTGTAATAGGGATCGATGTGAAAAGTGAGAGTAAGGAATTAAAAGTATTGTATATGAATGCACGAAGTATAAGAATTAAAGTAGATGAGCTTGAGGCTCAGTTAGAGGTTGGTAGATATGACTGTGGGGATTACTGAGACGTGGCTGCAGGAGGATCGGGCCTGGGAACTTAATATTCAGGGTTATACATCCTATAGAAAGGACAGGCAGGTGGGCAGAGGAGGGGGGGGGGTAGTTCTGCTGGTGAGGGATGGAATTCAGTCCCTTGCGAGGGAAGACATAGGGACTGGCGAGGTAGAGTCACTGTGGATTGAGTTGAGGAATTGTAAAGGCAAGAAGACACTAATTGGTGTTATTTACAGACCCCCAAATAGTAGCCCGGATGTAGGGTGCAAGTTGCAGCAGGAGTTAAAACTGGCATGTAACAAGCGTAATGCCACTGTGGTGATGGGGGATTTCAATATGCAGGTAAACTGGGAAAATCAGGTTGGTTCAAGACCCCAAGAAAGAGAGTTTGTAGAATGCCTCCAAGATAGATTCTTAGAGCAGCTTGTAATGGAGCCGACCAGAGAAAAGGCAATTCTGGATTTAGTGTTGTTCAATGAACCAGATATGATAAGAGAACTCGAGGTAAAGGAACCGCTTGGAGGTAGTGATCATAGTATGATTAGTTTTAATCTGCAATTTGAGAAGGAGAACATTAAATCGGAAGTGGCAGTGATGCAGTTGAACAAAGGGGATTATGAAGGCATGAGAGGGGAACTGGCCAAAGTAGACTGGAAAGGGATTCTAGCAGGAATGACGGTGGAACAGCAATGGCAGGAATTTCTGGGCATAATCCGGGAGACGCAGGATCATTTCATTCCAAAAAGGACGAAAGATTCTAAGGGGAGTAGGAGGCAACCGTGGCTGACAAGAGAAGTTAGGGATAGAATAAATCTAAAAGAAAAGATGTATAACACAGCAAAGAGTAGCCGGAAGCCAGAGGATTGGGAAATTTTCATAGGACAACAGAAGGAAACAAAACGGGCAATACGGGCTGAAAAGATGAAGTACGAGGGGAAGCTGGCCAGGAATATAAAGAAGGACAGTAAAAGCTTCTTTAGATATGTTAAGGGAAAAAGAGTAGCAAAGTCAAATGTGGGTCCCTTGAAGGCAGACACGGGTGAAATTATTATGGGCAACAAGGAAATGGCAGAAGAGTTGAATAGGTACTTCGGATCTGTCTTCACTAAGGAAGCCACAAGCAATCTCCCAGATGTACTGGAGGACAGAGGATCTAAGGCGGTAGAGGAACTGAAAGAAATTTTCATTAGGCGAGAAATAGTATTGGGTAGGCTGATGGGCCTGAAGGATGATAAATCCCCTGGGCCTGGTGGTCTGCATCCCAGGGTCCTCAGCGAGGTGGCTCTAGAAATAGTGGACGCATTGGTGATCATTTTCCAATGTTCAATAGATTCAGGATCAGTTCCTGTGGATTGGAGGATAGCTAATGTTATCCCACTTTTCAAGAAAGGAGCGAGAGAGAAAACAGGGAATTACAAACCAGTTAGCCTGACTTCGGTGGTGGGAAAGATGCTGGAGTCAATTATTAAAGAGGTAATAATGGGGCATTTGGATAGAGGTAAAAGGATTACTCCAAGTCAACATGGATTTATGAAAGGGAAATCATGCTTGACTAATCTTCTGGAACTTTTTGAGGATGTGACAAGTAAAATGGATGAAGGGGTGCCAGTGGATGTAGTGTATCTAGACTTTCAGAAAGCCTTTGATAAGGTCTCGCACGGGAGACTGGTGACTAAAATTAGAGCACATGGTATTGGGGGTAGGGTGTTGACATGGATAGAAAATTGGTTGGCAGACTGGAAGCAAAGAGTAGGAGTGAACGGGTCCTTTTCAGAATGGCAGGCAGTGGCAAGTGGAGTGCTGCAAGGCTCGGTGTTGGGGCCGCAACTGTTTACCATATATATTAATGATTTGGAAGAGGGAATTAGTAGCAACACTAGCAAGTTTGCGGATGACACAAAGCTGGGTGGCAGTGTGAACAGTGAAGAGGATGTTAGGAGGTTGCAGGGTGACCTGGACAGGTTGAGTGAGTGGGCAGATGCGTGGCAGATGCAGTATAATATAGATAAATGTGAGGTTATCTACTTTGGTGGCAAAAACAAGGGGGCAGATTATTATCTCAATGGGGTTAGGTTAGGTAAGGGGGAGGTACAGCGAGATCTGGGTGTCCTTGTACACCGGTCACTTAAAGTTGGCGTGCAGGTACAGCAGGCAGTGAAGAAAGCTAATGGAATGTTGGCCTTCATAACAAGAGGATTTCAGTATAGGAGTAAAGAGGTTCTTCTGCAGTTGTATAGGGCTCTGGTGAGACCACATCTGGAGTATTGTGTACAGTTTTGGTCTCCTAATTTGAGGAAGGACATCCTTGTGATTGAGGCAGTGCAGTGTAGGTTCACGAGATTGATCCCTGGGATGGCGGGACTATCATACGAGGAAAGATTGAAAAGACTAGGTTTGTATTCACTGGAGTTTAGAAGGATGAGGGGGATCTTATAGAAACATATAAAATTATAAAAGGACTGGACATGCTAGATGCAGGAAAAATATTCCCAATGTAGGGCGAGTCCAGAACCAGGGGGTCACAGTCTTAGAATAAAGGGGAGGTCATTTAAGACTGAGGTGAGAAAAAACATTTTCACCCAGAGAGTTGTGAATTTATGGAATTCCCTGCCACAGAGGGCAGTGGAGGCCAAGTCACTGGATGGATTTAAGAGAGAGTAGATAGAGCTCTAGGGGCTAGTGGAGTCAAGGGATATGGGGAGAAGGCAGGCACGGGTTATTGATAGGGGACGATCAGCCATGATCACAATGAATGGCGGTGCTGGCTCGAAGGGCAGAATGGCCTCCTCCTGCACATATTTTCTATGTTTCTATGTTTCTAATTAAGCTACAAACCAGTACATCTTTGGAGTGTGTGTGGGGGGAGGGGAACCAGAGCATCCGGAGAAAACCCACGTGGTCACGGGGAGAGCGTACAAACTCCGTACAGACAGCACCACTAGTTGGGATCGAACCCCGGTTTCTGGCGCTGTAAGGCAGCAACTCTACCGCTGTGCCACCGTGCCGCAAAACATGTAAATATAGCAATAGATGATGAAATTGAGGCCAATAAATTTCAGCTATCGATTTGCCTGAATTTCCATCCGTATTCAGAAATGCAGAAGTTACTTCTGCAGCCAATGATGCCACTTTGTTTCACAAATCATTAACAGAGTGGGGAGGAACTTGCAAACAAACATGAATCTTGCAAACAAGAGTGAGCAACAAGTTGGACAAGCAACATTTTCCATTCCCATAAGCCAACATATTCCCAGCAAGTTCACAAGGGAAATCACTTCAATTTGCACCAGTGGATAAAAGAAAACAAGCAGGGTTTTCATTCCCACAGCAGGCTGGTGTAATGAATACACACAAAACAGCTGGATAGAGATATGCAGAAAATCGGTATTGATGGTGATCATGCAACACTCTGCTGAGGCAAAATAATCTGGAGAAAAACTACTTTAGTGAGTAGGAAACTAACTACTTTGCCTTTCAATATTATGGCCTGATTTACCTAGAAAAACTAGATTTTCCTAGATAATTTATTATCTCTATATTTGTCGTGTTCATAATTTCATAAAGAATCAGGCCATTCGGTCCATCAAGTCTACTCTGCTATTCAATCATGGCTGATCTATCTTTTCCTCTCAACCGCATTCTCCTGCCTTCTCTCCGTAACCCCCGACACCTGTTCTAATCAAGAATTTGTCAATCTGCGCCTTAAAAATGACTTGGCCTCCACCGCTGTCTGTGACTGAATTCCACGGATTCACCTCCCTCTGACTAAAGTGTTGTGTGTTTAATGCACCTGTAAAGCTACAGCAAGTAATAATTTCATAGTTCAAAATAAACATGTAAAGCTCTTGACCGTGGTAAATGGAACAAGATGCTAGTGGAGGTAGTTGAGGCAGGTACTAAAACAACATTTAAAAGTCATTTGGACAGGTACGGATAGGTTTAAATTATATGGGCCAAATAAGGTGGATGGGACTAACGTAGATTTGATCAGCATAGGCAAATTGGGCCGAAGAGCCTCTTTCCGTACTCTATGACTCACGTGACTATGTATGGGATAGTCATGGAGACAGAGTGATACAGTGTGGAAACATGCCCTTTGGCCCAACTCGCCCACACCAGCCAACAATGTCCCAGCTACACTAGTCCTACTTGCCTGCGCTTGGTCCATATCTCTCCAAACCTGTTCTATCCATGTACCTGTCTGTCTCTTAAACGATAGGATAGTCCCATGCTCAACTACCTCCTCTGACAGCTTGTTCCATACACCCACCACCCTTTGTGTGAAAAAGTTACCCCTCACATTCCTATTAAATCGTTTCCCTTTTACCTTGAACCTATGTCCTCTGGTCCTCGATTCCCCTACTCTGGGCAAAAGACTCTGTGCATCTACCTGGTTTATTCCTCTCATGAATTTGTCCTGAATGAATAAATGAGCCACTAACAATTATCAGTTTTCTCTCTGTATTAATAGTAACACAAACTGATCAAATGTTTTGTCATAATGTGCAGGATACATTTTCTGCTCTGATCACCTCCCCATCACACTTTCTTTCATAAAGTGAAAGAAATTTATGACATAAGGTCATATGTGATAGGAGTAGAATTAGGCGATTCGGCCCATCAAGTCCACTATGCCATTCAATCATAGCTGTTCTATCTCTACCTCCTAACCCAATTCTCCTGCCTTCTCCCCATAACCTCTGACACCTGTACTAATCAAGAACATATCAATCTCCGCTTTAAAAATGCCCTATATATTGGCCTCCTGTACACCCCATTCTAATTCTTGTACCTTTGAGCACAGTTCCATTGTTTTTCAGTTAAGTTCCTCTGGAGCAATGTTTTTAAAATCAAAACTCAGAGTGCTGTACTTACCTATCCATTGATGCACTTGGGAGTCTCACAATAATTTTATTTAATCTTCAACATCCTATTCTTCTGTTTTTTTGGGGGAACTGAGTATTTACTTTTTAGCAGAGGCTGATGGGGTTGCTGCTGGCATGGGTACAGTAGTTGCTGCTGAGCTAGTAATCCACAGCCTTAATGATCTGGAGAGAAAAGTTCCAATCCATGAGACCCTCTCCAATGCCAGCACAACCGTCTTCAGATATGGGGCCTAAAATTGCTAACACTATTCCAAATGTGATATTCACAACTATTCACAAATATTCAAAAATAAAGTCCATCCTGACAATCTGATAATTTAGATTCATTTAATTAAGCAACGAGTCTTTGCGATTGTGAAGTTACTGCAACATTAATTCCATTTAAACTCCATTTAGAATGGGGATGAGGAGGAATTTATTTAGCCAGAGGATGGTGAATTGGTGGAATTCATTGTTACACACGGCTATGGAGGCCAAGATATTGGGAATCTTTACAGGGAGATTGATATGTTCTTGATTAGCAAGGGCATCAAAGGTTCCGGGGAAAACAGGAGAATGGGATTGAGACGGAGAAATAGATCAGCCATGATTGAATGACGGAGTAGTCTCGATGGAGCAAATAGTCTAATTCTGCTCATATGTCTCATGGCCTTATACAAATTCAATTGATTCATTAATGTCCTATCGAGAAGGATATCTGCCATCCTTATCCCAACCAGTGACTCTGGTCTCAAGAACCACAATTGATCGTTGAAATGGCCCAGCAAGCCAATAAATGCAAGGGTCCTTTGGGGGTGGGAATTAAATTCTGGTTTTCATGACAACATCCACATGAAAACAAATGTAAATAACTTTTAAGATTCATGTGTGATGAATCTCTTTACATTACATGCTGTACTTGTGTAGGCTCAATTGTATAGTTAGATATATGCTCAATAAGCACTGTTCAAACATGGATATGAACAAATGAAGCAGTACAAGCCTGAACTACCACTTAGTAAAATCCTAGGTGATCTTAGTGGTGGCACAGCAGTAGAGTTATTGTGTTATAATGCCAGGGACCCAGGTTCGATCCGGACTACGGGAGCTGTCTGTACGGAGTTTGTACATTCTCCCCGTGACTGTGTGGGCTTGCTCCAGGTGATCCAGTTTCCCCCCCACACGCCAAAGACAAACAGGTTTGTAGGTTAAATGGCGTAGTATAATTGTAAATTGCCCCTGGAGTGTGGAGGATAGTGTTAATGTACGGGGATCGCTGGTTGGAGCAGACTCGGTGGGCCGAAGGGCCGGTTTCCACGCTGTACCTCTAAACTAAACTAATTACAACTTCAGCTCATCGTTTCCATCCAACCCTCTATAACTTTTCACCCACCGGCTTATCAATTGTTGAATGCATTAGCAAGACCTACTATTACTTCCTCTTAGAAAGACACAAAATGCTGGAGTAACTCAGTAGGTCAGGCAGCATCTCTTGAGAACATGGATAGGTGACGTTTCAGCTTGGAACCTTTCTTTGGGCATTAATTTTTAATAATTTCTCTTAATTCATTTAATTGTATCAATGATTCTTCCAACTTTTTATTCACCGCCAGTTCCACAAATCTGTAGAAGGGCCCTGAGCCGAAACGTCATGTATCCATGTTCTCCAGACAGGCTGCCTGACCCACTGAGCTGCTCCGGCACTTTGGGTCTTTTATTCTCCATCAATTATGTATCCCACTTTTGCCCACTTGAATTTCTTTTTGTGGACTCCACTCCCATTGTTCTTTGAAGAGATTAAAAAGAACCTCTCACAAACCTCAGATAAAAAGTTTTACACATGCTTTATCATAAAAGGGCAATCCTTTTTTTATTTTAAACAGCAGCCCCTTGTGCAAGATTCTCCTACATAATGAATCATCCTCCCCACATCACCAATGCTGCACTGTACAAGTGGCTTATACAAATAATAATGAAATTCACTTTGCAATTAAAGCCAAAAAAAACATTCAGCAGGTCAGGCAGCGACTATGGAGAGAGAAACCGAGTCAATGTTTCCGGCCAATGACCTTTCACCTGAAGGGTGATGCCAACATTTTTCTTTCAGATCTGCAGGAGTTTGTATTTAAACTCATTAAATTAATAGTTGGTCTTGTTAATACTTTCAAACCAGTATTCACTAGAAATGTTAACTTGGTTTGGATGGGCGAGTGAGAGGCACAGTGGCGCAGTGGTAGAGCGCAGCATTACAACGCCAGAGACCCAGAGACCAGTCTGAGGAAGGGTTTCGGCCTGAAACGTTACCTATTTCCTTCGCTCCATAGATGCTGCTGCACCCGCTGAGTTTCTCCAGCATTTTTGTGTACCCAAGTTCAATCCTGACTACGGAGTGCTGTCTGTACGGAATTTGCATGTTCTCCCTGTGACCACGTGGGCTTTCCCCAGGTGTTCCGGTTTCCTCCCACATTCCAAAGACGTGTAGGTTTGTAGGTTAATTGGCTTATGTACATTGTCCCTAGTGTGCAGGATAGAACTAGTGTACTTATTGGTGCTTGTTGGTCAACGCAGACTCAGTGGGCCAAAGGGCCGACTGTATTTCTACGCTGTCTCTAAACTAAATTAAGGAAAAGGTTTAAAACTAAGCTTAGGGTTAAGAGAGTCAAGAGTGTTTTGTAGTCATATATCCTGATACAAAACAATTACATTCTTACCAAAAACCAAAGTAAAATGCTTTCGACGATAAAACAAGGAATTTGAACTGAAAAAAAAACATTTTTACGATGCACAATTACATAATTTGCCGTCTCACCCATTTTGTGAAACATTTGGAAAAAGTGCTGATGATGATTTCATTAATTTAGCAGCAGTTAAGAGGACAACTTTCATTTATATTGTACTTTATCACCCTCGTTGGAAATGTGTCAAAGCACACTTCAAATGCACTGAAATAAGCTGCCCGTTGTTAAGAGGTCTCCAGAAAAAAACAAAATCCAAATAAAAGTCTGAAACGTAGAACACGACACAGATGTCTGGGCCACTCGTGGGACAACTTGGCTCAGGTTCAACAATGCCAAACCATTTCAGGTGGTCAGCCTAATCTCCAGTGTGTTGAATGTTTAAAATTGGTAATAGATGCATTGTTCTGACTCGCAAAATTAAATTAAATCCAGAGCAATCCATTCACCACTCATGTGGCAGCAGCTACATAATAAGCTCTTTTTTCCAAGTTGCAAAATTAAATGTAAACACTGGCCCGGTGTAGTAAGGAGAATATCATATCCAGTAACATGCTTCAATGCGTTGTGATTTTGCCATGTGTTGGACCAGAGTATGCTCATCCACTTTGTGTATGCCCATCTTCTTTGTATACGCTAATCTCCAGATATGATCTTCCCATTAGCACCAAAGGATTGGTTTAGTTTAGTTTAGAGATACAGCATGGAAACAGGCTCTTTGGCCCACCGAGTCTGCGCTGACCAATGATCACCCATTTGCACTAGTTCCACGTTATCCCAGTTTTGCATCCTACACTTTAGGGGCAATTTACAGAAGCCAATTAACCTACAACAGGTTTACCAGCCATTTTGATGGATGTTAATATCACGGGTAAGTCCAATATTTATTGCCCCTCTCTGATTGCCCTTCAGTATTGAGCTGACAACTGCACGGTTGCTGGTCATTTTAGAGTCAACCATACGAGGTGTATGAAGGTTCACATACAGGCCAGACTGGGTAAAGAGAGCAGATTCCCGCTTCTATAGAACATGTGTCCAAAATGGGCTTTTACAACAGTCTGGTATTTTTACAACAATCTGGAAGCTTTGATGGTTGTTATTACCTAGACTGCTTCAGTTTTAGTTTTAGTGTTAGTTTTAGAGATACAGCGTGGAAACAGGCCCACCAGCGATCACAAGTACACTAGTTCCATCCTACACACTAGGGATAATTTACAGAAGCCAATTAACCTGTAAACCTGCACGTCTTTGGAGTGTGGGAGGAAACCAGAGAAAACCCACACAGTCACAGGGAAAACGTACAAACTCCGTACAGACAGAAACCGTAGTCAGGATTGAACCCGGGTCTCTGGTGCGGTAAGTCAGCAACTCTACAATGCTCCAACATGCCGCCCTGTTTCAACAGCAAAATAAAATATTATGGTGTCGTACAGAACTACTGGAGGAACTCAGCAGGTCAGGCAGCATCTTTAGTTTAGTTTGGAGATACAGCATGGAAACAAGCCCTTTGGCCCACCATCCATCACCCGTTCACACTTGTTCTGTGTCATCCCCCTTTTCCCATTCCCTACACACTGGGGGCCAATCAACCTACAAACAGCATGTCTTTGGAATGTGGGATAAAACCGGAGCACCCGGAGAAAACCCATCCATTCACAGGGGGAACGTGCAAACTCCACACAGCACCCGAGGTCAGGAATGAATCTGGGTCTCTGGCTCTGTGAGGCAGCAGCTCTACCTGCTGCGCCACTATGCAGCCCATTCAGGGAAAGAAATGGACAGTCAACAATTCAGGGTCAGTATCCTTCATATGGACTCATTCAATAGCATCGTTAGAGGACACGTGCCTCCTGTACTCCGGCAGCAAACCCAAGGTGTAGGTATTTGCACTATTTTAGAGATGAATAGAATGTGCTGACATAAACAGAGGGCACAAGACACAGCAGATGCTGAAATCTAGAGCAAGAAAAAGGATTGTCAGAGTGAGGTGAAACATAAATTGGACGAACAGCACCTCATATTTCACTTGGGCAGCTTACAACCCAGCGGTATGAATACTGATTTCTCTAACCTCAAGTAGCCCTTGCATCCCCTCTCTCCCCGTCCCTCCCCACCCCAGTCATTGTACTAGTTTCACTGTCATCCTGCTGAATTTCACTGTCTGTATAACTTGTCGTCACCTAGCCCATAGCCAAAAATGGACCATGGTGGGCTCCACATTTCCTTGATTATCAATCATTTGTCCTGAGTACCATCTATATCTCTTGTTCCCCTTTCCCCTGACTCTCAGTCTGAAGAAGGGTCTCGACCCGAAACATCTCCTATTCCCTTTCACCAGAGATGCTGCCTGACCCGTTGAGTTACACCCAGCATTTTGGGTCTGCAAGAAAAGGGAGACCTGGAAGACCTCAACAGGTCAGGCAGCATCTGTGGATGGAATTGGCCACAAAGGGTCTCTTGTAGAAACAATGAACTGCAGTTGCTGGTCTACAAAAATACACAAAGTGCAGGAGTAACTCAGGAGGTCAGGCAGCATCTCTGGAGAATAGGTGATATTTCGAGTCAATACCATTGACTTGTTTCTTGAAGGGTCGCATCTTTGTTGCTCTAGATTTCACCATCTGTAGCCCCTTGTGTCTTTATTACACACACTGTAGCTAAGTAACGGATTTGGATAAATTAGGTTTAACCAAAGTAGGTTCGGATAAATTTAAGATTTTTGTTTTGCCTGTGCCCTTTTGATTTTAACTAGTGACTGAGAAATTTTCTCTCTGGAGAAAATAGATAGATGACATTTTGGGTTGGGACCCTTCTTCAGACCTACCCATTTTTCTCCAGAAATGCTGCCTGGCCCACTGAGTTATTCCTGCATTTTGTGTTTATCTTTGGTATAAACCAGCATCTGCTGTTCCTTTTTATTATAATAGTGCTCATTATTTTACAAAGTTAAACTAAAGGTAGAAATGAATAAATTAACGCACTTCAACGGCAATATGGCCGGAGCACAAAAATAACCCAATTCTGCTTAAAGATCAAATAGATTATGTTTAATGTGAAGTTTGTCAACTGTTGAAAAAGCTCTTGAAAAAAGGTTGAAGAAAGGTTCATTTTTGTTTGCTTAAACTTAAAGTAACAGATTTGACTTTTTAGACAAGTAAATGCTTAATAGGCTATGATTTAAATTTTTCGGAGTTCATTTTTGCTTTATGGTCTTTTTTCTCTTTGTGTTGTGTGATGGATTGCTTTAGAAAGAATTGAGAAAGAAATCTGGGAACCACAGACTGAGTAGTCTGAAATCTGTAAGAGGGAACATTCTAGAAAAAAACTATGCAGTAGGGCACTTGTACTGTCTTAATATGATTGCACAATGTCAATATGGATTTCTGAAAATTGCTTTTGACAAATCCATTAGTTTCTTGAGGACGTATCTGGCAGACTAGGTAAGGAGGAACAAGTGGATGTTTGATTCTCAGGAAAGCAGTTAATAAGATGTGATACACATTGTTCGAGGAATGGGGGGGCCCATATATTAAGGTCATTAGTTCAAGGAGCAGATTTAGGCCATTCGGCCCATCAAGTCCATTCTGCAATTCAATCATGACTGATCTATCTTTCCCTCTCAAACTCATTCCCCTGCTTTCTCCCCATAACCCGTGACATCCTTATTAATCAAGAATCTGTCAACCTCTACCGACAGCGCTGTAAAAGACCTCTACCGACAGCGCTGTAAAATTTATCTTCAAGCTAACATGCTTATAAGGAAGTTTTCTATGTGCTCTGACTCTGTGAAGTGTTCACTGTTCAGAACCTACATCACACCGTTATATACTGCTCAATTGTGGTCTAATTATAAGAAAAAGAGTATGCAGAGGCTCAAGGTAGCATACAATGATGCAATGAGGTTGCTACTTCGTGTCCCTAGATGGCATAGTGCCAGTCAATTGTTTGTGTCCACTAGAGTGCCAACCTGTGAGGCACTCTTAAGACAGCTGATGTTTAGTTTTATGTGTCGCCTGGATAAGTCAGAGAACCACATAATTTAAGCCCTTGTCAGCCCTCTGAAAAGCTGCTATAGATTCACTTCTAGGCTAAGACGGCATTGGTGCAAAAGCTTGTATATCTTATAGGCTAATATGCAATTTTATATGTATTTTTGTATCTCCTTATACTGTTTGATGTGTTCTATGGACCTGTGTCTGAAATAAAGCTTTTATTATTATTATTATAACCTCTGCCTTAATAATATCCATTGACGGCCACTGCAGCCGTCTGTTGCAATGAATTCCACAGAATCACCACCCTCTGACTAAATTAATTCACTTCATCTTCTTTCTAAAGGTACGTCCTTTTATTCTGATGCTATGGCCTCTGGTTCTAGACTCTCCCACTAACAGAAACATCCTCTCCACATCAACTCTATCCAGGTCTTTCACTGCTCGTTAAGTTTCAATGAGGTCCCCCCATCCTTCTAAACTCCAGTGAGTACAAGCCCAGTGCCTTCAAATGCTCATCATATGTTAACCCAATTATTCCGAGGATCATTCTCGTAAACCTCCTCTGGACCCTCTCCAATACCAGCACATCCTTCCTCAGATATGGAGTCCAAAACTGCCCACAACACTCCAAATGCAGTTAACATGGACAAGGGTTACATGAGAAACAAAAATCTCCAATAAAGTGTCCCTCAAGGGTTGGTGCATGGCTTCACTTACTTACAATTCATGCCAATAATTTGCATGAAGGAAATGGAGTAATGTTTCCAATGCCAATGCAAAACTGGAGGAGGGAAATAACATACGAGGAAGATGTAAAAAAAATAGGGGCATGCTTATTGAATGGGCTAGAATGTAGCAACATGAATAAACCTGTTCTCTAAATGGGGAGATGATTCAAAAATCGGAGGTGCAAAGGGACTTAGGAGTGCTGGCGCACAATTCCCAAAAGGTTAGTTTTCAGGTTGAATCAGCAGTAAGGGTGTCAAATACAATATTGGCATTCATTTTGAGAGGTCTAGAATGTAAAAGAGTCAAGAGTGTTTTTAATATATTGTGGCGGCACCTGGTGCTAAGCCATGGGCACAATGAACCCTCGGCTCTGGAGGGCGGCGTCTTGTTGTGGGAGGCGCTCATGTGTCTGGGCAATGGCAGGGAGGAGTTGTCACGGGGTATAGGGGTGTGTCCTGGTATATGTAACGAACCCCGGGACAACCCTCTCTCTCTCTCTCTCTCTCTCTTTGGGTGAGTGTCCTTCCACCTCAGCAAGAGCTCAACTCCCACGAGGCAGCAGGCTCGCAGCAGCAACAACAGCTTTGTGTTAGAGGACCAACGTGCATGTATATCTACCTTTAATGCCTGGATAAAGTAATCCGTTTATTCACGACGTTTGGTGCCTCTACATTGGTGACCCCGACGTGATGAGGGTTTTTGTAGCTAGTGGCCCAACCACCGGGTGCCGCCACAATATTGTCATATGTCCCGAAACTGAACAATGAAATTCTTACTTGCAGCAGCACAACAGATAATGTAAGCATAAAGCAAGGATGTAAATCTGAGCCTTGATAAGGTGCTGGTCAGACCACATTTGGAATATTGTGAGCATTATTGGGCCCCACATCTGAGGAACGATGTGCTGGCAATGGAGAGGTTTACAAGAATGATCAGAGGGATTATTAGGTTAATGTATAACAAGCGTTTGATGGCACTGGGCTTGGACTCGCTGGAGTGGTTTAGAAGGATGAAGGGTTTTCTCATTGAAACTCACCAAATAGTGAAAGGCCTGGATAGAGTGGATGTGGAGAGGATGTTTCCAGTAGTGGGAGGGCATAGGACCAGAAGGGACAGCCTTAAAATAAAAGGACTTACCTTTAGAATGGTGATGAGGAGGATTTTTCTTTAGCCAGAGGGTGGTGAATCTGTACAATTCATTGCCACAGACTACGTTGGAGGCTATCATTAGGTATTTTTTAGGAGATTGTAGGTTCTTGAGGATCAGTAAGGGTGTCTAAGGTTATGGGGGAGAAGGCAGGAGAATGGGGTGAGAGAGAAAACTAGAATAGCCATGATCGAATGGTTAATTTAGTTTCGTTTAGTTTTTTGTCACGTGTACCAAGCTACAGTGAAAAGCGGAGAAGGCTCTATGGGCTGAATGGCCTACCTCTGCTCCAATGTCTTATGAACTTATGGGAAACATGAAACTATTCCTTCACTAGATAAAGCAGAAAAGCTTGATAATGTCAAAGAATTGTAGATGCTGGCCGGTATCTAACTGTCATACATGAAGACAAAAAGTTAGCTTGCCATTAAGGAAGCAGAAAGATACAAAAATAGAAACAAAATTAAAACACTGCAGATGCTGAAAATCTGAAATAAATATGGAAAGTGTTCAGTATGTCAGGCAGCATCTGCAGAAAGAGAAACGGGGGAAATATTTCAGGTCCTTTAACAGAATGCCATGTTATAACCTTCATGAGTAATTATCTTAAAATATTTAAATCTTTCACTTTTGAAATACATATCTGTGTGAATTTTCAAGACTTTCAATCTTCCTTGGAGTGCAGAAGGCCAAAGAGAGACATAATGACGCATAAAGTGGCGATCATGAGAGGGATTGATAGGGTGGATTTTTTTACGCAGGGTAAGGGGAATCAAAAAACAGAGGACATAGGTTTAAGGTGAGAGGGGAAAGATTTAACAGGAACTTGAGGGGCAGCCTTGACAACCAGATGGTGGTGGATATATGGAACAAGCTGCCTGAAGGGGTAGTTCAGGCAGGTAGTTCATGTGATAGGAGCAGATTTAGGTCATCTGGCCCATCAAATCTGCTCTGCCATTCAATCATGGCTGATTTATCTCTCCCTCCTAACCCCATTCACCTGCTTCTCCCCATAACCCCTGACACCACTGTACTATAACAAGGTTTAAAAAAACATATGGACAGGTACATGTATAGGAAAGGTTTATAGGGATATGGGCCAAATGCGAGCAAGTGGGACTAGCTTAGATGGGCCATCTTGGTTGACATGGATGAGTTGGGCCAAAGGGCCTGTGCTGTATTGCTCTATGAGTTTTGGCAGCTGTCTTACAATGCACTGACATCAAACTAGATTTTTCAGTGACAGATAGTTTGCTCAGCGGGATTTATATGGCTTTAAAATCAATGATAACTTACAAACGTGACTTTAGATCTCGCATTATTTTACAGAGAGAGTTTGCAAATCCTTTTCTGTTCCGTTAATGCATTGATTTCCCTTAACTATCATCGAGAAAGCTATAAAACATTGCAACCTTCCATGGAAACGCTAAATGACTGACAGTAAATTTAGGATCTCAGTATCAGAATTCAGTATCAGTATTTCTTTGGGATGCTGGAGGTTGAGGGGACCTAAAAGAAGTAAATAAAATTATGAGAGGTATAAATAAGATAGACATTCTGAACCATTTTCTTTCAGGGTGGAAATATCAAGGATACGAGGGCATAGATTTAAGATGAGAGGGGTAAAGTTTAAAGGAAATGTGCAGGGCAATTTTTTAATACAGTGAATGATGAGTGCCTGGAACGCACTGATAGAGTTGATATTGGGAGCAGATATGATAGTGGCATTTAAGAGGATTTAAGATAGGCACATGGCTTTGCATGGAAGAGCAATATGGCTCATGTGAGAGAACTTAGTTTAACTTGGCATCATGTTTAGCATGGACATTGTGGGCTGAAGGGCCTGTTCCTGTGTTTATTTTAATTTAGTTTAGAGATAAGGGCGAGAAAAGGCCCTTCGGCCTACCGAGTCCGTGCTGACCAGCTATCCCCACACATTAACACTATCTTACACACACTAGGGACAACTTACAATTTTACTGAAGCCAATTAGTCTACAAACCCGTATGTCTTTAGAGTGTGTGTTGGGGTGGGGGGGGGGGGGGAGAACACGGAGCACCCAGAGAAAACCCACACAGGTCACAGGGAGAACGTACAAACTCCATACCGATAACACCCGTTGTCAGGATTGAACCGGGTCTCTGACGCTGTAATGGCAGCACCTCTACTACTGCACCGCTTCTGACACATCAGAAGAATTTATTTTATAATGATTGGTTAGCTCAATACTTTGTTGGAGCCACTATTTTTTTCTAAATATGGTACAATGATCGCACTTTAAATACAAATTATAGTAAAATAATTTCAAAGCATGCATTACTTAGTGCTATATTCTCCAGAGAGCATAAATCTCTTTGTTTCAACAGTCTACATTTTTGTTTACCGCTTAACCAACAGACATTAGTCTCAAATCAAAAGACTTTAAAAAAAAAAAAATTGATAACACTCGCATTTGTCGCTCGGATTCTTTTGGTATGTTCTGCATGTCTGTCGCTAGGTTATATATCTTTCTTATCATTTGTTGTTCTAATGCAGAGTAGTCTGGACTTTAAAATGATCGAAAATGTACAATTTTCCCAGCAACTTCATATGATTACTGCACCATGGTTGTAAGATAAAAGCTTACTTAGGTGTCCGGAACAGATGGACCTGGTAATAAAACTGGCAAAGTTTATCTCAATGTAAGAGGCAAGTTCTGGAGATTCACGACTATCTGAGAGAAGATATTTCTATGCCCTTCAGTTTTAAATGGGGTCAAGGAAAGAGCGTTCACGTCGCGGCCCTGTTTCCACCAATCTTTCCACCACCACGCACAAGAAGAACAAGAAGCGCAAGACAGACACCATTGTAGGCAGATGCCAAGAAGTGTGTTCAGCTCTGGCTGAACAACTTCTAATCTTGTGTGTGGACTCGATAAGAAGAAGAAGTTTTAAATGACTGCCACTTATTTTGTATCAATGTCTCCTTCGAGTCAAAGAGTCATACAGCACGAAAACAGGCCCTTTGGTCCAACTCATCCATGCTGACCAA
The DNA here is from genome assembly GCA_038087875.1 of Malacoraja senta. Lineage (NCBI taxonomy): Eukaryota > Metazoa > Chordata > Chondrichthyes > Rajiformes > Rajidae > Malacoraja > Malacoraja senta. Next base: position 81,856,964 of record CM075977.1, on the reverse strand, counting down.
AATGTCTCATCTTAGTTAGTCCCACTTGCCCATGTTTTGCCCATATCGCTCAAAACTTTTCCTGTCCGTGTCCCTGTCCAAGTGCCTTTTCAATACTGAAGTGCTGGAGTAACTCAGCGGGTCAGGCAGCATCTCTGGAGAAAAAGGATGGTTGACATTTTCTTGAGTATTCTTGAGATGAGTATCAGTTTACTGCAGCTGCAGTTCCAAACTCTTAACCTAGCACTTCTGCAAGGTGTACAAATAATAACTGTCAGGCTTAAAAAAAAACCACATGCACACTCACACATGCACATACACAAAATGTCTTTCCCTAGATTCTTTCATTGTAAATACTTGGTTATAATCTGCTTAAGCTACTAGTACGAGACTTGGCACATTATATTACGCCTGTACAAGACATTGCTGAGACCATACTTGGAGCATCCTGTGAACATCTGGTCAACTCACTAAAGGAAGGGTGGCATTAAGCTTGCAAGGACTACAGGGTGTGAGCTATAGGGAGAGGTCGAGTAGGTTGGGTCTCTATTCCATGGAGCGCAGAAGGATGAGGGGTGATCTTACAGAGGTGTACAAAATCATGAGTGGAATAGATCGGGTAGATGCACAGAGTCTCAAAGTCAAAGTCAATTTTATTCGTCACATGCACATCACATGCAGTCAAATGAATTTCTTGCCCAGAGTAGGAGAATACAGAGAGAAAACTGATCACTGTTGGTGGCTCATTTATTCATTAAGGACAAAATCATGAGAGGCATAAACCAGGTAGAAGCACAGAGTCTCTTGTCCAGAGTAGGGGAATCGCGGACCAGAGGTCATAGGTTCAAGGTGAAGTGGAAAAGATTTAATAGGAATCTGAGGGGTAACTTTTTCTCACAAAGGGTGGTGTATGGAATAAGCTGGCAGATGAGGTAGTTGAGGCTGGGACTATCTCAACATTTAAGAAATAATTAGACAGGTACATGGATAGGACAGGTTTGGAGGGATATGGATCAAGCGCAGGCAGGTGGGAATAGTGTAACTGGGACATGTTGGCCGGTGTGGGCAAGTTGGGCCGAAGGACCTGTTTCCACACGGTATCACTCTATGAGTCCATGACTCTAAACTGGAAAGGGTGCATAAAAGGTTGACAAGGATACCAGGAGTGTAGTGGAAGCAAGTCTGGAGTGGAACTGGAGTGGAAGCAAGTCATCCTCAAAACTGATTAAGGAAAACAATGTTAAAAAGTTTTATCCAAGATACCTTCTGGATATTGTTTGCTGCCATCCATCAGTGCAACATGTGGGTGGCACTGTGGCACAGTGGTAGAGCTGCTGCCTTACAACACCAGATATCCTGGTTCAATCCCCACTACAGGTGGTGTCTGTATGGAGTTTGTACGTTCTCCCTGCGACCGTGTGAGTTTTCTCAGGGTGCTCTGGTTTCCACCCACATTCCAAAGACGTGCAGGCTTGTAGGTTAATTGGCTTCTGTTAATTGTCCCTGGTGAGTAGGATAGAACTAGCGTATGGGTGATCGCTAGAACTCAGTGAGCCGATGGGTTGTTTACCACGCTGTATCTCCAAACTAAACTAAATGTCAGGAGGACAAGGTGTTTCACACTTTCATTGGGGAAGCTTTCTGTCACAAAGAAATCACTGTCGACCTTTCACTGTGGTTCTTTTTCAATTATTTGGAGATGAGTATCAGTTTACTGCAGCTGCAGTTCCAAACCCTTAACCTAGCACTTCTGCAAGGTGTACAAATAATAAATGTCAGGCTTAAAAAAAAAACACATGCACACTCACGCATGCACACACAAAATGTCTTTCCCTAGATTCTGTCTTTGTAAATACTGGGCTGCATATCTTTTTCAACAGAAGTTTATTGCAGTCTCCCCACTCAATCAACAAGTTCTTTACTGTAATATATTTTCCATACACACAGAGGGCAGCTGTTGGCACTATCTTTATGAAGATATCATGAACAGCAATTGTAACACACTGTAGTAACTAAGCAACCTATGCAGTTTGACATCAGTTATCATCACATTTATAGTTTGTATTTTGATTTCTATGGGAAGTCCAAAGCTGATTGTTAAGAACTGGTCAGAAACTGGGAGTGGGAGGAGGTGGAGTTCTGTCAGCCTAGACCAGCTAAAACATATCTGATGCAACCTTGAACCCAATCTGTAATCAGGAACCCATCCAGTCCGCACGCAAAAGGACAAACAACGTTACCTCATCCAACGATAGATTAGTTTAGAGATAGTTTAGCTTCATTAGTTCACAGGTTATAGGAGCAGGATTAGGCCATTTGGCCCATCACGCCTACACTGCCATTCAATCTTTCCCTCTCAACCCCATTGTCCTGCCATCTCCCCATAACTCCTGACACCCGTAATAATAAAGAATCCATCAATCTCCACCTTAAAAATATCCAATGATGGTCTCCACAACCTTCGTTTAGAGATGCAGCATGGAAACAAACCCTTCGGCCCACTGAGTCCATGCCGACCATTGATCACCCGTTCACAATAGTTATTTCTTATCCCACATTTGCATCCACAATCTGTTCCTTTTCTCTAGAGATGCTGCCTGACCCGCTGAGTTACTCCACAACTGTGTCTCTTTGGTATCAACCAGCATCTGCAGTTTCTTCCTACACTCACTAGTCTAGTTCAGTTTATTATTCTCATGTGTACTGAGGTACAGTGAAAAGCTTTTGTTGCGAGCTCTCCACTCATCTATACATGATTATAATCAAGCCACAGTGTACAGTTACAGGATAAAGGGAATAACGTTTAGTGGCAAGATAAAGTCCTGCAGAGTTCGATTAAAGATAGTCCGAAGGTCTCCAATGAGGTAGAGTGGAGGTCAGGACCGCTCTCTAGTTGGTGATTAGATGCCTGATAACAGCTGGGTAGAAACTGTCCCTGAATCTGGAGCTAAGGGTACACACTCGGGGGAATTTCCAGCAAGAAATTAACTTACAAATCCACACGTCTTTGGGATGTGGCACCAGAGCACCCGGTGGAAACCCACGTGGTCACAGGGAGAACGTGCAAACTCCACAAAGACAGCACCCAAGGTAAGGATCGAACCTTGTTCTCTGGCGCTGTGAAGCAGCAGCTCTACCATCTGTGCCACTGTGCCAGATCCCCACATTGCAATTATCACATAGGAATGTATAAGCAGTAATGGATCTCCATGTGTGACAGGCTGTGGCCACACTCTCTAACACCTATCCATGTTCTCCAGAGATGCTGCCTGCATTACTCCAATACTTTGTGTCTTGTTTTGTAAACCAGGATCTGCAGTTCCTTGTATCCACTCTTGGAGCTCCCTTCCATATTCCCCCCATTTCCCGTACAACACTGATGAATTCACTCTAGGAAGTTATCCCCAACACTCTGGATGCTGGAAATCTGAAAGAAAAGTAGGGAATTGTGTATCAAACACAACGGAAAGTGAGGCCTGTTAACTTATACATTTTACTCTGCATAATAGTCCCCAAAAAAGGGACAAAAAAAACAAACCAGGAAAAGCTCCAGGCATTCATCAGTTCAAAGATCATTGATGGGGAGAGTAACTGTGCACAGGGGAGCACCTACGTACAGTAGGCTTCTGGTGATCAATGGTTGGCGTGGTCGATGGGCCGAAGGGCCCGTCTCTACGCTGTGTCTGTAAACCAAACTACACTGAACAATTTAAACATCCACTCAGTCAAAATATCAGGCAACATCTGTGTGCAGGGAGACAGGCTATTGTTTCAAGTTGAAGACAATTTTTTTTGGAATTATTATGGGTTTTACAGACTACAGGTCCACCACCGATTTTCCAGCATCCGGGATCTATTCATCTTTAATCCCTCCCGGACAGAAGTCCCCCAGAAAATGTGTTGCCTGGGCTGGGTGAAGCGGCCGATCTCGACCTCATCGGGAGTTCCGCACCGATCGGCGGGTCGAATTTGACCCCTGCGGCTGGGCCTCTGGAACTCTGGCCCAGCCGGAGCCGGCAGATCCATTCCCATAGATGACTTTGCGGGCTGGTATCTCAGCCCCCAAGGCCGTGACCTCGGTTGCTCCGGAAAAACAGATAATCCAGAAAGCGTCTGGAACCTCAGGTGCCGGAAAATCGGTGGTGGATCTGTACTATGTTTACATATGTGTTGTTCTGCTGCAAATCTTTATATAATTGTTCCATTTCAGGACACAGGACAATAAAACACTCTTGACTCTTGACATTTCCTCTGAATCTTTTTAATCTTCAGTAAAATGTGTTTGAAGAGACTGGAGGGATACATGCCTCCCTGTAGCTTGAAGCGAAAATTAAAACTTACTGAATGAGTTTTGTGGTGTTGTGGTCACGTCAACTTTGAGGAGCAAGTAGGATTGAGAATGGTGTTGGGGAGGAACGGTGCAGCAGTGATAGAGTTGCTGCCTTACAGCGCCAGAGACCCGGGTTCGATCCTGACCTCTGGCGCTGTCTGTATGGAGTTTGTACGTGCTCCCTGTAACTGCGCGGGGTTTCTCCAGGTGTACCGGTTTCCTCCCACGTTCTTCCAATGGCGAGCAGGTTTGTAGGTTAATTGGCATCTGTAAATTGTCCCTAGTGTGTCGGGTAGAACTAGCGTATGGGTGATCGCTGGTCGGTGTGGATCTGGTGGGCTGAAGGGCCTGTTTCCACGCTGTGGCTCTGAACTCTAAACAAGGATGCACTCATCAAGGGTTACACTCATCTTCACTCAGATCTGCTCAGTGGCAGACCTGTTGGTTGATATCATGGCGACAGGCCATTGGGATTGAAGTATGCCCTTAATGACACCACTGAACAATCTGAAAGCTGATCTTTCAACCATTCTGGACAGTGTTTTCAATCCATAGCTGGTGAGTCATAGGATGAGCAGTAAAACCATACAACCCCAGATCAGGAGAGGATAATTATTGATTAAGGAGCAAGATAAAGGAGCCATGGTTAAAAATTGCCCGTGTGCAGTAATTGTAACCGATTGTAGATCCCAGTCTTTACAAACTGATCAACAATTTCATTGCAAGCAACCAACAATGCAAGTCTTAATTTTCACCTCTCTTCATCGTAAGTCATCGAGAGCACAGTCGATAAAGAACCAAGAACACTGCCGCACAGGAACAGGCCCTTCAGGCCACAATGTCTGCACCAAACATGATCTACTTTTAACTGTCTGCACATGATCTATATCCCTCCACTCCCTGCATATCCATATGCCTATGCAAGAGTCTCTTAAATGACTATCATATCTGCCTCAAGCAGTACATTCCAGGCACCCACCACCCTCTGTATAAAAACACGCTCCGCATATCTCCTTTAAACTTTGCCCCTCCCACCTTCAAGCTATATCCTCTAGTATTTGATTTTTCCATCCTGGGGAAAAGGTTCTGACTGTCTACCTTATCTGTATCTCTTATCATTTTCTGTACTTCTGTCAGGTCTCCTTGCAACCTCCGGCATTCCAAAAAAAAAACAATCCAAGTCTATCCAACCATTCCCTGCAGCTAATATTCCATAATCCAGGAATCATTCTGGTAAACCTCCTCTGCACCCTAACCAAAGCCTCCATATCCTACCTGTATTGGGGTGCCCAGAACTGAAGGCAACACTCCAAATGGGGCTGAACCATAGTCCTATAAAGCTGCATCACGATTTCTCGAAAGGCTTTTAAGTAAATTCAAATCCCGACCTGAAACCTTGCCTATCCACGTCCTCCAGAGATGCTGCTGCCTGGCCAGCTGAGTTACTCCAGCACTCAGAGTGTGACTAAGAATTTCAAGTACGTTTCACTTAGCTTTAAAACCCAGCACTTATTGAAACACCTTGTTAAAATAATATTTCTTTGCAAAGTCTTAAGCTGTTTTGAGGTTTGCTGAGTCATCGCAAGTATGCAGTTGTGTGTTTTAAATATAATTTTGGAATTGTGTTGAAACCTAAAGCGTAGCTACAGGGACAAAAATGTACGCTCGGAGCATCTGCTGGTATTTTGCAATTGTACTGTGAAGAATTAGCTTTGGAGACCAAGCAGTCTCCAGGTTGGCATTAAACCAAAAGCAAACTCAAACTCCTGATCGGCAGTTCAGCTCATTTGTTTGGTTGGGCAGCACACAGTCAAGTTACTGGATGGAATGCCATGTGGGGACAAGATGTTGGGACGCCAATGGGAGGGAAAGAGCAAAAAAAGCGCTCCCTCTGTTCGACTCGCAGCTTTTGTTTATCAGTCGGGCAGCAGCAGAAAAGTGGGAGTGGAATTGGAATTCGACCATAGTGCAAGTCACAAGCTCTCAGGAAAAATCAGCAGCTGCTTCACAAACCACCGGCCTCCCATTTGATACGGAGAACAGTGCCAAGTCATCCTGGATTCAACCCACTGCCCCAAACTGGCGCCCGCCCACCCATTCATGGATGGTCAAACACACTGACCCTCCAAGCACACAAACTGAGGCAACGCAGTTTCAGTTTGAGTTCAGTTTAGTTTATTGTCACGTGCACCGAGGTACAGTGAAAAGCTTTTGTTGCGCGCTAACCAGTCAGCGGAAAGACAATACATGATTACATTCGAGCCACCCACAGTGTACAGATGCATGATAAAGGGAATAATGTTTAGTGCAAGATAAAGCCAGTAGAGCCCGATCCAACATAGTCCGACAGTGTCCAATGAGGTAGATAGTAGCTCAGGACTGCTCTCTAGTTGTGGTAGGATGGTTCAGTTGCCTGATAACAGCTGGGAAGAAACAGTCCCTGAACCTGGAGGTGTGCGTTTTCAAACTATACCTTTTGCCCAATGGGAGAGGGGAATAGAGGGAGTGGCCGGGATGTAACACATCCTTGATTATGCTCCTGGCCTTGCCGATGCAGCCCGAGGTGTAAATGAAGTCAGTGGAAGGGAGGTTAGTTTGTGCGATGCTTTAATTGGCATATCCCATGGTACCCTCTCAGTCTTTTCAGTTTAGTTTGATTTGGCTAAGTTTGTTTTAGTTTAGTTTTTTAGTTTGTTTTAAACATAGAAAAACATAGAAAAATAGATGCAGGTGTAGGCCATTCGGCCCTTTGAGCCGTTTAGCTTAGAATAGTTCAGTTTAGAGATATAGCGTGCAAACAGGCTCTTCAACCCATCGAGTCCATGCTGACCAGTGATCCCCGTACACTAGCACTATCCTACACATTAGGGACAATTTAAAAAATTTGTTGCCAAAGCCAATTAATCTACAAACTGTAAATCTTCGGAGTGTGACAGGAAACGGGAGCACCCGGAGAAAACCCACGCAGTCACAGGGAGAATGTGCAAACTCCGTACAGACAGCACAGGGCCTGTTGCTGAGATGTACTGTTCCTTTTCTAAGCTTTTCTTCAATTCCGACACCAAATTCAATGATGCATCTAATTGTTGTCACTTCTTTCACCCTCACATTTGCCTGGTAATAGAGCCCTGATCCAACAGCCCGTTTAGCTTATGCAAAGATGCACTATATAGAACATAGAACAGTACAGCACAGGAACGGTATCCTTGAGCCCACAATGTTTGCGCCAGACATGATACCAAGTCAAACTGATCTCATCTGCCTGTACATGATCCACATCCCATTATTCCTTGCACTTCCATATGACTATCTAAAAGCCTCTTAAACACCACTATCGTATCTGCCTCCACCACCTCCCCTGGCAATGCATTCAAGGCCGGCACATCTCCATTAAATGTTCTCCCTCTCACCTTAAAGCTCTGCACTCTAGTGTTGGGCACCCTTGGAAAAAGGTTCTGACTGTCTACCCTCTCTGTGCCTCTGATCATTTTATATATAGTTCTATCAAGTCTCAATCTCTGACATTCCAGAGAAAACAATCCACGTCTGTCCAATCTCCCCTTGTAGCGGAAACCCTCTAACCCAGGCAGCATTCTGGTAAACCTCTTTTGAAGCCTCTCCAGAGCTTCCACATCTTTCCTGTAATGTGCGCCCAGAACTGCATGCAATACTCTAAACGCAGCCTCACCAAAGTCTTATAGAGCTGCATCATGAACTCCTGACTCTTTTACTCAATGTCCCAGCAATGAAGGCAAGCATACCATACACCTCACTAACCATCCTAACCACTTGTGCTGCCACCTTCAGTAAGCAATGAACTTGGACTCCAAGATCCTACTGCATATCAATGCTGTTAAGGGTCTTGCCATTAAGTTAGTTAGTTTAGTTTATTGTCACGTGTACCGAGATACAGTGACAAGCTTTTTGTTGCGTGCTATCCAACAATTATGTATTCTGTAAACTCCGTTCAACCTCCCAAAGTGCAACACCTCACACTTGCTTGGATTAAACTCAATCTGCCATTTCTCTGCCCATTTCTGCAGCTGATTTAACTGTATATCCCGCTTTATCTTCCGACAGCATTTCTCACTGTCTACAAATCTTCCAATTTTATTGTCAGCAGGTTTACTCACCAACTCATCTACATTGACATCCAAGGTAGACAAAAATGCTGGAGAAACTCAGCGGGTGAGGCAACATCTATGGAGCGAAGGAATAGGTGATGTTTCAGGTCGAGACCCTTCTTCAGATTGATGTGGGGGTGGTAGGGGAGGGCGCGAAGAAGAAAGGAAGAGGCAGAGACAGTGGGCTGTGGGAGAGCTGGGAAGGTGGGGGGGAGGAGTTTTTCTATAGTCCGGGTTGGGTCAGAACTGGGAGGTAGGGAACTGGAGCTGGAAACCATGAGGTACAAGATGGAGGCGCACGCAAGTCCCGAGAAAGCAAACGTGGCTGTGGTAACGGGTCTGGGTTAAGATGTGGTCGTAGAGTTGGAGGAAAGGGGGAAGTCATTTATATATATATATATATATATATATATATATATATATATATATATATATCAGTTATAAAGCATTGTATAGTAATTTAAATGCTCCAAATATTTTTTTTTAAGTTTGCTTTGAAAAATTGTTTAATACTTTGGTGATCTGAGATGAAAGAATTGCAAGTTATTTATTACACATGCCCCAGGATTTTCTTTGGGCTTTAGCACTGTGAAGTGTGATGATTGGAACAGGGAATGGTGATCCTGTGAGAACAGGCTTAGTGTTGGGTGTGTCTCCTTAAACTGTGAGCCTGAACAATTCATAAAGTGCAGCCAGAGTCGAAACCATGAAGTGGGCTAGGAAATGTAATTCAATGAGATCAAATGATAGAAAGTGAAGGCTAGTTAAGGACAAGAGAAAGAAAAAAGATACAGAAAGCATAAAGTTGAACATTTCTGCATCATTTTCCTCCTTGTTTAGTTTAGTTCAGAGGTACAGGGTGGAAAAAGGCCCTTCGGCCCACCAAGTCTACGCTGAACCAGCGATACCCGTACACTAGCGCTATCCTACACACTAGGGACTATTTACAATCTTTATCAAAACCAATTAACATACAAACCTGTACGTCTTTGGAATGTGGGAGGAAACCGGAGCATCTGGAGAAAACCCACGCGGTCACGGGGAGAACGTGTAAACTCCGTACAGACAGCACCCATGGTCAGGATCGAACCCGAGTCTCTTGCGCTATCAGGCAGCAACTACCACTGCGTACTGTGCATATATAAATATGCTTATAAATAATAAATATATAATAATCAATGATACAATACACTAATAACTTTAATACTAAGTAACCATAATACTGCAAGTCCATAGACTATCATAGTTGCTGAGGTTAGTGTTGTGCAATGTTCACGAGCCCGATGGTTGCTGGGAAGATGCCGTTCTTGAAATATTGAACAAAAAATTAAATAAAGACATTAAAATATTCCAGCTCAAGCACTTAATGTTTTCCACAGGGTCAGCAAACCTGTTCAAATGATTTCTGATATGCCAACCCTCCCTGCCCTATATCTAATCCCTCCCTTCAAACTCACTGCTGCCTACTCCAGCAACAGTGGACAACCAGATGTGCCAACATCTGGTTTCACAAATTCATAAGTTCCAGGAGTAGAATTAGACCATTCGGCCCATCAAGTCTACTCCACCATTCAATCATGGCTGATTTATATTTCCCTCTCAACCCCATTGTCCTGCCTTCTCCCCATAACCCTTGACACCCGCACTAATAAAGAATCAGAATTTCTGCCTTAAAAACATCCATTGACTTAGTCTCCACATGTCAATGAATTCCACAGATTCATCACCCTCTGACTGAAGAAATTCCTCCTCATCTTCTTAATGAAGGGTATTCCTTCTGAGGGTACGTCCTTTTATTCTAAGGGTGTGGCCCTGGTCCCAGACTCTCCCACTCGTGAAAACATCCTCTCTACATCCACTCTATCCAGGCCTTTCACTATTCGGCACGTCTCCTCCCCATCATGGACTTCTGCATTTCAACACAGTTGTGCAGATATCTGACAGGGACTCAACAATAAATATCGTCTGGTAAGAAAGATTCAGTCCTGTTACAGACAACCTTGTTCCCTTGCTCAGTCTGAAGAAGAGTCTCGACCCGAAACGTCCCCCATTCCTTCTATCCAGAGATGCTGCTTGCCCTGCTGAGTTACTCCAGTGTTTTGTGTCTATATTCCCTTGATCTGAACCCTTGCTTGGTCTATCATTGAGGATATCACTCCTGTCAGCTCCCCATTGCCAATATCCACATTGCCAGAGTTCACAAAGACAGACGATTAGTGACACAAGAGACGGCAGATGAGGGAATCTCGAGCAATATACAAACTGCTGGAGGAACTCATCGGGTCAGGCGGCATCTGTAGACAGTCAGCGTATCGAGTCGAGATCCTTCATCTAGAGTAGGGGGGAGATAGCCGGTGTGCAGGTGTGAGGGCGAGATGTGGAGCAAGAGCTGGCAATGACCCAGACGAGGAGGGGTTGAGCAGAAGATAGTCAGGTAGATGGAGGAAAGGGTGAAGATGGTGATAGAGGCTGGGAGATGATGTGGGGACAGTAATGGGCTGGGGATTCTGGAATCTCATGTCAGAGTAGAACCAAATAAGGGAGGCAGGGGGGTGGGGGGCAGATGGGAACAGTGGTGGGAAGCGAAGAAACTGGGTGATGACGGGGGAGGGGTAGAGGTGTCCACAAAGGAAGGGGTGCAGCAGAGGACCTGGGTAGATCAGACGAGGAGTGAAAGGATAAAGGGGCAGAGGGGGAGTGGGTTAGTTTAGATTAGTTTAGTTTATTGTCACGAGTACCGAGGTACAGTGATAAGCTTTTGTTGCGTGCTATTCAGTCAGCGGAAAGACAATAGATGATTACAATCCAGCCGTCCACTGTGTACAGATACTTGATGAAGGGAATAATGCTTCACGCAAGATAAAGTTCAGTATAGTCCGATTAAAGAAAGTCTGAGGGTCCCCAATGAGGTAGATAGTAGCTTGGGACTGCTCTCTAGTTGTTGATAGGGCGGTTCAGTTGCCTGATAACAGCTGGGAAGAAACTGCCCTTGAATCTGGAGGTGTATGTTTACACTTCTGTACAACTTGCCTGATGGGAGAGGGGAGAAGAGGGAGTGATCGGGGTGAGACTCATTCTTGAATATGCTGCTGGCCTTGCCGAGGCAGCGTGAACTGCTAAACATGAGTTACCTACAAATGGATAATTCTGTGGTCTACCATTGAGTTGTAGACTACCCACGCAGAAAATGAGGAAGTACAATTAGGAATGACTCATCATTGTCTGACAACCTATTTTAGAATACCACAGCCACATACCACAACTATTTCTGGTGGCTTCCCAGCATACAAGTTTGAGTCTAAACTTCAACCCAGATGGGATAATGAGTCAGAATATTATCCCTTTGAAACACAAGGGTTGGCTTCAATCAAAGCAAAACTACCCGCATGAGAGCATCTGGAAATAAATAAAAACACAGCCCTTACAATTCTCATTGCCGGCCATTATAATGGCTTTAAAAGTAAAACATTATTAAGGCAGCAAATCTAAAATACAAGCCAACAATTCTGGGAATACTTGGCATACTACACATGACCAATTAAGAGGGGATAGAATTAATGTTTCAGATCAATGACTGTTCATCAGAACTGTTCAGAATAATTTATTTTGTTGAAAGCCATTTTACTGCCGTCCTGCTTAGTTTTCCTGTTTGTATCCACTCATTATCACTTTCCCCACAGCCAACAATGGACCATTATGGGCTCCACATTCCCTTGATTATCGTTGCTTGCTTTGATTTGTTCGTTTCAATCATTTTTTTCTTTGTATCTTTTCACACCTCTAGTTTCTCTCTCGCCCGATTCTCGGTCTGAAGAAGGGTCTCGACCCGAAATGTCACCAATTCCTTTTCCCCAGAGACCCGCTGAGCTGCTCCAGTGTTTTGTGTCTATCTTCAACCTGAAAAGTTACATCGTCTCCATATATGTGGGTGCTGATTGGCCTACTGATTATTTCCAGGAGATTTTCCTTTTTATATTTTCATTACTTTAAATGATTTTGTAGCAGCTGACTGAACAGCCTTAGCAAGCTTATTCCTTGACTGAATTAGACCCGTTCATGATGTTGCTGCCTGGAAGATTCTAATGACACCTCATCACCTCCGTGCCCAATAATGTATCCCAACTCATGACCAAATGCTTTATCAAATTGATAATCAGAGATACAGCATGGAAAAAGGTCCTTCAGCCCACGCTGACCATCGATCACCCCTCACACCAGTTCCATGTTACCAATTCTGCATCCACTCCCTACACATTAGGGGCAGTTAACTTACAAACCTGCAAGTCTTTGGAATGTGTGAGGAAACCCACGCGATCACAGGGAGAACGTACAAACTCCACGCAGACAGCACCTGAAGTCAGGATCGAACACGGGTCTCTGGCGCTGTGAGGCGGCAACACTACCGCCGCCCCATTGTGCCATCCTAATGACCAGATGAGAGCTCACAAGAAATAAACCCCCAAATGGCATCGTTTTGAAAAGTATAGGTACAGGTCTGAAGAAGTATCTCGACCTGAAACGTTGCCTGCTTTAAGATAGGCACAAGGATACGCAGGGAATGGAGGGATGTGGATCATGTGCAGCCAGATGAGATCAGTTCAGCTAGGCATTATGTGCGACACAAACATCGTGGGCCAAAGGGCCCCCTTCCTGTGCTGTAGTGTTTTATGTTATTATCAGAGTCCAATTAACCTGCCAGCATTAATGCAAATCATCATTATTAAATAAGTGGTGTTTTTAATAACTGGAAGTGCGCTATAGCTTTTACAGTTAAGATGTAAATCCAAAATGGCGTCCATGCTAGTCACAAAAGTGGATCCGCAATCACACATTACAATCGCTCCACTGTTTGAAATTGCTACTCCAACAGCAGCATTTCTTATTTTAACTATGCTCTTCTTAATCTCCTCTCAGATCTGTCATCAGAGACCCTCAGGCTGTCTTTGATCAGACTGAAGTGGCTTTATCTTGCCCTAACATTATTCACGTTATTCCCTTTATCCTGTATCTGTTCACTGCGGACGGCTCAATTGTAATCATGTGTAGTCTTTCCGCTGACTGGTTAGCACACAACAAAAGGTTTTCACTGCACCTCGGTACACGTGACAATACACTAAATTCAAACTCAACTAAAATTGCCAATATATAAATAGGAAATAATAAATAAAGACATGTAGTTTACAAAAATATCTAATCAGTTAATTCATGTTAAAGAGATGCAACAAATTTGGAAGGCATAGTGTAAGAAGAATGCTTCTGGGAAACTTAGTTTCAGTGTTGGTGTGATGGGATACTTAATTACAATTTAAAGCTATATATTTAGCAAGAAGACCACATTTAATGCTAAATAAACCTTCCTCTTTACTGGATGTATAACAAATTCAAATGAAGTTTATGTGACAGAAAAAAATGCTCCCATATCCTTGATATGAAATCAGCAGGTGTAGATGACAAAGAAAACAAAAGAATAACTGCAGTGAATAAAGGAAAGCCTTAAATAACTTATTGTTTGAAAATATAGATCTATCAATGTCATATTAAAAATACATGCATTATGAAAACAAAATTCAGCTAATTTGATTTGGAGTATGCGGATAGCAGTAATGTGGTTTTCATGACATAGCGTCAGTTAAAAATTCATTAACTTTTGCATAAAATTTGTAGTTTAAGTGGTTTTTTTCTTATGATGATGCACCTTAATTTGCAAGAGACTTATCTCACTGACTGTAAAGCACTTTGGATATTTTAAGATCGGAAAAGGAGTTGTATAATTACTAGTTGGCATAGATAGTGTAGACAGACTGAATCCTTTTTCCAGGGTAGTAATGTCAAAACTAGTAGGTACAGTTAGAGTCATAGAGTGATACAGTGTGGAAACAGGCCCTTTGGCCCTCTTGCCCACTCTGGCCAACATGTCCCAGCTACACTAGTCCCACCTGCCTGCGTTTGGTCCATATCCCTCCAAACCTGTCCTATCCATGTACCTGTCTAACTGTGTCTTAAATGTTGGAATAGTCCCAGCCTCAACTACCTCCTCTGGCAGCTTGTTCCATGCTCCCACCACCCTTTGTGTGAAAAAGTTACCCCTCAGATTCCTGGTAAATCTTTTCCCCTTCACCTTCACCTTATATCTATGCTGCTGGTCCTCGATTCACCTATAAGCGAGTTTGGTATTCTGAAAAAAGCAAAGAATCGTGGGATTTGTCAAAGTTCACAAGCGATAAAATCTCTCGGCAGCCGTCCCACGGCATGGACAGAGACATGCGCCTCATCTGTAGCCAGGGTCGATCCTGCTGCCAAACCGCCACTGGACCATCCCCGTTCCGTCCCGAGTGCCCCGTTCCCCCCCCCCCCCCCCACCCCTCCGGGGGCGGCCAGAGACATCAGGAATCAGACGGGAGCGGCGTCCCCAGGCCCACAGCCAGCGCAGAGAAGCAGCGCTAAATCCAGCTACTCTGCCTGTTAACCCACCAGCCCTGGACTTAAGGGAACGACGGCCCAGGCTTACAGCCAGCGCGGAGAAGCAGCGCTAAATCCAGCTCAACTCTGCCTGTCTCGCCGGGTTAACCTACAGCCCGGACTGACGGGACCCTAGCCCGGAGCCATGGAATTAGCTCTGCTTCTCCGCGCTGGCTGTAAGCCTGGGCCATCGTTCCCGTAAGTCCAGGGCTGGTGGGTTAACAGGCAGAGTAGAGCTGGATTTAGCGCTGCTTCTCCGCGCTGGCTGTGGGCCTGGGGGCGCCGCTCCCGTCAGACTCCCGACGTCTCTGGCTTCCCCCGGACGGGGGGGACGGGGCATTCGGGAGGGGACGGGGATGGTCCAGTGGCGGTTCGACCGTGATTGCGACGGCGGAGACCCGGGATCGATCCTGGCTGCGGATGAGACGCAGGTCTATGCTGCGGCACGGCTACAGAGTGATTTTCGCTTGTGACCTATGACCTGGGCATGCGCAGTCGGAATACAGAACTCGTATATTCTGGGCAAGAAACTCTGGTAGCAACTACCCAATCTATTCTAAGGTCCGAGGGGAGGGAAGGTTAGAGGAGATGTGCGGGGCGAGTATTGTTTTGGGTGGTGGGGGCCGTGAACGCACAGCCCAGGGAGGTGGTGGAAGCAGAGACGATAGTGGCATTTAAGAGGCTTTTAGATAGGCTCGTGGATATGCAGGGAATGGAGGGATAAGGATCACGTGCAGATAGAAGGGAGTTCTTCAGTCTGATGAAGTGTCTCGACCCGAAACATCACCCAATCCTTCTCTCCAGAAATGCTGCCTGTTCCACTGAGTTACTCCAACTTTTTGTATCTATCTTTGTTTAATTTAACTTCATGTCATCATGCTCAGTACAAACATTGTGGGCCGAAGTGCCTGTTTAGTACTGACCTGTTCTAACTTTTATGTTCAAAATTAAAATATGACTTTGTCTAACAGTTATTCATAATCATCCCGTTAATCCTCACATCATGACTGACCAGTTGAATCACTCCAGCACTTTAGTCCTTAGAGATACCATGTGGGAACAGGTCCTTCGGCCCAACAAGTCCGCATCGACCAGCATTCACATCGTACATGGCACTATCCGACGACACGCTAGGAACAATTTACAATTTACAAAGCCAATTAACCTACAAACCCGCACGTGTTTGAAACCGGAGCACCCGGAGAAAGCCCACGCGGTCACGGGGAAAATGTACAGACGCCGTACGGACAGCACCCGCAAACACTGTGTCTTTTTGTTTTGCAAACCATCATCTGCAGTTCCTTGTTTCTACGTTAATTCATGAAAATAACCATTTCATTTTAAGCTACACGTACTGGTGAGTAATTTCCTCTTTGTAAAGCAACAATGTTTTTGTTTTTAAATGTAATTCTTCCTGCTCTGCAGGGATGATTGGGATAGATAAAATAATCATTACGATCCCTTTTTTTGGATCCGACATGTCCAAATAACGGACCAATGTATCAACAGCCTGGCACAGAGCGAATGATCATTGCAAACCGCAGCAGTCTTTTCAGCTGTCTCAATCTCTGGAACTCAATCTTCATTCCTTGTATTGTTATGTGAAGCTACAATACAGAGTGTCTGTGGATTTTATCTTCTTCAGCTCAGGTCAGCTCTGCATAGTTTAATTGAAACCCATTACACAAAAGTTGTTAGAGACAAGAGACTGCAGTTGTTGGAATCTTGAGCAAACTGTTGGAGGAACTCAGTGGGCCAGGCAGCATCTGTGCAGGGAAATGAACAGGAGACAATTTGTTTTTGATTGAAAGATGCAGCACGGAAGCAGGCCCTTTGGCCCATCGAGTCCACGCCGACCATCGATCACCCATTCACACAAGGCAGCAGGAGAATGGGATTGAGAGCGAAAGATAGATTAGCCATGATTGAATGGTGGAGTAGGCTTGATGGGTTCGAATGGTCTAATTCTGCTTCTATAACTTATGAACACTAGTTCTATGTTATCCAACTTTCAGATCCACAAACCAACTTCCCTTCCGCTGGCTCCAGCTACACTTCATGTTGCCTCGGCAAGTCCACCAGCATAACCATGGATGAGTCTCACCCCGGTCACTCCCTCTTCTCCACTCTCCCATCAGGCAAGAGATGCAGAAGTGTAAA
This sequence comes from Malacoraja senta, assembly GCA_038087875.1. Taxonomy (NCBI): domain Eukaryota; kingdom Metazoa; phylum Chordata; class Chondrichthyes; order Rajiformes; family Rajidae; genus Malacoraja; species Malacoraja senta. The sequence goes on along the minus strand of CM075977.1, from coordinate 81,839,912 downwards.
AATGCACACATGCAGATTCAGGGATAGTTTCTTCCAAAATACAAGATTCAATTTAATTGTCACATGTACCAATTAAGGTACAGTGAAATCCCCAGCTGTTATCAGGCAACTGAACCATCCTTTCACCAGCTAGAGAGCGGTCCTGACCCACCACCCACCTCATGGCAGACCCCCTTCTCACTGCTACCTTCGGGCAGGAGGTGCAGAAGCCTGAAATCGCACGCCACCAGATTGAGGAACAGCTACTTTCTTACAACGTGAAGTGCTGGATCAACACAGCAATTCAGGTAGCACTTCAGCACTTTGTGCTTTTTTGTAAGATGCTGCTTGATCTGCTGTGTTACTCCAGAACTCTCCCTTTTTTGTTCTTGTGTTCTTTTTTGTAAACCAACATCTGCAGTTCCTGTACTTTCCTACAACCTTCAGGTTCTTGAACCAACCTGCACAGCCCTAATCCTACCTCGACAACAGAACACCACGGACCACCTCTTCCACTGTGATGGATTTATGGGCCTGTCCCACTTGGTGATTTTTTAGGCAACTGCCGGCGACGGTCATAGTCATAGCAGGTCACCGCAAAACCGGCGACAACATGGCGACAACCTACGACAGCACCTACGTCAGGAGAAGTCAAGCTACGCTCATTGGTGTCAAACCCACTGTCGGCGAAAATTTTTCAACATGTTGAAAATTTAGCGGCATCCAGAAAGATGCTACGACTTTTTGCGCGACCGAGGAGACTACTCCCGGCGACCACCGGCGAACATGTGGCGACAAACTAGTCGCCTGTAGTTGCCTAAAAAATCGCCCATTATTCTCCAAATGTGGTTTACAATAAAGTCTTGTATTTAGCAGTCTTTTCATTTCACTGTCTTGCAGAATTTCTCTGTAATTTATATACAATTTATGTGTCATCTGTGTACAATTTATGTGTCATTTATGTACAATTTATGTCATTTATATACAATGTGTAATTTATGTACAATTTGTGTGTGATTTTTGTATAATTTATGTATGATTTATATTTTTGTACATTTGTCTGACTCTAGGCGACTAGGTTGCTGCTGCTAGCAAGATTTTCAATGTACTTGTATCTCATCATACTTGTGCATATGACAATAAACTCAACTTGCCATGACTGATGCCAGAAACAAAGTGCTGGAGTTATTCAGTGGGCCAGGCAGCATCTGTGGAGGGAAATGGTCAATCAACGTATCAGGGCGGACCCTTCCCCTGGACTGGATGAAGTTTATTTCTATTCTTCTATCCGTTTCCCTCCACGGATGGTGTTGGCCCACTGAATTCCTCCAGCAGCTTGTTTTTCGCTCCAGTTTCCAGCATTTCCAGTCTCTGGTGTCACCACTTAGCTAATGCTGTCAGCTTCAATCAGCGTTTTATTCAAATCCTTGCTGAGTATAAAATCGCCAAAATGTGATTCTATACTATTGCTAAATAAACTATTGTCCCATCAACCTTATTCTGTCTGTTTGGCCACATTTCTTTAACTACTAAAAGGACCAAAGCTATGGACCAAACACAGCTAAATGGAATTAGTGTAAATAAGCAAACAGCTTGATTCTGTACTACACTGAATCGGACTTATTAATCCTGATAAACAATATTTTCTTCAGAACCTACACTCTTACCACTGAAATAACCATTGGTTCCCATTTTGAGGATGTACAATAAGTTACTGCCCTGTAGCACCTTAGATCCTGGTTTGATCCTACGGGTGCTGTCTGTTCAGAGCTTGTACCTTCTCCCTGAGACCACGTGGGTTTTCTTCATGTGCTCTGGTTTCCTCCCATTCTCCAAAGACAGTACAGGTTTGTAGGTTAATTGGCATCTGTAAAATTGACCCCAGGTCATGTAGGATAGTGCTAGTGTACGGGGTGATCGCTGGTTGGCGCGGACTTGGTTGCCCGAAGGCCCTGTTTCCACACTGTACCCCAAAGTCTGAAGAGGACAAATAGATTTTACAATCGACTGAAGCTGACCATTCAACATTCTCCAAATCCATAGTATACTTTGATCCGAACTTGTTATGAACTGGCTTGTAACCGAACAGTTTGTGAATTCCACTCAGAGTGAAATAATTGTTCCACACTGCTTTCCTCCCACATTCCAAAGACGTGCAGATTTATTTGTTCATTGGCTTCTATAAATTGCCCCCAGTGTGCAGAATGTGCAAGTGGGATAACATAGAATTCTACTGTACGGGTGCTCGATGGTCAGAATGGACTCAGTGGGCCAAAGGGCCTGTTTCCACGCTGTGCCTCCTAACTAAACTAAGCTAATATTCTCAGGAGCTGCGGTTAGACAGAGTTCAAGAAAGAGGAGAGAGGTGTCAGGGTGAATTTGAGAGCAGGGTGGAAGTTAGTGGTGACGTAAATAAAGTCCATGAATGGTCCCGACCTGAAACATCACCCATCCATTTTTTCCAGAGATGCCGCCTGACCTGTTGCATTCAATGAGGTTCATAGTTGAGGTTAGCGTTGTGCAATGTTCAAGATTCTGATGGTTGTTGGGAAGAAGCTGTTCTTGAAGCTTATACCTTCTCCCGATGGCAGGAATGAAATGAAAGGGTGGCCATCAAATGAGAGCGAGAACAGCAGGCAAAGTATTCCTCACTTTGCTCTTTGCGGCAACAAATTAGCGAGGCGTATATTCTATCAAAACCTCAAGACCCTAATGGTCCCTGTAATTTCTCATTTTGTACTTTCTGAAAGGTTACCATCTCCAGTACGGTTCTCCTGCGAGTTTCAGTAGGAAGGAAATCATTAAACAAAAATCTCCTTGTTTAGTTCTTTCCTTGTAGCAGACTATCCGTCTCATCTTGACTTTCCTCTTTCATAATGGGATCACTTTAGGCATATAATCAAAATCTATTTGTTTTCCTTTAATTACCCAGAATGGAATATTTAATTGTGCATGCTGAAAAGAATAATTACTTTCAAAAGAAGATTTACTTTTGCCTAGCTGGTGTAACTCAGCGGGTCAGGCAGCAAGCAACTCTTGAGTAAAGGAAGAGGAGACGTTTTGGGTCGAGACCCTGCTTCAGTCTCAATCCAAAACATCACCTATTCTTATTCTTCAGAAATGATGCCTGACCCGCTGAGTTACTCCAGCATTTTGTATTTATCTTTGGTTTAAATCAGCATCTGCAGTTCCTTCCGACACAAATTATTCATACATATTTCTGCAACAAAGTTGGCAAGGCTCGTTCATTTATTTTCATATTTTTCCAAACCCATTTCCAATTATGACACTATTCAACTATATTTAATTATTTTGTGCATTATTATTGACACAGTACGCAGCTGGTAGAGCTGCTGTTTTACAGCGCAAGAGACCCAGGTTCAATCATGACTATGGGTACTGTCTGTACAGAGTTGTATATTATCCCTGTGACCATGTGGGCTTTCTCCAGGTGCTCCGGTTTCCCTCCACATCCCAAAGATGTGCGTGTTTGCAGGTTGTGTGAACTCTGTAAATTGCTCCTTGCAGTGGATGTAAAAGAGGGATAAATAACATAGTCTAATGTGAACGGGTGATCGATGGTTGGCATGGACACGGTGGGCCGAAGGCTTGTTTCCACACTATCTCTCAAACTAAAAAACTATAAAATAAAATAAAGGTTGCACCATTGATAGAATGATAGAATGTTCCCAATGATGGGGGAGTCCAGAACCAGGGGCCAAAGTTTAAGAATAAGGGGTAAGCCATTTAGAACGGAGATGAGGAAACACTTTTTCACACAGGGAGTTGTGAGTCTGTGGAATTCTCTGCCTCAGAGGGCAGTGGAGGCCGGTTCTCTGGATACTTTCAAGAGAGAGCTAGATAGGGCTCTTAAAGATAGCAGAGTCAGGGGATATGGGGAGAAGGCAGGAACGGGGTACTGATTGGGGATGATCAGCCATGATCACATTGAATGGCGGTGCTGGCTCGAAGGGCCAAATGGCCTACTCCTGCACCTATTGTCTATTGGCATCAAAAATGGATTCCATGTACAGTTATATTGGACGAATTAGCCCAAAGGACTCTCTGACTATCTCCAAGCCTCCTTAAAAACCCTCTTGGAATCCACCTGTTTGGCTAAGCCTTTGATCATTTGCACAGTCATAGTCATACAGCGTGGAAACGGGCCCTTCGGCGCAAGTTGCCCACACTGGCCATCTGCACTAGTCTCATCTGCCTGTGCTTGGCCCATATCCCTCTAAACCTGTCCTATCCATGCACCTGTCCAAATGTTTCAAACGTTGCAATACTATCTGCCTCAGCTACCTCCCCCAGCAGCTCGTTCCATCCACCCACTACCCTCTGTGTGAAAAGGTTACCCCTCAAGTTCCTGTTAAGTCTTCCCCCCCTCACCTTAAACCTACAACGGGAGCTGTCCGTACAGGAGTTTGGACTTAAACCTACAACGGGAGCTGTCCGTAAGGAGTTTGTACATTCTCCCTGTGACCTACGTGGGCTTTCCCTGGGATCTCCGGTTTCCTCCCACACTCCAAAGACGCACAGGTTTGTAGGTCAATTGGCTTGGTTTAATTGTAAATTGCCCCTAGTGTGTGTAGGATAGTGTTAGCACGCAGGGATCACTGGTTGGTGCGGACTCAGTGGGCTGAGGGGCCTGTGTCCGTGCAGTACCCCTAAACTAAACTAAACGAAGGAGCATAAAAACATGGGTGCGGACTGGGTGAGTAAAGCAGCCTGCTTCTGTGCTGTAAATTCTGTTTAATATCGCACCATGGTAAATCAATTGTAACACATGGTATAGTTCATTCAGCTTACTTCATGTTTTGGCATTTTGCCTCAATTTCTTCATACTTCTTTTCTATTTGACCTTTGGTGCTGTCTGGTTTTTTTTTTAATCATTTTACCGTGGAAATCCCTAAATTCATATAATTGATCTCATCTTATTTCTTTACAAAGCACTTTACCGTGTCATCTGAACCTTTGAAAGCAATTCAAAGTTGAAACTGATTATTTCCCTATTGCCAAGATGTCAGGAACTTGCATGACAATCTGCATGTCGTTCAACTCGATTTTAAAGTTAATCATATTTGCATTTTTCGTTTTCATATTTACTCTAAAGTTGGAGGTCACAGCTGTTTTATAGTTACAATGATACAAGCCAAGAAGAATTGCTTTCCCCCTGTGGGACCTAAAAGCTTACACTTGTAAAATCACTGCGATAACAACCAAATGCATTTCAGCACAATTCAGTGAACCTTAAAATTGATAATTCAGTATCAGTGCTTCGTATCATTGAATGGTGTAATGATACAAAAGAAAGAGGAGGTAATTCACTGTAGCATTCCTCTCTTGACTCTTTGAAAGTATCATCATGAGTTTCTCTGCTCTTTTACTCTTTGAAAGTTAGACCCATATCAAACCGATTTCACTGTTCACCTGGTATACAATTGCCTCTGGGCGTTTCATGGGCTTGTCGTCCCAGGGTCTGTTGGAATGTGACACCCTCTACAGGGAATCTGGAACATCTGCAAGGAGCCTTTTTCAACCAATTTAAACTGAAGAATCCCCCTGTGCAACAATGCAGAAAGGAAAACATAGGAACTCCATTAACATCATTGCACAGGAAGGAAAGCAGAGACAATGGGGGATATAAATGAAAGAACTGACAGAAAATATGCTTTTTTTTTCTTAAATCTACAACACCAATTTTCTTCTCAAACTCTATGAATGCAAGGTTAAATTTTCAGGGCTAGAGAGGATGTTCATCAACAGATATCAGACGATGCCATCGCAAGCTCAATTGCTCCCAAAGCAGGTAAAAGCAGTGAGAAATGAGCAAAAATTGAGGCCACGCGCATATTTCTCCACGCTGGTTCCAATGGAGAAGACTGGAACAAGGTAACCCATGAAGGAGTGAGGTATGACTGACAATAGTTTTGGAATTTCCCCAACCACCTACAATGGTTTAATGGCGCTTTATTTGTCACATATGCAATTGCACAGTCAAATTCATTTTGCAGATATTACACATGCAGGCTCCGCCATTTTTGGCGCCATTATTCCAAGTCCAAAGTCTGGTCGACCCACGTGCTCGATGTACTGGAGCAGTACCCGCGAACCGATGTCCCTCCCCATTCCCAGTTACCATCACCATCCCCTCCCCCTTCCCAGTTCTCCCACCAGTCTTACTGTCTCTGACTACATTCTATCTCTGTCCTGCCCCCTCCACTGACATCAGTCTGAAAAAGGTCCTGTCCCAAAACATCGCCCATTCCTTCTCTCCAGAGATGCAGCCTGTCCTGCTGAGTTACTCCAGCATTTTGTGCCTCCCTCCCCTTTTGCCGGCCATCTTTATATCCCAGGGGTGCCTCCTACAGCTGACCTTGAAGGCGCTGGAGGCAATACCCCAGTTCACCCTCCTACCAGCTTTTGCTCCTCACGTCCGATGTCTCCAGTTCCCTCCCGGCTCCGCCGTCCAATGAGCCTTCGGGCGGGTTCCCGGTCCCACCGACCGACGACGGCCTTCTAGAAGTTGTCCAAAATACAACGCGCTGGAGGAACTCAGTGGGTCAAGCAGCATCTCGGGAGGGAATAGACAGTCAACAGGCCATTCAGCCCTTTGAGCCAGTACTGCCATTCAATATGATCATGGCTGATCATCCAAAATCAATACCCCGTTCCTGCTTTTTCCCCATATCCCTTGATTCCTTTAGCTCTAAGAGCTAAATCTAACTCTCTCTTGAAAACATCCAGTGAACCGGCCTCCACTGCCTTCTGTGGCAGAGAATTCCACAGATTCACAACTCTCTGGGTGAAAATGTTTTTCCTCATCTTAGTCCTAAATGGCCTAACTCTTATTCTTAAACTGTGATCCCTGGTTCTGGACTCCCCCAACATGAGGAACATTTTTCCTGCATCTACCCGTCCAATCCTCTAAGAATTTTATATGTTTCTATAAGATATCCTCTCATCCTTCTAAATTCCAGCGAATAAACAGACAATAATAGTGCAAAAATAATGTCCCCAAGTTTATATATTTCAGAGCCTATTTGGAGTTTGTAGTGTTTAATAGCCTGATAGTGTCATAGATTCATAGAGTGAGGAAACAGGCCCTTTGGCCCAAATTGCCCACACCGACCAACATGTCCAATCTACACTAGTCCCACCTGCCTGTGTTTGGCCCATATCCCTCTAAACCTGTCTAAATGTTTCTTAACCGTTGCAATAGTACCTGATGGTTGTAGTGAAGAAGCTGGGAGAACCTGGACGTTACATGACAGCTGTCTATATAAAAATAATTCGCCTTTTCTTCGATCTAGTTTTATTGAAAACCACTTTACGTCCATATTCTTAGGTTGACAACCCTGCTGACAGGCTAAGAATTTCCTTATTTTAAAAATAAAATTCCACCTAATCCTGGAAATTAAGCAAACAGTCAAGTGTTAATCGCAAACTGTCTACTTTGCCAAATCAAAAAAAAATCACCGTCTCGCCTTACAGTCTGTAGGAGAGGAAAATGAAATTGTTCTTCATTTGTATATTGCAGTATAACAGCTATATATTCTCCAACCTCTTAAGCAATATTTGGACAGCATCAATATGTCAGTGTAATGACAAAACTAAAATAATGGATGATTGATAACAATTGCATTTCAAAATTAAAAAAAACATTACATTTGCTTGTTGGCATTGCACTATTCCTATCAGGATAAGGTGGATTGCTGCAAATAAATCTTTCTGGTTGATCCTTCACCTCTGCCCTTTGTAGGCTTTAGCAAATGATTTGCCCTCATTGGCTTTTTGCTTCAACTGTATAGTCCAGGAATTATGGTCAATTCCGACCATTTTCATTGCCCCTTCACAATTCCTGACAGGTTCCACCATGGTCCACTAATTGGTCATTTGCCACTGTAGGACATTATTGGGAAGTTGGCCACTACCAAGTCTATAGGGATGCCGTGGCCATCTCAGGCAATGTTGGCTCAAAATGGACAGATGTAGAGCTAGTTTAACTTAGTTTAGTTTATTGTCACATGTAAGAGGTACAGTGAAAAGCTTTTTCGTTGTATGCTATTGAATCGGTGGAAAGTTGCTGGTTTACACAAAAGATATACACAAAATGCTGGAGTAACTCAATGCGACAGGCAGCATCTCTACAGAGATGGAACTCTCAGGTTCGATCCTGGCCAAAGGGCCCGTTTCCACACTCTATCTCTATTCTAAACAAAACATCTCTACCTAATATAGACACTGGAGTGCTGGAGTAACTCAGTGGGTCAGGCAGCATTTCTGAATAAACAGGATGGGTGATGTTTCAGGTCAGATCCCTTTTTCAGACTGATACCCTGCCTGACTGATGGAAGGCAAATGTACCAAAAGCCTTCTTGACAATCCTATCTACCTACGACTCTGTATTCCCAAATTCTGCTCTATAATACTTCCCAGGGCCCCGCCATTCATTACGAAGGTCGTGCTCTGGTTTGACTTACTAAAATACAACACCTCACACATATCCCCATTTACCATTCCTCAGCCCACTTGCCCAAATAATCAAGATCCTGCTGTGATTTTTGATAACCATTTTCACTTCTTATCAAACTTTATTGTCATATTCAAAATAAATGATATGTGTAGTCCAGAGATCAGAGAACCAGTCCATTGTTTAGCTTAACGATACAGTGCGGAAACAGGCCCTTCAGCCCACTGAGTACGCGCCGACCAGTAGTCCCAGCACACTAACACGATCCTACTAGGGACAATTTACAATTTTACTGAAACCAATTAACCTACAAACTCGTATGTCTTTTTCGAGAGTGGCAGGAAACCAGAGCACCCGCGAAAACCCACGTGGTCACAGGGAGAATTAACAAACTTTGCACAGACAGCACCCGTAGTCAGGATCGAATCCGGGTCTCTGGCGCTGCAAGGCAGCAACTCTACCACTGCGGCACTGTGCCGCCCTAATTAACTAAATAAAAATTAACTTAAATATATATTAAAAAATTTTAAACTGGCTCTTTATGGAATTGCTAGTCTTCCTCGGGAGTAAGGCCAATATCTGAAAAAGGGTCCCGACCCAAATCGTCACCCATCCTTTTTCTCCAGAGATGCTGCCTGACCTACTGAGTAACACCAGCATTTTCCATCCATCTCTGACAATGGGTCGTTTGCGGAATTCCTTTGGGAGCTTGAAAGTACTGAATTGCTCAGCACTTACTCTGGCCCATTCGCTCATTAACTTTGCATCAGGGTAGATAGAGAGAATTAGTGACAGCAGGAAAACAACTCACTGGCGGAGTGGGTAGTGGAGGCAAAAGCTCACAACATTTAAAAAGCAGCTAAACAAGCACTTGAATCACCTATAGATAAGAGACCATGGACCAAGGGCTGGTAAATGCAATTAGCATGGATAGATACTTGATGTTCAGTGTGGACCTGCTGGACAGAGGGCCAGTTTCTATGTGCATGACCACCATGACCATCACATTATCAGATGAAAGACTCAGCAATGTCTAATATGGACGCTGTCATTTTAAATGAACAATTCACCATTGCAACAGGAGATTATGAATTGACACTTTAATTCCTTGAGCACTCAAGTAGAGTCATAATAAAGTTTACATTTATTCTTATAAACCAGTAATAATGGATTTTAGATTGTGGCAAGGCATCTAATCATTTTAAACAATTGAAGGACGTGTACGAACAATAAAATTCAATTCAGAACAGGCCTGTAAATGCTGGTCCTCTTTGACCTTGAATCTACAAGAAATAGAGGTAGCCTCACCGAAATGTATCCAATTCATGAAGGCTTTAATAAGGTAGATGTGGGGATGATGTCTCCACTAGTTGAGATGTCCCAAATAGGCTGAAGGGTGGGAGGGGGAGAAGGGGAGGGGGGGTGGCAGTCCATAGTCTTAAAATAAGTAGACTATTTAGGACTGAAGGGCTGTAGAGGCTCGAGCCTTGATTGCATTCAGAAAAGAGTTCCATAGATACAGTATCTACACGTTAAAGAAATCAATCGATGTGGAGATAGTGGTTGGAAATGGTGTTGAGGTAGACCACCCACGACCTTGTCAAACATCTGAGCAAGTTGGAAGGAGTCAGCTGGCCCCTTTCTCATGTTCTTACTTTTATTTTTAAACTTTGTAAGTAGGCAGAGCACACCATTCAGCTCATCATTTTCAGATGTTCTATTTTGGGTCTCATTGTTTAAGATAATTTAGTTTAGTTTATTGCCACATGCAACTAGGTACAGTGAAAAGCCTTTTTGTTGCCTGCTATCCAGTCGGCGGAAAGACAATACATGATTACAATCAAGTCGTCCACAGCCTACTGAAACAGGATAAAAGGAATAAAGTTTAGTGCATGGTAAAGTCCAGTAAAATCCGATTAAAGATAGTCCAAAGAGGTAGATGGTAGCTCAGGACCGCTCTCTAGTTGTTAATAGGATAGTTCAGTTGCATGATAACAGCTGGGAAGAAACTGTCCCTGAAACTGGAGATGTACGTTTTCACGCTTCTGTACCTCGTGCCTGATCGGAGAGGGGAGAAGAGGGTGAGACTCTCCTTGATTACGCTGGTGGCCTTGCCGAGGCAGCGAGAAGTGTAGATGGAGTCAGTGGAAGGGAGGTTGGTTTGTGTGATGATCTAGATTGCTTCCATAATACTATGCAATTTCTTGTGGTCTTGGATGGAGCTGTTCCCAAACCATGCTGAGATGCATCCCAATAAAATGCTTTCTATGGCACGAGGAAGTGGCCGTGCTTTCCATTTTGTGAGGCACAAGTTACAGAGTTATAGAGTCGTGCAGCGTGGAAACAGGCCCTTTGGCCCAACTTGTCCATGCCGTCCAAGATGCCCCATCTATGCTGTCCCATCTGCAAATTGTGGTCCTGGGAGACACACACTAGATCATTCAGAGTTGAGGACCTTAGGGCTGCTCTTTGGATTGCCCAGAGAGCAGAGGAGGCCGAATCATCAAATGCATTCAAACGTGCAATGGACTTGTTGGGAAAACAACAGGCCTTGGGGACCAGGCAGGAGAGGAGTGTTAAGCCCATGATATTCCTTAGGAAATTATATAAGGGATCTGTCCGACACAACCAAGTCTTAATTAGAGTCATGGAAACAGGCCCTTTGGCCCAACTTGCCCACACTGACCAACATGTCTTGTGCACAATTCTTGTGTTCTTCTTAACTCTCACCCAAAGGTCAGCTTAACCTTGGCTTCTTCCTTCCCAAATATTAAACATTGAATTCATTGAATTCAATTGAATTCATTTAATAATTCTGCCAAATCCAAGTGTTCAGAGCAAGAAGCCCATTAAATCGAATGATTTGCCTTTCATTTTTACTGACAGCAAATTGAACCAACGAATAAAACGCATCAGCTGACCAGTTCAGTCTTTGTCTGTGCACTGACTGACTCGTCTTTCTGGCAAGAGCTGTAAAGCAGGACCATTATATTATGAAATTATTTGTAATACCAGACATTCGTTCCAATTATGATTCAAAATAGAACTTCAGCAAATTTGCCTTACCTGATGGATTTATAAAATGCATTAACGTAGAGTCAAATATTGCTAAAATTAGCAGGCTTATTTTAGTACATGTACATTATTTGTACTAAGCAGAATATCTTTACTTTAAATTTAAGTATAATTAGATTATGAAAATGTTAGCCCTAATTCAAAATAAAATGACACATTCCAATTCCATAGCTAAATATGTTTTCTGATGCCATGTTTACATTATAAGATATGAGATTCTTTAAAAACCAATAAAAAATGGCAATAACTCAATAGCTATGTCAACTTTTATTTCACATGTGGAAGAGATGTGGCACACAATTGTGGCTCTTGGCACAAGTGCAATGTAAGACTAGAGTAGTTCAGAGATCCGTTCAGAGAGTGGCTCAGTGGCGTAGCTGCAGGGTTGCTGCCAGAGACCCGGATGCTGTCTGTACGGAGTTTGTACATTCTCCCAGTGGTTTTTTCCGGGTGCTCCAATTTCCTCCCACACTCCAGCGATTTACAGGTCTGTACGTTAATTGGCTTCTGTAAATTGGCCTTAGTGCGTAGGATAATTCTAGTGTACGTGTTATCGCTGATTGGTGCAGACTCGGTGGGCTAAAGGGCCTGTTTCCACACTGTATGACTTGCCTTGATGACCAACATGCCATCCCACTGCACTACACTATCCCATCTGCCTGCGCTTGGCTATGTCCCTATAAGCCTGATCTATCCATGTAGATGTACATGTCCATGTCCATATGTACATAGGTAGACAAAAGTGCTGGAGAAACTCAGCGGGTGCAGCAGCATCTATGGAGCGAAGGAAATAGGCAACGTTTCGGGCCAAAACCCTGAACCCTTTGTACAAAGGGTGGATAGTTCTCATATAGTCCCACTACTACCCTGAAGGGTTTCGGCTCGAAACGTTGCCTATTTCCTTCGCTCCATAGATGCTGCTGCACCCGCTGAGTTTCTCCAGCACTTTTGTCTACCTTCGATTTTCCAGCATCTGCAGTTCCTTCTTAAACTCCATATGTACATATCCAAGTACGTGTCCAATTGTCACATAAATGTTAAATGTTATGAAAGTACCTGGCTTATATCAGACTACAATGTGTTCTTTTCCTTAAAACGTATGAATTTAATTACAGTAACAAAAATCTGCCACAATTTTTCTTGAAGTCTCCATAAACGTCTCCATCACAGCTCAAACATTTAAACAAGGCCCAGAAGAAGACAAACCATTTCACAAATATACATTTGCTAATTCTGCCTTGTAAATCCAAGGGTGCTGGTTTGAATTGTTTTGTAATGAACCTATTTTGTACAAAGGGTGGATAGATCTCACAGAGTCCCACTACTACACTTGGGGAACACCCTCAAACAGCATGGGGAAGATGTTCAAAGCTTCTATTAAACTGAAGTTCCTAGTTTCAAGATTTATTACTCCATCTTTGTACATCACCCAGGAATATGCAAGAACCTCACCAAATTATTCTGCAACAGCAACGGTAGAGATGCTGCCTTAGAGCGCCAGAGACCCAGGTTCGATCCTGGGTGCTGTCTGTACGGACTCCGTACATTCTCCCTGTGACCGCGCGGGTTTTTCCCGGATGCTCTGCTTTCCTCCCACACTCCAAAGATGTGCAGGTTTGTAGGTTAATTGGCTTCTGTAAATTGTTCCAAGTGTGTAGGATACATGGGGGGTCGCTGGTCGGCGTGGACATAGAGGGCTGAAGGGCCTGTTTCCGCGCTGTATTTCTAAACTAAACCACATATTGGATGTTTATTACACTTTGCGCACAATTTAAATATCTCAGGATGTTCTTCAAACTGTAGATGATCTCATAGAATCTGTGCAGAAGGAGAGATAATAGCAAATGAAAACAGACAAGTGGATGGAATTGCATTCCCTCAAACAAGATCAATCGTAATCTCCAAATCGTTAACAGCTGGTTCTACTAAAACTGACATTAAAAATCCACAGCAAGTTTAGCTGATAAGATTTCTACTTAATTATGGATCACTTCATTTGTTGTTCAGCTAACATTTTATTGATATTTTCATAAACATTTTGGACACTTTCTTCCATCTAGAGAGATAGATACGTTGTGGAAACAGGCCCTTCGGCCTGACAATTTGGGGTTGTTTTTGGTACGGTACAGATGTAGCAAAGATGAATAATTTGAATAATTCTAAAAAAGAATAATAATTTCTTTAAAGACCAAAACAGACACAAAAAACCCTGTTTTTTAATATTGAGGTGCATCTTTTTGAAAAACATAATAATATTCATGTCAGCATAAAAAATCTTAGACTTTAGAGATCAACGTGGAAACTGGCCCTTTGTCCCACCGAGTCCACGCCGACCAGTGATCACCACATACATTAACACTATCCCACACACTAAGGACCATTTACAATTTTACCGAAGTCAATTAACCGACAAACCCCATGCAGGTCGTTGGATTGCGGGAGGAAACCAGAGACACTACAATTGGTCACAATTGGTCAACATACAATATCCGTACAGACGGCACCCATAGTCAGGATTGAACCCGGGTCTCTGGCACTGTGAAGCACCCAACCACTGCAAAAAAATAATTTTTCACAATGACGCTCTCTCATAAATGCTGTACAAAATGGATTACATTTCTAATCTACAATAAATGCACAAACTTATCTATTTTCCATTCTGACGATTTGACATTGTCAGAATGTCAATTCTGACATTCTGACAATTTCTGCATGCAGCAAAGATGAATAATTTGAATAATTATAATAAAGAATAATAATATACTTTAAAGATCAAAATCAACTCAAAAAATCAAATTTTTGTTTATTTTAATATTGATGCATGTCTTTTTTTTTTAATGGTAATAATATTCATGCTAGCTTGCATATTTTTCTTTGGAAAGAAACTTTAGTGGCTGTCAGAGTGCATAATCACTAGTTGAGTATAATGAAAAAAAACCAACACAAGCTAAGATTGACCCATAATAACTGAGCTGTTAACGATGCTCAAGCAAGATTCGAAAGCCAAGAATTATACAGCCACGTAAACAATAAGATTATTCTATTGAGAGTTTCCACCAATATCCTGCATGCATTTTGCCAGCCAATCTGACCAAATTTTTGTTGCATGAATAGGTTTGGGCAATTTCTAAACTTGTAAAATATGTTACGAATTAGCATTTCGATACAGAGCCACAAGATCATGAATGAATCACATATAGTTTTGCAAAATGCCATGTCTTTGCACCATAAGGGAAGGCTTGCATTTTAATGTGTAGGAAGGAACTGCAGATGCTGGTTTACACTGAAGATAGACACAAGATGCTGGAGTAACTCAGCGGGGCAGACAGCATCTGTGTGGAGTAGGAATGGGTGACGTTATGGGTCTTGACCCAAAACGTCACCCAGTCATACTCTCCAGAGATGCTGCCTACCCCACAGAGTTACACCAGCAGATTGCATTTTAATCTTCTCCTTCACATCCCCAAGCAATTTACAGTGGCACAGTGGCGCAGCAGCAGAGTTGCTGCCTTACAGCGCCAGAGACCCGGGTTCGATCCTGTCCATGGGTGCTGTCTGTATGGAGTTTGTATATTCTCCCTGTGACCGCATGGGATTTTTCTGGGTGCTCTGGTTTCCACACACACGTACAGGTTTGTAGGTAAATTGGCTTCTGAAAATTCTTCCTAGTGTTTAGTTTAGAACTAGTGAATGGGTGATCGCTGGTCGGCACGGACTCAGTGGGCCGACTGGCCTGTTTCCATGCTCTATCTCTAAACTGAACAGTCTATGAAGAATTTTTGAAGTGCAGTCACCGTTGTGGAGCAGGAAACGCAGCCGCCAATTCTACACCACAAGCTCCCACAGATAAAGAACTTTTTTTTTTATACAGTATGTCTTTCTTTATATCCAAGATTTGCATGCAGAATGGCTCTCAGTGGATTCCTGGAAGAGGATAAAGTAGGAGCCAAGGTTTGGAGATGTCAGCTACTGCCCAAAAAAAATCCCAAACTAAATCGCTTAAGGTCAGCAAAAATAAAATCATAGATCTACAGTATACAGCATGAAAACAAGCCTTTCAGCCCAATTTGTCCAAACAAGTTGGCATTCTCACTGGTTCCATTTGCCTACATTAGACCATAAGACAGGAGCAGAATCGGGCCATTCAGTCCATCAAATCTGACTCCGCGATGCGATCTAATTTCCCCCCTCAACCCCATTCCCCTGCCTTCTCCCCGTAACTTATTTGGCCCATAGGATTCTGAAGAAGGGTTTTGGCCCAAAACGTTGCCTATTTCCTTCGTTCCATAGATGCTGCCGCACCCGCTGAGTTTCTCCAGCAATTTTGTCTACCATAGGATTCTAAACCCTTCCAATTCATATATCTGTGCAAATCTCTTTTGAAAGTCGGAATTGTACCCGCTCCTATTGCTTCTTCTGGTAGTTCATTCCAGAATACGGACTACCCTCCGGGTGAAAAAGGTTGTCCCAAAGGTCTCACTAAATCTCTCTCCTCTCAGCTCCCCCTCTCCTCCCTAACACTCTAATTTTATGCCGGGAATAAGGCTAAACATTTACTTTATTCATTCCCCTCATTTATCTATCTGGAGACGTACAGGTCTGTAGGTTAATTGGCTTGGTAAAATTGAAAATTATAATTGTGAATGGAAGCAAGCCCTTCAGCCCACCGAGTCCATGCTCACACTAGTTCTATGTTATCCCACTGCCCCTTCCACTCCTTACACACTCAGGGTAATTTACAGAGTCCAATTAACCTACAAACATGCCTGTCTTTAGAATGATGAAGGAAACCAGAAGACCCACGCAGTCACAGGGAGAACGTGCAAACTCCATACAGACAGCACCCTAGGTCAGGATCGAACCATGTCTCTGGCGCTGTGAGGCAGCTCCCTACCAGCTGCGCCACAGTGCAACCCTCATGTAAACTTCAATAATGTCATCCCCTCAGCCTCCTATGCTCCAAAGAAACTTGCGCAGGTTTTCGCAGCACTTCTCTGTATCATGTATTCATTTCTAATGCATGTGCCACTTTAAAATTACTCTTACTTTTACAAGAAAGATCTCTCTCTCTCTCACACACACACAATGCTGGAGAAACTCAAGCAGCATTTGAATATGCAGACTAAAGTAGGATCCCGACTCGAAACGTCACCTTGTCTATTCCCCTCAGAGATACTACCCGAATTGCTGAGTTTCTCCAGTCCTTGAGTCTGCATTGTACTACTCCACTGTGAAATCTACTCAAAGAATGCCTAGTTTGAAATATTCTTCTACAATCAATCTGACAACGGGTCCCGACCCAAAATGTTGCCTGTCCATTCCCACCCCAGATGCTGCCTGGCCCGCTGCGTTCTTCCAGCAATGTGTGTTTTGACCATTTAACTGATTTCACTCATGGTTTAGTATCGAAACTGGGGTCAAGGAAGTTGTTCAGCTCTGGCTGTATGGATTCTATAAGAAGAAGTTGTTTCAAAACTGCAAAGTCAAGGCAATGTTGGGCCTGGATAGAGTGGATGTGGAGAGGATGTTTCCACTAGTGGGAGAGTCTAGGACCAAAGGGCATATCCTCAGAATAAAAGGACGTACCTTTAGAAAGGAGATGAGTAGGAATTTCTTTAGCCAGAGGATGATGAATCTGTGGAATTCATTGCCACAGATGGCTGTGGAGGCCACGTAAATGGATATTTTAAGGTGGAGATTTAATAGGTTCTTGATTAGTACGGGTGTCAGGGGTTATGGGGTCAAGTCAGAAGAATGGGGGTGAGAGGGAAAGATAGATCAGCCATGATTGAATGGCAGAGTCAACTTGATGAGAGGTTCATCATCAATGGCTTACTTCTGCTCTTACAACTTATGAACGTTAATTGAAAATAAGTCCTGTTTAGAAAAACACTCCATTAAACGTGGAGCAAATGGCCAGTTTCAGACTGAATACCAGTCCTCACAGCCATTCACCTAATGTTACAGCAATCCCATGTTCTCATTCATCAGTCATCACCTAAATGTGACCTGTATGTAAATATTAGTTATGCCACCTTGCGTGATAAGTTACTATGGTTATGTCACCCTGTGCAATGGAAAGAAAACCTGAAATCCGTTGAACCCTGTAGCCAAGAAATTTCAAGCACTCTGTGATTCTAACTCCCCCTTCAGATTATATTCATTTTGCATTGGAAAAATCGCATGAAACACAAATAAAACTGGCACGGCATGGTCAACTTTGCACTGGGGCGTTGTTAATTTAGTTCAGTTTAGTTTAGAGATACAGCGCGGAAACAGGCCCTTCAACCCACTGAGACCGCGCTGACCAGCGATCCCCGCACACTGACACTATCCTACGTAGACAAAAATGCTGGAGAAGCTCAGCGGGTGAGGCAGCATCTATGGAGCGAAGGCATAGGTGACGTTTCGGGTCGAGACCCTTCTTCATACCGAACCTACTATCCTACACACTATCCCACACACACTAGGGACAAGTTACAAATATACCAGGCCAATTAAACTACAAACCTGTACGTCTTTGGAGTGTGGGAGGAAACCAGAGCTCCCTGAGAAAACCCACGCAGGTCATGGGGAGAACGTATAAATTCCATATAGACAGCACCCGTTGTCAGGATCGAACCCAGGTCTCTGGCGCTGTAAGGCAGCGACTCTACCCGTTCGCTACCGTGCCATCTTGTACCGTGCCACCCTGTACCGTGCCACCGTGATGTCAACTCCAATCATTTACCTCATTATTTAATGAATTGTAAGTATGGAGAATGAGATAGAAAGGATGAAGAAAAAAAGAAAGAGTATTCAATGAAATGCAAAAGTGTGATGAAAGGTCACCTTAAACCACTCACTGTTTCTGTCTCCCCATATACACGCCGACCCAAATATCTCCAGTATTTTATGAATTAGCCAAAATGGCTGCAAACTTTAGTAGAGGTAGAATGAAAGAATGGATTAAAAGATAGAAAAAGACAAAATATATAGGGTTTTTTAAAAACTTGGAACAAGTTAGTATGCCTTATGGGCCTGTCCCATTTGCGCAACTTTTTCGGCGACTGCCGGCACTCGTCATAGGTCATTGCAGGTCGGCGAAAATTTTCAACATGTTTAAAATCCAGCGGCGACCAGAAAGACCCTACGACTCTTTGGGCGACTGAGGAGACTACTCACGACCATACAGGCGACACCCTGGTGACATGTCACGGGGTGAAGCCTGTATGGCCATGAATAGTCGCCCAAAGAGTCGTACCTTGTTCTGGTCGCCGCAGGATTTTCAACATGTTTTCTGCGACCTGTAACGACCTATGACGGGCGCCGGCAGTCCCCGAAAAAGTTGCGTAAGTGGGACAGGCCCATAACAAATCATCTTGAGTCTTTGGACGGGTCCCAAACCGAAATGACACCATAGATAGACTCAAAATACTAGAGAACTTCAGCAGATCCGGCAGCATCTCTGGAGAACATGGATAGGTGACATTTTGGGTCAGGACCCTTCTTCAGACGGATTGTAGTAGGGAGATGTCACCTATCCATGTTCTCCAGAGATGCTGCCTGACCCGCTGAGTAACTCCAGCACTCCGAGTCTTTATTTTTGTAAACGGGCATCTGCTGTTCCTGGTATCTACAAATCATCAGTCATTATTCAATAAATGACGAGTCCTAAATAGCTGAAGCAACATTAAATTGTGTAAATCCAGTGATGTTATGGCACATAAAGGTACAGGAGGAGAGAGTTGTGGTTTGTAGACAGTGGCCCAGTGAGGCACAAAGCACCTCATAATCTGCAGCAGTTTGGAATCCTTGCTGTGCCATATTGCCAAAGATTGATGGGGTTATTTTTATGAGTATAATTTTTCACACTGTGAACTCATTACCGTTAATTCTGCAGAAACTTCTGGAATATTTGAACCCGAATCTAAATTACAACGCAAAACCAAAATAACTATTACGGTCAACTGTAAATTAGCTTAAATGAGAGGTTGTAAAAATTCAGAATCCTCAGGCTTTAGGAGTTCAAGACTCAATGTCAATATGGCCAAAAGAGATATCTATATTTGGTAAATGACCAATTTAACACCTTCAATTTTATACTGAACAATCATTCTGACTAACACCAACATTCTTTTCTGTCAGGCGTTACGGCTCTTTTTGAACAATTGGGTCCAAAGACTGGATCAGCATTTTGTTTGAGGCACCCTACACCATTTGCCAGCATTCTTCAGGACACAAGAGTTTGCAAACTAGAGTATAAAATTAATTGTTTGTAGGACAGTGATTGTGTTTTCAATTTCACACAGCTCAGTGTCCATGAAAGGAAACTACACAGAAAGGGATCCATGTAGGGGTGGCACTGTGATGTAGTGCTAGAGTTGCGGCCTCACAGCACCACAGACCCGGTTCGATCCTGACTACGGGTGCTGTCTGCAAGGAGTTTGCACGTTTTCCCTGTGACCATATGGGAACCGGAGCACCTGGAGGAAACCCACGCAGGTCACAGGGAGAACGTACAAATTCTGTACAGACAGCATCGGTAAGCCGGATCAAACCCGGGTCGCTGGCGCTTTTAGGCAGCAACTATACAACATAGAAGACCATGTGTAGGAGGCACTGCCTCAAAAAGGCAGCCAATATCAACAAGAAAACCAACAACACCCTGGTCATGCTCTCATTTCACTCCTACCACCAGGAAGGTGGTACAGGAGCTTGAAAACCATGACCACCAAGTTCAACACTAGCTTCCTCCCAGCGACCAACAGGTTCTTGAACACTGCACAATACTAACCTCAGCAACCGTGAGCTTCTATGGAATGTCTCTTTCGTTGCACTATGGACTTTGGGGTTTTTTCACGGTTATTAATTTATTGAATTTTTTAAATTAATATACTGATTTAATTGATATACTTTTAGCTGTGTATATTACGTTTATGAGCCTGTTAAGCTGCTTCAAATAAGAAGTTCATTGTTTAGAAGTGTAGAAAGAAGGAACTGCAAATGCTGGTTTACCAAGAAAAGAGACAAAGTGCTGGAGTAACTCAGCAGGTCAGGCAGCATCCTTGGAGAACATGGATAGGGGACAATTTGGATTTGGACCCTTTCATTGTCTGTACATATGACAAATAAACATAGTTGACTTGACATCTTGAAGCATATCCTTCAGCTTTTATGTATTTCTCATAGAATTTGAGCAAACACCTTTCATAAAATCATGGTGACTAGGTTCAGTGATATTGGCCTCCCTAAATGATTAGTTCTTTCCTCTTTGGTTATTGACTCCAACATCTTGCTAACAATAGATGTTAAACTAACAAATATATGATTCCCTGCCTTCTGCCCTTTGTGAACACAGGGGTCATATTAACCATTCTCCAATCTTCTCCAAATCCCTCCTGAAATTGAATGAGTTTGCAACCCTCAACGGATCCACTGTGTTTGCAGCTTAGTTCTAGTGGAATGGCTCACATAAATGACTAGCTGCCCCCTGCACAAGTAATGGCTTTAGCTAACAGGTCACACCCAAAGGCTTGACGATACAAGGAACTGAAGATGCTGGAATCTTCAGCAAAACATAAAGTGCTGGAGGAACTCAATGGGTCAGGCAGTATCAATGGCCGGAGTGAAGAAACAAAGAACCACAACAAATGCTGATTCATGCCAAAGATACTCACAAAGCGCTGAACTCAGCGGGTCAGGCAGCATCTCTGGAGAAAAAAGATAGGTGACGCTTTGGGTCAGGACTCTTCTTCAGACTCGAAATGTCATCTATCGTTTTTCTCCAGAGATGCTGCCTGATCCGCTATGTTACTCATCTCAAGCTTGGGCAAGAGAATCACCATCAAGGTTTGCCGGTCAAGTTGGGACCTCCTGCCCTAGATCACCAGCTAGATCACGAGGGCTCCCTGAATGCATGGGATGGGTTGTGGTGGTCATACTGAGACAAGGAAGGGTTGGAGTACAACCTTCCTAAATGCACCCCTACCCATGCAACACCACACTGTCCCAAACAAAACGGGCATGGTGGCGCAGCGGTAGAATAGCTGCCTTACAGCCCCAGAGACCCGGGTTCAATCCCGACTATAGGTGCTGTCTGTACGGAGGTTGTACGTTCTCCCCATGACCTGCGTAGGTTTACTCTGGCTGCTCCGGCTTCCTCCCACACTCCAAAGATGTACCAGTTTGTAGACTAATGGTAAAATTGTAAATTGTCCCCAGTGTGTGTAGGATAGTGCTAATGCACGGAGTGATCGCTGATCGGCGCGGACTCGGTGAGCCGAAGGACCTGTTTCTACACCGTATCTCTAAACTAAACTAAAAACTGAACATCAAATGGCTAATGTGCCTCCTGTCTTTCTCAGTGTCTCAGTGTGGCAACAGACACCAATTTCTGAAGGCTCGCCTTGTTATCTGAAAACCCTTGAAGAATAAAAATCGACACTCTCCTTCGAAAGCTACTGACAGTGAGAATTGCAATCAGAAGCCAGGGACATAGTGGAGGGGAGGGAGGGGAGGGGAGGGGGTCAGTAGTGTTTATTTGTACAAGAGGCCTGTCTGGATTTCTACCCGATACATTCCAGTCAACCGTAAGTTAACGGAGGAAAGGAAGTTGCAACTGCACATGAACTGCATCGGCAGACATTTAAACATCCCATTGATCACAAAACCTTTTCTAGGCTCTGACTCTTCCAGGTCATTGCTAACATTAGAGTGAGAAGCTGGCGCTAAAATATTTTCTATCAATTCCTTGTATTCCTACACTCCCATTGCCTCATCTAATTCAATTTAGGCCACCATTATCACTCCCATTACGTCATCTAAATGGGCGGCATGGTGGCGCAGCGGGAGAGATGCTGCCTTACAGTGCCAGAGACCCAAGTTAAATCCTCACTATGGGTGCTATCTGTATGGAGTTAGTACATTCTCCCTGTGACCGTGTGGGTTTTCTCCGGGTGCTCCAGTTTGCTCCCACACCCCAAAGACGTACAGGTCTAACACTATCCTATAACACTAGAGACACTTTATAAATTTACCAAACCAATTACCCGCCAAACCTGTACGTCTTTGGGGTGTGGGAGCAAACTGGAGCACCCGGAGAAAACCTACACGGTCACAGGGAAAACATACAAACTCCGTGAAAAAAGTACCATGGTCAGGATCGAATCCGGGTCTCTGGCGCTGTAAGGCAACAACTCTACCGCTGCGCCACCTTGCCACCCTAAAAATGGAGACAAGATATTCAGTGCTTCCGATGGCTGTGGAGGGCAAGTCATTCGATATTTAAGGCGGAGATTGATAGGTTATTGATTAGTACGGGTGTCAAAGGTTACAGGGAGGAGGCAGGAGAATGGAGTTGGGAGCAAAAACTAATTTGGCCATAATTGAATGGCGGAGTAGAAGCGATGGACTGAATGGCCTAATTCTGTTCCTACGTCTTATGAAGACACCTCAAGGTCTTTTCAACGCTATGTTTCAATTCTTCCCCCTCCCCCCCCCCCCCCCCCCCCATGTCCTCCACAGTTGCTGCCTGTCCCGCTGAGCTACTCCAGTTTTCCAGTTGGTGGCGCGACTCACGTTGCAGTGGCCCCTGCAGCCTGTCTGTCTTCTTTTGTCTTTTTTTTGTCTAGTTAAATGTAGTTGTTCTTTTATACGGTTTTTAACTGTATATATTTGGGGGGGGACTTTTAAAATCTCTTCCCTGCACGGGAGACCCGACCTTTTTCCTGTCGGGTCTCCGTTGTCGTTGGGGCCTAGTACCATGGAGCGGCCTCCAGCCGGAACGACCTGGGGGCTCCAGTCGCAGAGCCTGCGGACTACTTACCATCGTGGGGCTGGCCGGCCTTGGAGCATGTGGAGCGGTGGTGGCTCGCTGCTGCGGCCCGACTCCAGAGCTCGGTGGCTCCAGCCGCTGGCCCGGTGGACAGGAACATCGGGAGCTCGTGGGTGCCTGGTGGGAGACCGCTTTTCGGAGCTCCGCAACGCAACTTCTCCCGTCCGTGTCACAGGGTTGGAACGACCCGGAGCGGGGCTGTACATCGCCCAGCACAGCTTTAACGGTCGCGGGACATGCCAACGCCCGCCGGGGGCTCCAACTTTGAGACATTAAGACCTGGAGCGGGGCCGTACATCGCCCGGCGCGGCCTTAACGGCCGTGGGACTTAACATCGCCCGCCGGGGGCTTCAACATCGGGAGAAAAATGGTACACATGGGAGAGAAAAGACTTTGCCTTCCATCACAGTGAGGAGGAGATTCACTGTGATGGATGTTTGTGTGAATTGAATTGTTTGTGTGTCTTGTAGAAATTTGTTTTGTTTGTATGGCTGTAGAAACAGAGTTTCGTTTGAGCCTCATTGAGGTTCAAATGACAATTAATAAATATTGTATTGTATATATTGTGTACTCCAGCATTTTGTGTTCTACACATTCTATCCGGACAAGACAACTTGAATATTTCAGTGAAATGCTTATTCAAAAAGTGGATAGATTCCCAATGTCATGTATACCTCAACTCAACTGCTAACTCAGTTTGAACCAGATTCAAGTCCCACCCCGGAGACAGGAGCTACAAATGGTGGCTGACTTGGCCCAGTGTTGATGGAGCACGACACTATCTTAGATACAACCTTCATACGAGGCATTGCGGCAGGATCGTGCATAAATATCCAAGAAACCGTTTCAAAATATGGTCATCTTTTTCGCTCAACAAATGTCACCAAAATTAAGGGACTGTAGATGCTGGAATCTTGAGCAAAATATACATTTCTGGGGGAACTCAGTGGTTCAGGCAGCATCTGTGGAGGGAATGGATAGGCAAGCGTTTAGTGTCACGTGTACTGAGGTACAGTGAAAGGCTTTTGTTGCGTGCTAACCAGTCCGTGCGGAAAGACTACACACGATTACAATCAAGCTGTCCACAGTGTACAGATACATGATAAAGGGAATAACGTTTAGTGCAAGTTTCGGGTTGGGAACCTTCTTCAGAAAAAAAGCGTATTTATTCTGAAGAACAACTGTCCGAAGAAGGGTCTGGACCCGAAACGTCACCTACTCATGCTCTCCAGAGATGCTGCCTGACCAGCTGAGTTACTCCAACATTTTGTGTCTTTTCTTGGTAAACTAACATCTGCAATTCCTTGGTTCTATATATATATTTGTTAATTAATGGCATCTTGTGCTGTGATATTAGCTCCTACGTTACAACATATTTCCAAAAATATTTTGCTGGTACTCATGTTCATAAGTTATAGGGAAAGGATTGGCCCACTCGGCCTAACAAGTCTACTCCGCCATTCAATCACGGCTGATCTATCTTTCCCTCTCAACCCAATTCTCCTGCCTTCTCCCCATAACCCCAAACGACACCCTTAATAATCAAGAATTTGTCAATCTGCGCCTTAAAAATATCCATTGACCTGGTCTCCACAGCCTTCTGCGTTATACGATGGAATAGGCGCTACATTCGTTTTAAGTGATTACATTTTTAAAATTGTGGCTTTCAATCGGAGTGGCATTTAGAAAATAAAGCATCTGGAATTCAGTCGGGTTACAAACAGCGTTCATGGCTGCCTCCCCTTCGCCCAGCGGCTGGGCTTTAAGTGTAGACTTCGCGGCCGCATTGGCCGCAACTGACAAGACGGTTCAGTGCAGTGCTCGCATCACAGTGGCCACGCCGCGGCCCTCTCTCTGCAACCGGGCCGCTGTTTCGCCCCAACCTTGGACCAAGGAACCAGCCGCCCTGCACCGCAGACGGGGCTGTGGTTACCGACTCCAATCCCTTGCCAGCGCTCATTAAACCCAGGCGCATTTCAACTTAACTAATCAAGGAACTCCATTCACATGCAGCGCAGACGACGAGCACAACTTCACATTCAATGTCAAGTCTGCTTTAAGTCTGTACCCGTGTTTTCTCTCTCTCTCTTCTCCCCCGGGCTTGTCACCTCGGGAGAAATCTATTCCAAGTTCCTTCCCGACCTACCGTATGTGATGGGCTGTTTGTGTTAATCTGCCTTGTAGGAGCGATGGCAAAACGCATTTATGGTGCAGTTTTTGTTCATCTCCAGGCTAAACAATTAGATTTGTTTTTAACAGCGACAGATACGGACAAAAATACACCTGATCGATCACAACCTTGCGTTCAATACGTTCAAAAATTCTCTCCACCCATAACAAATAACTAAACTCTGCGTCCAACTCAAAAAAAAAGTGTTATTGCATTTCAACCTATCATTTATTTGAACAAAAAACAATCGTTGAAAAACAACGCATCTTTTGGGAAAGTTTGCATTTTCGGAGAGGAAATGTAAAACAGGAGGGGAGTTTTTTTAAAATAAACAACCCATCACAGATATTTTCGACGGTCTGGTCAAAAAATAATAACGTAGGTGTAAAGAAAGGGTATTATCTCGAGTCACTTACCGGCAACTAAACAGACGGGAAGAAGTAGTCTGAAGATCAGACCACACATCACCTCCGATGCCATTGTGAGCAGACACTTCTCTTAAACCTACCGCGGGGAGGTCAAATAGTTAGTTATTAGCTGCTCGCGGTCTATCACTCGCAAACAAGAAAATCCATCCACTCCGGCCCGATCCTCGCCGGCATTCACGGCGACCTGTTCATGCTGTTTATTGTTCCTCTTTAAAGTTGTCTCGGCGTTAGCTCTCCAGTCCCGGGGAAGTCTTAACGGGCGAGTCACATCGCCTCTACATCCGAGCAGTACCTGCTTTGACTGGTAGAGAGACAGTCCAATTTGTTGTTGTTGGTTGTTCACAACTGGCTTCCTGGAGGTCTCGACATTTGTCCTGTGTGTTTGTTTTAATTAACTGGGAGGTGCAATTGATGCCGGTAAGTAACCGGTAACGGTGCAACGCTCGAGTCCCGGGAAACGATCCTGTGGCGAGTTATGTTTCTGGAGAAGGCGACTTCAAGCTGTTCCGCTATTAAATCCTTCACCCAAGATGACTCATCAGAGCCGGGCAGTTTCAATGATGTTACCCCTGGCCTTTCTGTCAATGTTTTGTGTACAAATATTCACAGTAGCCGGTGGCCAGTTTATTGGATACTGTGTAATCGCTTGATTTCACAGAAGAGAATCGATTTCTTTCTTTTTTTCGTTTCAGCAACACGTCTGTCTGCTCTCGGGATTCGCGCTGGGGTCTCTGTGTTTTAATTCCCGCTGGTTAACTGGGTTGAAAAAGGCAGCCCTTGGCGCTGGCTACTTCCCCGGGACTCTGCTCAGCGGCCGCTCGCCTCTCCACTGCGAACCACACTCGCCCTCCCCTCCTTCAATGAAACTCTTGACAAAACACCGCCCCTCTCTCCCTCCCTGATCGACGTCCGGTTCGACCATTCACAAATCGAGGAAGCGTCATGCATGTATGTGGAAAGGAATAAAATCTAGCAATCCGACCAGCCCGGCGAGTTGAGGCTTGGGGTTTAAAACGGATTTTGAGAACTCCCTCATTTATTATGTAGGAAGGAATGGCAGATGCGGGTTTAAACTGAAAATGGGCACAAAATGCTGGAGTAACTCAGTGGGACAGGCAGCGAAGAGAAGGATAGAAAGTGTGTGAAGAGTCAGTCAGAAGAAGGGTCTCGACCAGAAACGTCGCCCATTCCTTCTCTCCAGAGATGCCGCCTGTCCCGCTGTAAATTAATCTATAAAACCACCATTCCAACATAAACCATTCAAAGCAACAACTTGTTTATAAAACCCAGCTTTAAAAAAAGCAAAATTACAGAAGTGATTTTATTCCAGCTGTTTTTAATTCTTATATAGATTAGAAACACCTTCAATTTTTTTTTGCCAGCTGACATTTATACCTGGTTTCAAATAAATAAGGCGCGTCCCAAGTCTATGGAATAGAACTGCATTTACAGTTCCCTGTGTCTCTATGAAATACTATAGAATTTCGTTGCAATGTGCAGGATGCATTTTACCGTTAAGGGAATTCGTTAACTAAGAGGTGTACCGTGAAAGAAAATATTTACAGATAACATAAAATAGAAAATAATAATCACAAAAGTAAAAGATAACAAACTATAGTAACTCGCTCTAGTATTATTGATTTTTTTAAAAAGCTGTTGCAACTCGCTATAAGGGGATACAATAAAGGATCTGTTCCCAAAATATAGCGCGTTCGGTAGTGAAAGAAATAAAAAAAAAAGTGGCTTGTGAATTAAAAGTGTCCCCACCCGAAACATCACCTATCCTTTTTTTCCTCCAGAGATGCTGTCTGACCCGTTGCAGAACTTTGTGTCTATCTTTGGAATAACCCAGCATCTGCCGTTCTTTGATTCTACATTTTGCCTGCTCCATTACGAAATCTCCTCAAGGTATGACTATTTCGAAGAAGTTCCCCTCCTCTCTCACAGTTCCCCCTCTGCCTGCACACATAGTCAGTCTGAAGAAGGGTCACGATCCGAAACCTCTCCCATCCTTTTCTCTTCTCCAGAGATGCTGCCTGCCCCGCCGAGTTACTCCAGCATTTTTGTGCCTATAATCAGCATTTGTTTATTTTCTGTATCCCAGTCCTTATTCCGCACACGGTTACACTCAACAATGTCTTATGTGACATTCTCTAGGCGATTGGTAGCATCGAAACCGGAGCCGCTGCTTTTCTTCATAGATATTTAACTTTTTAATATTGTGCACACTTCAAGAATTAAAAATGTTTTTCTAGAAATTCGCCGTCGTATTTTAAAAAACATTGTAGGCATTAAAAAAACACAATCTACGGGAGCTATTTACACACCATCTCGATTGAACACAACACTTTTACGGACAGCAAACAATCGCATCCTTTTTTAAACTTTTAATCTTAACTTTTGAGCAAACGTGATGCGTGACGCTCAGGATTTCTGCAGTGTTTCTGAAAATTAGAAATTAGCCCAACTAATCGCCTGCAACTAACTCCTATCTATTAAACATAATTGCTGTACAGTATTTTTAGTTTTTTTTTAAAATTGGCCATACTGTTAAGAATTCCCTTATAATGAATCTGATAATGATGGCAGAAAAGTAACAACAATACGAGGACAAAAGAGACGGTGGATTGCTGGAGATAGACACACAATGCTGGAGTAACTCAGCGGGTCAGGCAGCGTCTCTGGAGAGAAGGAATAGTTGACGTTTCGGGTCGGGAGCCTTTCTTTAGAACTGGAACAAGAAGCGATACTTTGAATGAACTCGGGGGGACAGTCAGGAACCTGGGTCTCGATCTGAAAGATATACACAAACATGTTTGGCTCCACAGATGGCGTTTGGTTCTCTGAATCCTACTGCCATCGGGCTATTAAATACTACAACCTCCAAATAAGTTCTGAACTATTTAGAAGATAGACACAAAATGCTGGAGTAACTCAGCGGGCCAGGCAGCATCCCTGGAGTGAAGGAATGGGTGAGGTTTCGGGTCGAGACCCTTCTTCAGACTGTATACACTTTGGGGGGGGGGGGGGGGTGGCATTGGTTTTGTCTCATTGCATTATTAGTGTTTGTTTTTGTGTGTGTATATATACTGAACTTTTTTCTCGTTTATATATTATTTACAGAGTACTATGTTTACATATTCTGTAGTGTTGCTGCAAGTAAGAATTTCATTATTCTCTCTGGCATATAACAATAAAACACTCTTGACTCTTGCTGCGTTTCTTTTTGGGGGGTAATATAAACGTGTGTTTACTGTTGCTGTAATAGAGGTTCTATATTTTTCCCTTCACACACCATGGATTTAATTATTTATTACATTTACGTCCTATAGTGGAAGCTGTGGAACTAATGGGCTGATGTATACGGAGCCAGAAGGCAGAGACTAATTTCCTTACAATTAGCCTGTCATCCAAAT
The DNA here is from genome assembly GCA_038087875.1 of Malacoraja senta. Lineage (NCBI taxonomy): Eukaryota > Metazoa > Chordata > Chondrichthyes > Rajiformes > Rajidae > Malacoraja > Malacoraja senta. The sequence goes on along the minus strand of CM075977.1, from coordinate 81,810,553 downwards.
TGCCAGGTGCGACCTATTTATGGCCATGTTGTAATGAGATTGGGGGGAAGGGTGGACTGTGTTGTGAAGCAAACAGGTAATTGGGTCCATTTCCCAGCTCAGTAGAAGGGGAAAACTCCAACTACTCTGAGTGGTACATAAGTGATAGTTAACTGCTCAAAAAAACAGTTATCAGTGAATAGATGGATTCACCTGGTGAAAGAAAGAAACACTTAACGGGAACACTACTTTGCTAAGGAGAAGTATGATTGATAGATTTATTTGATAGTTATCTAAATAAGCAATCCACTCAACAGTAACTTGGACTTCTACTGTGAATTGTAGCTTATAATCATGTGAAATTATAGTACTCGACTGAGTCAACATCACAGACCTGTCTGTAGAAGGGTCCCAACCCGAAACATCACAGCTAACTGCAATTTCTCCTCTTAAATTTTGTTTGTTTTTTAAAAGGACTAAATTGCACAGAGCAGAGGAATTGAGAACCAGAGGCGATAGGTTTAAGGTGAGGGAGGAAGGAAAGGTTTGATGAGAATCGGAGGGATAACTTTTTCACACAAAGGGTAGTGGGTGTATGCAACGAGCTGCTGAAGGAAGTAATTGAGGCAGGTACTATTGCAATGTTTAAGAAACATTTAGACGGGTATATGGATAGGACAGGTTTGGGGGGATATGGGCCAATTGCAGGCAGGTGGGACTAGTGTAGATGGAACATGTTGGCAGGTGTCAGTAAGTTGGGCCCAAGGGCCTTTTTCCATGCTGTATGACTCTACAACCATTGAATAAAGCATCATGACAGCCCCACCCAAATTTGGCCAAATTTCTGTACAAATCCCTACAAACAACCATGGGGTTGCATCGGGATTAAGGTTTGTGTAAGATTGGTTGGGGAATTGATGCCGTGACCAGCCAGGATTTTACCCCCCTTTATACCCAGCGAGATCCACAAGTGGAAAGGGTTACAGTTTGAAGACACCATAATCTTCATTCCACCCCCACTGCGTTCCCATGCTTCTGCTAGGTCCTGAGAATGATCTTTTGGCCTTTCCTGGCCCAAAATGTCCCACTTGCCCAGATCCACTCAGTGTCCTGATGCCAAATTTCTGCATCTGTAATAAATTTGGCCAGAATGTGAGTGGGACTCCAGGGACCATTAATTCAGTGATATCCAGACTGACAGCTCTCGGAGTGGGCAGTCTCTGAGTGGGCAATGCTACAGCCTCAGGCATGGAATGAACACTAGACTTTCGAGATACAGCGCGGAAACAGGTCCTTCTGTCCGTCGAGTCTGTGCCGACCAGCAACTGCCCCACACACTAGCACTATCCTACAAACCAGGGACAATTTAAAATGTTACCAGAATTTAACCTACTAACCTGTACGTCTTTGGACTGTGGAAGGAAACCAGAGCACCCGGAGATCGGAATCACAGGTAGAACGTACAAACTCGGTCCAGACTGTACCCGTAGTCAGGATCGAACCCGGGTCCCTGGTTCTGTAAGGCAGCAACTCTACTGCTGCGCCACTCTGCCACCCCAAATTAGGATTAGGGATCACATCAAGAGGGAGAATAATCTGTTCACTTAATTCATTTGTTATACATTACGACAGTTATTGTGCAATACAGCACAGCCCCTCATCCTCACCATCCATGAAACATCTGTTTACACTAATCCTACATGAACCCCACTTAAGTCTCCTTGCATTCCTCTCACCTTCCCTCAGATTCTATCACTTAGCTATAGGCCTTTCCGCCCACACCGACCAACATGTCGACCAACATGCCCATATCCCATTAAGCCTGTCCTGTCCATGTACCTGTCTAAATGTGATAGTACCTGCCTCAACTACCTCCTCTGGCAGCTTGTTTCAGACATCCACCACCCTTTGTGTAAAAAAGTTACCCCTCAGTTTCCTATTAAACCATTCCCCCCTCATCTTAAACTGTGGTTCTCAATTTCCCCTACTCTGGGCAAGATGTCCCATCTATATTAGTCCTACCTGCCTACATTTGGCCCATATACCTCTAAACCTGTTCTATCCAGTACTTGTCTAAAAATGTCTTAAACGTTGCGATAGTCCCTGCCTCAACTGCCTCCTCCAGTAGCTCGTTCCATACACCCACCACCCTTTGCATGAAAATGTTACCGCTCAGGTTCCTATTAAATCTTTCCCCCTCACCTTAAACCTTTGTCCTCTGGTTCTCAATTCAAGAGACTACCCGATCGTTTCCTCTCATGATGTTGTACACCTCTATAAGATCACCGCGCATCCTCCTTCGCATCCATGGGAGGAAACCCATGCAGTCACTGTGAGAACGTACGAACTCCACACAGACAGCACCGGAGATCAGGATTAAAATTGGGTCAGCTGGTAATGCTATGAGTTAAATCACTCTGCCATCCTCTTTTGTATTTCGGGGGGGAAAAATATGTTTCCATTGACTTAATAATATAATCAACAACATGAAATGAAATAAATTGAAGACTTTTGTCTAGACTTTAAATTACTAGATGTCTCTTTGAGGTAAATGATCCGCAAGATGATGGATTAAGCTATTGGCCTATTGCAGAGTTCACTCTTTATTCCTGTTGACGACAAATGGGGACATATAAATTTTATTATTCAATTCAATGATACTTTATTGTCATATGTACCTAGATGCAGAGAAATGCTTTGTTTTGAGTACAATCCGGGTAAAATCATGCAGCAGATTTCCCCTAGGCAGCACACAAAGTGTCGCCATGTTTCTGCTGCGAACAAAGTTTCAAAAGTTCTTAGAACAGTCTTATCTTCTCGCAGTGGCGATCCACGCCACACGTGGCCACAGGCGGCCCCACACCCGGTCTCCCTTAGTTCTCGGCAGCCATTAGGAACAAGAGCAGGCCATTTGGCCCCTCAGGCTGCTCTACCATTTAATAATCTGACTAAAACCACAACTGTGCGTTCCCATTAACCAGGGGTTTCATCCACTTGCTTAACAAATCCCTACTCACATTGAAAGACTCAACATTCACGAGGATGTTGCCAGGAGTTGAAGGCCTGAGCTACAGGGAGAGATTAGGCAGGCTAGGACTTTGTTCCTTGGAGCTCAAGAGGATGAAAGGTGATCTTATAAACATCGCCCATCAATTTGGGCGGCACGGTGGCGTAGCGGTAGAGTTGCTTTCTTACAGCACCAGGGACCCGGGTTCAATCCCGACTACAGAGTTTGTACGGTCTCCCCGTGACCTGTGTGGGTTTCTCCGGGTGCTCCGGTTTCCTCCCACACTCCAAAGACGTACAGGTGTGTAGGTTAATTGGCTTGATGTAAATGTAAAATTGTCCCGCGTATGTGTAGGGTGGTGTACGTGTGTGCGGATCGCTGGTCGGTGCGGACTTGATGGGCCAAAGGGCCTGTTTCTGTGCTGTATTTCTATGCTGGTTTTCAGACTCCTATGCCTTTTTCCCGATGGCAGGAGTGAAATGAAAGCGTGGCCAGGTTGGTGTGGGTCCCTGATGATGCAGGCTGCCTTTTTGACACAGTGCCTCCTATAGATCCCTTCAACGGTAGGGAGGTCAGTACCCATGCTTTGAATATTGGGCATTAACAGTTTCAGTGCCGTGGGAAATTATAGCTACAGAATTAATTTAAGGGAGGCACAAAATAGTTATGCCAGCTCTATGGCACAGCTGGTAGAGCTGCTGCCTCACAGCATCAGAGATTGATTGAGATTTAATGTGTAAGAAGGAATTGCAGATGCTGGTTTAAATCGAACATAGACACGAAATGCTGGAGTAACTCAGCAGGACAGGCAGCATCTCTGGAGAGAAGATTCAGATTTAGTTTAGTTTCGAGGTACAGCACGGAAACAGGCCTTTTGGCCCACCAGGTCCGCGCCGACCAGCGATCCCCGCATATTATCCCTATCCTACACACACTAGGGACAATTTTTACATTTGCCAAGCCAATTTACCTTCATAACTGTACGTCTTTGGAGTGTGGGAGGAAACTGAAGATCTTGGAGAAATCCCACGCAGTCACGGGGAGAACGTACAAACTCCGTACAGACAGCACCCGTCGGGATCGAGCCCGGTTCTCTGGCACTGCAAGCGCTGTAAGACAGCATCTCCACCGCTGCGCCATCATGCCGCCCAAGATCATGGGTGCTGTCTATGTGGAGTTTGCATGTTCTCCCTGTGACTGCGTGGGTTTCTTCCGGGTGCTCCAGTTTCCTCCAACATCCCAAAGACGTGTAGGTTTGTAGGTTAATTGCCCCTAGAGTGTAGTGTAGAGTGTGAAAGTGGGATAACATAGAACTAGTGTGAACAGGTGATCAATGGTCAGTGTGGACTCGGTGGGCTGAAGGTCCTGTTTCCATGCTGTATCTCTAAACTAAACTACACTAAAAAACGATGTTTAGCTGTGGCCGCGCTTAAATCTAGCTAGAGTACACGCAAGATAAAATGTTTCTTATTTAGAGGGTACGACTAAATTAGTCTGATTATTTCCACACCATCTATAAACATTTGTCTTTCCATGAATGGGTGTGAGCTGTGCTGAACATGAAGCCAAAACCAACTCTAATCTACTTGGCACATAATCCATACCCTTCTATTCTCTGCATATCCATGTGCCTATCTAAAAGTCTCTTAAATGCCACTGAGAATTTCATTGCACCATGGTGTTTATGACAATTATTGAATCTGAATCAAAATTGGACCTAATGTTACCTTCAGACTATCTTTATTTGGACTTTACTGCTCTTTATCTTGCACCGAACATTATTCCCTTTATCCTGTAGCTGTACACTGTGGATGGCATGATTGTAATCATGTATAATCTCTCAGCTGACTAGTTAGGAGACAACAACAACTTTTCTCTGTACCTCGGTGCACGTTACAATACACTACAAATAAATCCAGTTGTGGCTTAACCCGGGGTAAGATTTTCCAAGTCCTGCAAGGTGCTATCCATGATGTTAATGACACAAATAAGTCCTGTGGAAATACTTTGTGACATCTCTGTTCATTATTATACACTTGTCACAGGAAGTCAATGAGTCTTTACATTATGAGATATTTTATGCATTTCAATTCAGATAATCTGGATGCTTGTGGGAAAAAATTCTGTTGGTTACTTGCTACCAGTTTATTGTTTCTTCTAAGCTAAAGATGTAAAAACCTAATGGCAGTTTAGTTTAGTTTATTGTCGCGTCTACCGAGGTAGTGAAAACCTTTTTTGTAGCGTGCGAACCAGTCAGCAGAAGGACTATACATGATGACAATCGAGCCGTCCACGGTGTACAGAGACAGGATAAAGGGAATAATGTTTAGTGCACAGTCAAATCCAGTACAGTCCGAGAGTCTCCAAAGAAGTAGATGGTAGCTCAGGACTGCTCTCTAGTTGTTGATATAATGGTTCAGTTGCCTGATAACAGCTGGGAAGAAACTGTCCCTGAATCTGGAGGTGTGTGTTTTCACATCTCTGTACATGTTGCCTGATGGGAGAGGGGAGATGAGGGAGTAACTGGGGTGAGACTGGTCCTTGATTATGCTGGTGGCCTTGCCGAGGCAGCGTGAAGTCATGTAAATCTGTTTGTATAAAACGGACATTTTTTAATCCAGGAGATTTGAGCAAGAATGCAGATGTTTCAATACCCACCAAAACGCATTCCAAATTACCCCACGATTTGGAAGTCTCCTAAGGCAGGGGGCACCAAATAGATACACTTTGATAACTTCAGATATCAAAGCTAAACTAAACCGTATCTTATCATCCATCCCCATCTTCTATTACACTTGCAGACTAAAGTCTCTATGCCTTTACAAAATGAAAATTAATGCCAGATAAAAACATTTTACTTTCCATTTTAAAACAAAACGGCAATCTTGTGGTAAATATGGTTTCTGCTTCAAAATAAATGGAGATATTAAGGAGCAGAGTGGAGGAGAGCAATCAGTGCAATGACTAACCTTGTTGAAGGCCGGCCTATGGAGGTAAGTTTAGTAGTAAGATTCAATATAGACAGTACGCGTTTTATCTATTAAAAATAAATGGGATATTGGACTGAAATGGAAATTCACAATGTTAATGCATCTGATTGTTTGCTGGGCAATGTTCAGTAATCCGGTTAGTCTGACTAATATAACTTCAACCATTAAGTTACAAGGACACAAACAGATATAAATTACTTTTGGATTTGCATTATTAATAATTTCAACTCCATTATAATACCCAACAACTCTTTACTGACTGGGTACATTTTGGGAACCCAGAAAGGTAATTAAGATATTGAGTTCCGAGTCTCTTCACCATAATGTACATTTTATTGACGATAAAAACAAATTATGAGCTAATAATGCAATGACTGGTGCCAGTAATGTCAGAGCATATCATATAGGTGAAACGTGCTGTTTGGTGCTTGGGTTTCTCACACAAAGGGTAGCGTGATAGGGAAGCATGCGTGGTGTTCAGTCTGTTCATCGGTTGTTCATGGAGTTTGATAAAGCATAACAAAATGTTAATAATGTCCATGTCCACAATATAGTCGGGACACATCTTTACAAATCATTTTAAGATGTTTCCTGTGACAGGATTGAAACATCCCAAGGGGGATATAAAAGCTCACAGCAAATGTTTTTATTGATACACAGCAAGAGCAGCAAATGAAAGTGCAACAGGAAATTCTAGCCCCATTAACACTTGCAAGTGAGACCATAACAGACAATTAGGAAATGGCAGATTTTCACAATAGAATCAAAATATTACCTTTACATGAATTTTAAAAGAAACTTAATAGGGGTTGAGCAAAACACAAAGTGCTGGAACAACTCAACGGGTCAGGTGGCATCCCCGGAGAACATGGATACGTGATGTTTCGGATCAGAGCTCTTCTTCAGTGATAGTCATAGGGGAAGAAGAGGCAGAAGCGGGAAGAGATGTGGAGGTGGAACAAAGCCTGGCAAGTGATAGTTGGACACAGGTGAGGGGGTTTTGATCGGCAAGATGTGTGAAGAAGTGACAAAGCAAATTAAGATATATTACTTTTCAGAACTTGATCATTCCATACCCAGAGTATTAAAAGAAAGCAGTGAAGGAAATACATATATGTTTATTATAATTTTTAGAGGGCCTGATCTGTGTTATTTAAGAAGGACTGAGGGAGTGTTAGATGCATTGCCAAGGGAAGGCAGGTGGATACACTTGCTTCAGTTTGTAAAGACTATGAGAAAGTTACTGGAATCTATCATTAGAGACTGTGACTGAGCACTTAATGAGGCAATCAATAAAGGAAGGAAAGGATGTCATATCTGACTAATCTCATTGATTGCTTCAGATAGGCCACTAAAATGTTGGCCTTCATAACAAGTGGAGTTGAGTATAGGAGCAAAGAGGTCCTTCTGCAGTTGTATTGGGCCCTAGTGAGATCACACCTGGAGTATTGTGGGCAGTTTTGGTCCCCTAATTTGAGGAAGGACGTTGCTATTGAGGGAGTGCAGCGTAGGTTTACAAGGTTAATTCGCGGGATGGCGGGACTGTCATATGCTGAGAGAATGGAGCGGCTGGGCTTGTACACTCTGGAGTTTCGAAGGATGAGAGAGGATCTTATTGAAACATATAAGATTATTAAGAGTTTGGATGCGTTAGAGGCAGGAAACATGTTCCCGATGTTGGGGGAGTCCGGAACCAGGGGCCACAGTTTAAGAATAAAGGGTAAGCCATTTAGAACGGAGACGAGGAAACACTTTTTCTCACAGAGAGTTGTGAGTCTGTGGAATTCTCTGCCTCAGGTTCCATGAGGTATTTTATAAGTTTTCACTTAAGAGAACGTTACCAAAAATTAAATTACATGGAAGTCAATTTGGCCTTTGCCATGGCTTGGTAATTCTTGAGGTAGTAGTTGGTATCATGGGAGGTATCAGGGATATTCTCTCATTAATGACGTTTACCAAATAACTGTATGGGCCCCTTCATCTTAACACCTTCCGATGAAGGAATAGAAAGATGTAGATCTAAGAGGAGACAAAATTGCCTAGAAAGAATTGGTCATTATGGTCGGTGTGGACTAAAGGGCCTGTTTCCATTGTGTATCTTTCAATCAAAAAATAAATTGTACTGTCCAACATTTCTTTGTGAACTCCCACAAATATTTATTTTGGATTTTTTGTGCATTCGATGCCCGCATGATTGATTGATAGATAGATAGATAGATAGATAGATAGATAGATAGATAGATAGATAGATAGATAGATAGATAGATAGATAGATAGATAGATAGATAGATAGATAGATAGATACTTTATTATCACATGTGACGTCACTGTGAAAGTCTTTGTTTTACATACCAAACACAAGGTATGCAAAGAGTCACCACGTATAGGGCACCGACAACGTTATAAAGTATTAATTACAGTTCCCAATGGTCCCTCTTAGTTATTGGCAGCCCCCCCCCCCACACCGGGTCCCCTTTTGTTCTTGGCGGAAGACGTGGGTTTCCACAGTACCATTGAATCACCATGAATATAGAGAGTTGACGTCTGCTTTGGCCCTCTTTGACCAGTGCCATAAAGTACAAAATACCTTTTTTTTTTTTAAAGCACTCCTATGCTAAAGAAAAGTCATAGCATGGTGGTGCAGCAGTAGGGTTGCTGCCTTCCAGTGCCAAAGACCCAGATTCAATCCTGACTACGGGTGCTGTCTGTACGGTCTCCCTGTGACCGCATGGATTTTCTCCGGATGCTCTGGTTTCCTCCCACACTCCAAAGATGTGCAGGTTTGTAGGTTGCCGAGGCAACGTGAGGTGTAAGTGGAGGCGATGGAAGGGAGCTTGGTTTATTTGATGGTCTGGGCTGTGTCCACAATTCTCTGCAATTTATTGTGGTCAACAACCCCTCCAATCCACCATCATGTCTTTAGTAACCTCCACTCGCCACCATCACTACCTCAGAATCCTCCCATCAACCTACCAGCTCCCCACTAATCCTGTCCGGCATCCTCCAGCATCCACACCGCTCCCTGACACACCTCCTCCATGAACTTCTTGCTTGCTGCAGCTTCACAAACACATTAGACGAACAGATGTAAAGAAATTAAATTGTACAAGTTTTTTATAAACAAATTCATTTGAAAATAAGAATACATTCTCCACCTTTCAGTGGTAGAATTTCTATTTATAGAATCTGAAGTCAAACCATTTTCCAGCACGGATTGCATGATCATGGTCTTCTTTTTCTTATCGAATCCACACACAAGATTAGAAGTTGTTACGCCAGAGCTAAACACACTTCTCGGCATCTGCACACAACGGTGTCTGTCTTGTTGCTTTAGAGTTTCCTTTATTGTCATTCAAACAATAGTTTGAACGAAATTGCGTACCTTGCAGTCATGACAGGAAAAAAAGCAACAGAACACACAATGAACACAGTATAACACAAACATCCATCACAGTGAATCTCCAAGCACTGTGATGGAAGGCAAAAAGTCCTAAAGTCTTATCTCTTCCCTGCTTGTACTCCCTCTGCATTGAGGCGATCCAGGCTTTCGATGTTGGGCCCCCCCGCCGGGTGATGGTAAGTCCCGCGGGCCGAATCCGAGCTCCGTGAACGGGCCGATTCAAACTCTGCGGCCCGGGGCGGACGAAGCTGCCACCCTCCAGTCCAGCGGGCGAAGCTGTTGTTGCCGGAGCTCCGGAGAATCGGTCACCAACCTGGGACCTGCGAGCTCCTGATGTTACCGTCCACAGGGCCCACGGCCGAAGCCGCCGAGACTCCGAAGTCGGGTCGCAGCCACACGCCACCACAGCCTCCGAAGTCGGCCAGCTTCGTGATGGTGAGTCCACAGGCTCTGCCACCGGAGCCTCAAGGTCGATTCCATTTGGAGGCAGCCAGCTCCACGATATTAGGCCTCAGCGCAGATGGAGACAGAGATACGACAAGGAAAAGGTCGCATCCCCGTTGAAGGAAGAGGTTAAAAAAAGTTTCCCCCACCCCCCCACACATACACAACTAAAAATAAACTAAAACATACATCTAACAAGACAAAAGTAAACCAAAAAAAAGGAAAAGACGGACTGCAGGCGAGCCGCAGCTACTTGGCAGCAACTCCACTTCTCGAACTTCCCCTTCTTGTGCTTCTTGTGCGTGGTGGTGGAAAGATTGGTGGAAACAGGGCCGCGACGTGAAAGCTCTTTCCTTGGTCTAATTTACTGAGAATAATTGATAATTCACTGTATTTGTTGTTGTTATGAATGCATCTAATGCTTCTGTAAAATTGCAGAAAATAGGAATTTCATTGTTCCAGTTCATATCCAGTGCAAATGACAATTAAATAATCTTGACTCCTGATATAGACACAAAAGGCTGGAGTCAGACAGCATCTCTGGAGAAAAGGAACAATGACGTTACGGGTCGAGACCCTTCTTCACACCCTTGAATCCTAATATAATGACTGCTTTCATTATAGATTTCAATCGCTTCTAATCTTGAATGTTTTTCACTAACATTGGTGATATTAGATAGCTTTCCCCATATTGATATTATTAGCACCAGATTATCTATTGGGAGGTTGTAAACTGGATTTAATGGAATTTGTGTCACTTGCACTCTTATGCTGAGATCAGATCATTAGTTCAATTCAGATCAGGAAATAAAGAACTTCAATTTATTTAGAAAAAATTCAGAATCGCAAAATACAAGTCAAACACTTCTAAGTATATGTGCCTTTTGAATGTAGATAGATGCTAAACATAGATGTTTTCATTGACTACCATCCATGTGCACTAACACAGTGGAGAGCTTCCATAGATAGTCACAATGCTGGGGTAACTCAGCGGGTCAGGCAGCATCTCTGGAGAGGAGTAGGTGACATTTTGGGTCAGAACCCTTCTTCAGACCCCATCCTTTACACAACAGTGGCGCAGCAGTAGCATTGCTGCCTTACAGCGCTTGCAGCGCCGGCGACCCGCTACCCTCTGTGTGAAAAAGTTACCCCGCAAGTTCCTGTTAAGTCTATCCCCCCCACCCCCCCCCCCACATTAAACCTACTATGGGTGCTGTCTACAGAGTTTGTAAATTCTCCCCGTGACCTGTATGGGTTTTCTCCTAGATCTTTGTTTCCCCCCCCCCACACTCCAAAGACGTACATGCCTGTAGTTTAATTGGCTTGGTGTATGTGTAATTTTTCCCTAGTGTGTATAGGGTGGTGTTAATGTGCGGGGATTGCTGGTCGGCGCGGACTCGGTGGGCCAAAGGGCCTGTTTCCGCGCTGTATCTCTAAACTAAACTAAATTAAACTAAAGCCGATCTGATTCTCATTCCACCGGTCTAAAGTACAGGTTATTGCTGACACCACTCAGAGTATTGGATGCATCTCTGGTCGCCCAGTTAAAGAAAGGATGTCATTAAGCTGGAAAGGACTACTGAAAAGATTCATGAGGGATCTTACCAGTAGTGAAGGGCTTGACTTATAAAGAGAGGTTGGATCGACTGGGACTTCTTTCCATGACGTGGAGGAGGCGAAGGTGTGACCTCATTGAGGTCACATAAATTCATGAAGTGTGTGGATGAAGATTTTCTCAGGCTAAGAGTCTAAAACTAGAGGCCATTGATTGAAGGTGAGAGGGGAAAGATTTAAAGAGGGCCATGGGAGGTAACTTTTCACACAGTGGGTGGTGGGTACATGGAACGAGCTGCCAGAGGAAGCTGTAGAGGCGGATACCGTAACAATGTTTAAAAGACGTGGAACCGTAGGAGAATAAACAAATGGGAGCAGCTTGGATGGGGCATCTTGGACAGCATGGGTACGGCCCGGGCCTCTGGCGCTGTAAGGCAGCAACTCTACCGTGGCGCCACTGTGCTGGCCACTCGCAACTGACTCCTGACAACATTTTCTCTGCATTCTTTTCAGCTTAATTGAATCTATAGTATTATTTCAGACTCAAGGTCTGGATAAAAGACGACATTACATAGAATACATTACATATAAAAACACCATAAAATACATATAAAAGCTTAGTAAATTACTTATGAGCATCATAAATTATATACAAAAACACAATACATGATTTAAAGAATAACAAGAACGATCAGTGTCGTACAACGACACAACTATACTAGTGTCTCCACAACTGGGATTGGTAGCATGTAGTGCTAAACCTTATGTTTGATAAGACCACGATGATGACATTTTCAGAGTCATTAATCCTGCAAATAAATGTATACATATGATTTCTTAGGACAGCTTTTAAAGTACTGACTCCTGCCTGGGTGATGAAAACTGAACACGATACTTTAAGTGTAGTGTCACCAACGTCTTGCACAGCTACAACAATGGGGATGTCTTCCACCTGCTCTTCTCCCTCTGCTTCCCCTGTCCTCGCCACTTAGCATGAGGGCTGGATGTCACCTGGAGCCACACAGCGAAGTAAGTGTTGGACTTGGAATTACAGCGGTGTGGTGGCACTGCACTGCTCCACCAGAAGAGGGCGCGTACTGGAGCACAGATTCATAGCAGAAGTCAGCTCACAATTTTTAGATCTCAACAAAGGAAGAGGATTTAACTCAACTCTCCTGCTGCATTTGCAAAACCTCAACCTTGGGCCAGCAGCTATGAAAATTTGAAAATTAAAAGTTAACATTCTGTTAAACCAAAGGATTGTGTGATTCTCATAATAACTAGCAGAAGCATTTGAAGGATCAATAACTACAGGATTAACAAACAGTTCACACCGTTCCATAACTGCAGTACCAGTAGTTAATAACAACTGTGGTACCGGCTATTGCCATTCAGTTTAAAGCGACTTTGTTTTAATAGTTTATGTTTAGAGATACAGCGTGGAAACAGGCCCTTCAGCCCACCGTGACCACCTACACACTAAGAACAAGTTACAGAATTAACCTTCAAACAAGGACATCTTTGGAATGTGGGAGGAAACTGAAGCACCGAGAGAAAACCCTCGTGGTCACAAGGAGAACGTGCAAACTCCTATCCACCCGTCCACACTAGTTCTATGTTATCCCACTTACGCATCCTACGCACGAGGAGCAATTTACAGCAACCAATTACCCAACAAATCTGCAAGCCTTTGGGATGTGGGAGGAAACCGGAGCACCCGGAGAAAACCCACGAGGTCACAGGGAGAACATACTAACTCCGCACAAACAGCATCTGTAGTCAGGATTGATCCCGGGTGTCTGGCACTGTGAGACATCAGTTCTACCACTGCACCACTTACGTGCTAAATTCTTACTTGCAGCAGCACCATGGATATGTAAGCATAGTACTCTGTAAAGCCCGTAATAAACAGAGAAAAAATATATATATATATATATATATGTGTGTGTGTGTGTGTGTGTGTGTGTGTGGAGAGAGAGAGTGAAAACTTAGTTCTGTTTATTACGTATATTTTTATGTATAAACATACAAAATAATAAATATATACATAGTAAAAAAAAATATATGTACATAAACAAACAGAGAGAACAATAATAATGCCAAATCAACATTCCACCAAATACCAAGTAGGAAATAGAACTTAGTTCCCATTACTTGCATTATTTAAATTTATCATTAAGATGGCAATTTATACAAAACAAACGACATATTTCTGAGTGCAGGAGTCTGCAAGTTGTATCTTTCCACTTTTTTTTCCTCATAATTCATTCATTGGTGTGGGCATCATAGTCAAGCGCAAGCCTTGAACTAAGTGACTTGCTTCAGTGCACAGTTAAGAGTCAATCACATCATGGTGGGTCTGCAGCCACATCCAGGCCAGACTGGATAAAGATGTTATATTGTTTTCCCTGAGGAGCATTAATGAATCAGGTGGATTTTCACATCGTGGTTCCATGGTTGCAAACTGTTTAAATTCCCTGGCTGTAGTAGTGAGATTTGAAATCATGACTTTGGACTGTTTGTCAAGTTCCAGCTTTTTGTGTATGTCCTCGGTTTAAACCAGCATCTGTGGTAGCTCACTACACAGGGTTGTAGGAAATTGGCTTTGGTAAAAGTTGTAAATTGTCCCAAGTGTGTAGGATAGTGTTAGTGTACAGGGACTGCTGGTCGGCGTGGACCAGAGGGCCTGTTTCCCTAAACTAAACTAAACTAAAATTAAACATTCACAGATTGATGCGTCAACTACTTTCCAACCATCTTTCATGTCTCTATCATTTTCATGGAAAGTTGGAGCGAACAGTGGAATCCAAAGCTCCAGTTGAAATCCCAGAATCCCATGAAATTAAAAACACAACCTCATTTATTCAGGGATGTACTTCATTGGAACATATGACATGTAAACTGTGTGATGGACAACCTAAAGATCATGTTGCTATGAAACCACATATTCTTTAAACGATTCTTAGAAACGGGAATGGTGCCGGAGGATTGGCGTACTGCGCATGTTGTTCCAATGTGTAAAAAGGGTTCTAAGAGTAAACCTAGTTTGACATCAGTGGTGGGCAAATTAATGGAAAGGATACTTAGAGATAATATATATAATCATCAGGATAAACATGATCTGATTAGGAACAGTCAACATGGATTTGTGCCTGGAAGGTCATGTTTGACTAATCTTCTTGAATTTTTTGAAGAGGTTACTAGGGAAATTGATGAGGGTAAAGCAGTGGATGTTGTCTATATGGACTTCAGTAAGGCCTTTGACAAGGTTCCACATGGAAGGTTGGTTAAGAAGGTTCAATTGTTGGGTATTAATCATGGAGTAGCAAGATGGATTCAACAGTGGCTGAATGGGAGATACCAGAGAGTAATGGTGGATAACTGTTTGTCAGGTTGGAGGCCGGTGACTAGTGGGGTGCCTCAGGGATCTGTGTTGGGTCCACTGTTGTTTGTCATATACATCAATGATCTGGATGATTGTGTGGTAAATTGGATTAGTATGCAGATGATACTAAGATAGGTGATGTTGTGGATAATGAAGTAGATTTTCAAAGTCTACAGAGAGATTTCGGCCATTTGGAAGAGTGGGCTGAAAGATGGCAGATGGAGTTTAATGCTGATAAGTGTGAGGTGCTACATCTTGGCAGGACAAATCAAAATAGGACGTACATGGTAAATGGTAGAGAATTGAGGAATGCAGTTGAACAGAGGGATCTAGGAATAACTGTGCATAGTTCCCTGAAGGTGAAATCTCGTGTAGATAGGGTGGTAAAGAAAGCTTTTGGTGTGCTGGCCTTTATAAATCAGAGCATTGAGTATAGAAGTTGGGATGTAATGTTAAAATTGTACAAGGCATTGGTGAGGCCAATTCTAGAGTATGGTGTACAATTTTGGTCGCCAAATTATAGGTAAGATGTCAACAAAATAGAGAGAGTACAGAGGAGATTTACTAGAATGTTGCCTGGGTTTCAGCACCTAAGTTACAGAGAAAGGTTGAACAAGTTAGGTCTTTATTCTTTGGAGCGCAGAAGGTTAAGGGGGGACTTGATAGAGGTCTTTAAAATTATGAGAGGGATAGACAGAGTTGACGTGGATAAGCTTTTGTCCATTGAGAGTAGGGAAGATTCAAACAAGAGGACATGATTTGAGAATTAAGGGACAAAAGTTTAGGGGTAACATGAGGGGGAACTTCTTTACTCAGAGAGTGGTAGCTGTGTGGAATGAGCTTCCAGTGGAAGTGGTGGAGGCAGGTTTGATTTTATCATTTAAAAATAAATTGGATAGGTATATGGACGGGAAAGGAATGGAGGGTTATGGTCTGAGTGCAGGTAGATGGGACTAGGTGAGAGTAAGTGTTTGGCACAGACTGGAAGGGCCGAGATGGCCTGTTTCCGTGCTGTAATTGTTATATGTTATATGGTTATAAGATGTAAACACAGCCATGGAGTCTGCAGTGACGAATTTGATCATTTTTCTGAAATGGTACTAAACTATTATAATGTTGTCCATTTTTCTTAGTACTCACTCTCATATTACGGCACGGTGGCGCAGCGGTAAAGTTGCCACCTTACAGCACCAGGGACCCGGGTTTGATCCTGACTGTGGCTGTGGTCTGTACGTAGTTTGTACCTTCTCCCCGTGACCATGTGGGTTTCCTCCGGGTGCACAGGTTTCCTCCCACACTCCAAAGACGTGCAGGTTTGTAGGTTAATTAGCATCAGTACAATTGTCCCTGCTGTGTAGGATAGAACTAGTGTACGGGGATCGCTGGTCAACCTGCATGTCTTTGGGATGTGGGAAGAAACAAGATTGTACGAATTAACTATCCAATTCAACTGCATATAACACTGATGGTCAATAATTGTATCGATAGGGAATATATAGGTTGACATTTTTCTGAAGGCTACCGGAAGATTGGAAAACATTCAATGGGACACCCTTGTTCAGACAGGGAGCACGACAGAAGGCAGGAAACCATGCGCCAGTTAGTTTAACCTCTATTGCTGGCAAGATGCTGGAGTCAGGAATTGTAGAGGAAATAACTAATTTTTCAGGAAAGCCGGATTATAATGAAACTGAGTCAACATGGTTTTATGAAAGGTAAATCACGTTTGACAATTTTGCTCAAATTCTTTGACAATACGACAGGGAGAATTAATAAACGGGAACCTGTTGATGCAGTATGCAGTCACTACCTAAATTACGTAAGTGTTACGTTCCGTGAACCTGTACGTAAGTCAGATTTTAAGTAAGTCGGAACCACCATCTCCATCCCCTGCCCGGAATAACTCACTGAGAGTATTAACTGTCTCTCCGGCGTCCGGCGGCGTCCAGGGCACTTTCTGCGGCACACGGCCTTCTGGGTAAGCACCACCACCATTGCCGGCTTGTTTCCGATGTAAACTTGAGTGTTGGTACAGTGTTGTGGACATTACAAACTGCCTCAATTGCACTAGGGACTGAGCACAGAAGTGTTTACGTAAGATAGATAGACTCAAAAAGCTGGAATAACAACGTGACTGGCAGCATCTCTGGAGAGAAGGAATGGATGAAGTTTTGGGTCGGGACCCTTCTTCAAAACATTCTTGTGTCTATCTTATGTAAAACTTCTGTGCTCAGTCCCTAGCACAATTAAGGCAGTTTGTAATGTCCACAGCACTGTACAGGCAGCATCTCTGGAGAGAAGGAATGGATGACATTTTAGGTTGAGACTTCTTCAGTCTGGAGAAGGGTCTCTCCAGAGAGGCTGCCTGTCCCACTGAGTTACTCCAGCTGTTTGTGTCAATCTTCGGTTTAAACCAGCAATCTGCAGTTCCTTCCTACATATTGCTAACGTGAGCACGAGTTTATCTAAGTTCGATAGAATTCACTCTTCAATCAAACAACAAACCAGTCGTTTAGTGCATGGTCCAGAAAGAACCATTGCTGATCCGTTCATTCAATAAGACAGTGTTCTCACTGGCAATGTCATTGACTTCCATTTCCTAATCTAAATTTATACCTCTCTAGAGTTTCTGGTGGCTGAGCAATGCAACAATATTATAATTGTGTAGGAGGAACTGCAGTTGCCGATTTACACTGAAGATAGACACAAAATGCTGGAGTAACTCAGTGCGACAGGCAGCATCTCTGGAGAAAAGGTACAGTCGAGACCCTTCTTCAGGCTGATGAGTCTCCACCTGAAGTGTCACCCATTCCTTTTCTCCAGAGATGCTGCCTGACCCGCTGAGTTACTCCAGTATTTTGTGTCTGTCTACAGCATTATAATTTGTGGACTAGTTTGCTAAAACAAAACACGTTTTGCTTTCTGCAGCATGAAAAGATTTATTAAAGTACCAATTTGAAAAGATGAATTGTCACAGTCTTTTCCCCAGGTGAGTATAAAAATGGAAGGCTTAGGTTTAAAGTAAGAGGGGAAAGATTTAAAAGAATCCCGAGGGACAACAATTTTTAACACCAAGATTAGTTTCGTTTAGAGATACAGTGTGGAAACAAGCCCTTCGGCCCACCAGATCTGCGCCGACCAACGATCACCCATTCACACTAGATCTATCCTACACACTAGGGATAATTCACAGAAGCCAATTAACCTTCAAACCTGCATGTCTTTGGGATGTGGGAGGAAACCGGAACGCCCGGAGAAAACCCACACAGTTGTAGGGAGAACGTACAGACTTGGTACAGACAGCACTCGTAGTCAGAATCGAGAGATTGTGGAATGATTGGCCAGAAGTGATATAGGTAGGTATGCGTACAACATTTAAGTTATCTGGACAGGTGTATGGATAGGAAAGGTTTGGAGGATGTGGACCAAGTGCAGGCTAGTGTGACTAGCGTGGACGAGTTGGGTTGAATGGCCTTCTTCCGTGCTGTATCTGTAGATGTGGAAAATCTGAAATAAATACAGAAAATGGTCAGTGGGTTAGGCGGCCACTGTGGAGAAAGATTAGAATTAATTGTTTAATTTGATGATCAATCTGATGAAACATGGAATGCTAACTTTGCTTCTTTCTCCAGGGATGCTGACTGACTGGGGATGTAATGCTAAGGCTTTATAAGGCACTGGTCAGATCACATTTGATGTATTATGAACAGTTTTTGTCTCCATATCTGAGGATGTGCTGGCATTGGAGAGGGTCCAGATGAGGTTTATGAGATTAATCCCAGGAATGATTAAGTTAACATATGATGAGTGTTTGATGGCACTGGGCCTGTACTCGCTGGAGTATAGGAGGGTGAGTGGGGGCCTCATTGAAACTTACCGAATAGTGAAAGGCCTGGATAGAGTGGATGTGGAGAGGATGTTTCCACTAGTGGGAGAGTCTAGGACCAGATGGCACAGCCTCAGAATAAATGGACGTACATTTGCAAAGGATATGAGGTGGAATTTCCTGAGTCAGAGGGTGGTGAATCTGTGGAATTCATTGCCACAGATGGCTGTGGAGGCCAAGTCAATGGATATTTATAAGGTGGAGATTGAGAGATTCTTGATTAGTAAAACCCCTGTCTCACTGTGCGAGCTGACCCACGAGGTACCCCGAGTTTAAAACAAATTTAACTCGTGGTAATCACGTACAATTAACGTAGTGGGAATGTCGGAACTCGTGGATGCAACTTAGCGACTCTTGGCGCTAACGGGAGGTACACGTGAAACTTGTTAACTCTTGAAAAAGTTCAAACATGTTTGAACTTTTCCACGAGTAAAATGTACTCTTGAGGTTAAAATTTGAAACATTTCAACTCGTTGTAAGAACATAGTGGCCCGTGCGTTTACCTTTGTGACTCGTGAGTCTACCGTGGGAACTCTTTTTAGAAACAATAATCAGGGACAGAAATATCAGTTACTTGGATAAGTATGGATCAGTTAAGGAACACCAACATAGACTTTTTAAAGACAAATTCTGCTTAACAAAGTTAAGCAAGTTATTGATAAGGTGACAGAGTGGGTTGAAAAGAAAAAATTGCTTGAAGTTTATATATTGATTTTGTGTATTTGGGACTGAGCTCACAACCTTAAGACAAACCAGTATTGAGGAACAGCGTGAGAACATTTTATGACACTTCATGGCAGCCTAGTCTGAGGTTTGCCAGTCACGTCCAGAAGCCATCTCTACCAGTGCTGTTGAAGAAGACAGGGTTGTGTTCACCTCTCCTGCACCCCTGTTCCGTAGGACAACACCAACTCTTTCATTATGCGGATGTTAAAGGCTGGGTTTTATTCTCAAGCCATGATGCCAGATTCCCGATCTCTTTACTGAACTTTACTGAATCAAAGGGTTCTATAGGAGGTGCTGCCTCAAAAAGGCAGCCAGCATTGTCATGGACCCACACTACCCTGGCCATGCTCTCATTTCATTCCTGCTGAGCAGAAGGTATAAGAATCTGAAAACCATGACCTCCAGGTTCAAGAACAGCTTCTTCCCAACAACCATCGGGCTCTTGAACGCTACAAATGCTAACTAAACTATGAACTACAAACTGCCTTGGTTGCACTAAGGACTTTGGGATTTTTGCAATAATACTGGATTTTTTAATATATAATTTCTTTGTTTAGTATATTATCTATGAGTATTGTGTTTACTGGCCTGTTATGCTGCTGCAAGTGGGAAGTGCAAGAGAAGGAATGGGTGATGGGATGACATTTCCAAATTGGGGGGGGGGGTGGTGGAGGAGAGAGGGTGGAGAGTGGAGGGAGAGGAGGGGGAGACAGATGGGGATGTCTTCATTCACTGGCTGCGGGTGCCTGTCACTGAAACAGGCAGGTGAGATTTCACATCCACCTTGTGTGTGTGTCTCTCTCTCCCTCCCTCCCTCTCACACAGGCTGAGAGACTCTGCCTCTGTGAGTGTACGTCCCTTTCTCCCCCTCTCCCTGGGCTCTATACGCTCATTGTTTCCTATGAGAGGCTTTGAAAAATAAGAATCACATTTCACACATTGATTTTATGACTTTTAATTCTTAACATGACCATAATCACAATCTTTTACCCGATGGCAAATAAGAACCCAAAGTGCAGTTTTAAAGTGCTAATGTTCCCAGGGAACATGAAATATTGTTACACAAATTCTGAGATGTAATAATTGATTAGTGATAATGCCAGTAATATTGCGAGTGTCAACAGTATGTCGACCTCACAATATTACTGGTATGATCACGAACCCGGAGACGACGGTATCCCGGCTGGAGTTTTACAACTTGGCACAGATTCATATCATGATCCTTTCCCCCCCCCCCCCAATCCCCCATAAACTGGGATGAGGCGGACATGGTATTGATATTGGGTTATTTTGTCACCGGAATGTTTGCGAGTTTTGAAATAAAGCCGTACATAAGTGCAACACGTCGGTATACATTGTTGCCTCAAGATTAACGGGAGAGGAACTTGGTACACTCGGGAGACGAACTTGGAACATCGCAGAAATGAGAAGTAAACGGCAAACTTAGACATACCCGTGGGAACTCGGTTAAATTCTTGATCATAAACTTGGAGTCTCGTATGCAACCACGAGTCTTTCACTCGGGGTCACTCGTGGGTCAACTCGCACAGTGAGACAGGGCTTTAAGGGTGTCAAAGGTTATGGGGAGAACGCAGCAGAATAGGGTTGAGAGCGAAAGGTAGATCAGCCATGATTGAATGCTGGTGTAGACTTGATGGAGCAAATGGCCGAATTCTGCTCCTAGAACTTATGAACATGACCTGCAAACCTTTGGCACATATTGGCAGCAGTTTATACCATCAACAGGATGCACTGCAGCAACTTACCAAGGCTCCTTGGACAGCACCTCCCAAACCCAAGAGGTCCACCAGTTAGAGGGGGAATGAACCATAAGGAAGACATGCAGAGGCTGAAGAGATGATAAAGAAACGTTATTAGCGCATGAATCTGCTGGGAATGGAGGGATATGGATCACGTGCAGGGAGAGATGATTAGTGCATCATGTTCGACTCAAACCTTCTGGACGAAAGGCCTGTTCATGTGCTGCATTGTTTTATGTTCGACGTTCTATTTCTCTTTGCATGGTTATCGGGAGAATTAACAGGCATTTAAAACCATGAAGGTTTTTGATAAAGTAAATAAGGAGAAAGATAGTTGTTTGGTGGAAGGGTCAGTAACCCCACATAGCCGTGATTTAAGGGGATTGGTGAGGAAGCCGGACACCAGAGAAGAACAATGTTATACTGCAGAGTGTAACTTTGACTTGGACTGTGCTACATGATAGGTGGTGGGTATCAGAGTCAATAGTAATTTTCTAAAGAGAATTGGATAAATACTTGCAGGGGTGACAATATTTAAAAAATGGTAATGAAACTGCCAAGATAACTCTTTCAAAGAACACCACAGGTGCAATGGGCCTCCCTCCACATGCTACTTTACTAAGACTCCTGGAAAACATTCCCACTTCTGGGAAGCCTAACACTAGTGCTGCAAGGCAGTTGCTAATAAACATAATAGGGAATTCAGAACACATCTCTAAAGAGGGATAAAAATATGTGACGGGCTGCCTGAAGGATTAAATGAAGAAAAAAAAAGATTGCTGAGATAACACAGTCCTCACAAAGTCTTCAAGGTCAGGTGGGCGAAAAGCAGGCCTCGAGGATAAGGAGGGGGAGGAAGAGGGGGAAGGAGGAGGAGGAGGAGGGAAGAGGAAAAGGAGGAGAGGGGGCTGGAGCGGAAGGAGATGGACAATGAATTGGAAACTGCCAGGGTCTAACGCACTTTGCTATTCAACAATAGGGAGATGTTGAGCAGGGTAGGACTTTATTCCTTGCAGGGCAGAAGGATGAGGGATGATCATATAGAGGTGTACAGAATCATGAGAGGAATAGGTCGGGTAAAGCACAGAGTATTTTGCCCAGAGTAGGGAAATCGAGAACCAGAGGATATAGATTTAAGGTGAGGGGGGAGGGGAAAATTTAATAGGAACCTGAGGGGTAACTTTTTCACACAAAGGGTGGTGGGTGTATGGAATGAGCTGCCGGAGGAGGTGGTTGAAGCAGGTACTATCGGAACGATTAAGAAACATTTAGACAGGTACATGGATAGGATAGGTGTAGAGGGCTATGGGCCAAGCACAGGCAGGTGGGACATAGTGTAGATGGGGCAGGTTGGTCAGCGTGGGCAAGTTGGACCAAAGGGCCTGTTTCCCCGCTGCATGATTCTATGACATCAAACCTCCATGATTAATACTAGAGTTACAGTAAACAACTACAGCATAAGTCCTTCAGTCTGAAGTAGGGTCTCAACCCAAAACGTCACCTATTTCGTTTCTCCAGAGATGCTGTCTGTCCCGCTGAGTTACTCCAGCTTTTTGTGTCTATCTTCGGTTTAAACCAGCATCTGTAGTTCCTTCCTGCATGTCAAAATCCCTCGTCAATCCTGTACACCCAGTGGAGCTTAAGGTATGTTGGCCTTTCTTGCACGAGGATTTGAGTACTAGAGTAACTACATGTTGTCTTTGGAGGGTGGTGGGGCTTAGTAGCTGAACAACATTTTTAGAGAATCAAAGGACATGTCCAGAGTAATGCAATACCTACACCATCCTCCAAGCACAATGCCATCGAGGACACAACAACATATTGACTGATATAACAGCCCCATCACCTTAAGCGCTCATTCCCTGCATCATCAACACGTAGTGGTTGCAGTGTGGTCCACACGTAAGATGCATTGCAGCAACTCTTTCACAGTTTCACGGTGGCACAGCTGGTAGAGGTGCTGCCTCATAGTGCCAGAAACCCGGGTTCGATCCTGACCTCGGGTGCTGTCTGTGTGGAGTTTGCACTATCTTCCTGTGACCACGTGGGTTTCCGCCGGGTGCTCCGGTTTCCACCTGCATGTCAAGGACGCGAGGGTTTGTAGGTTAATTGGCCTCCGTGAAATTGCCCCAGGTGTGTAGTGAGTGGATGTGAAATGTATGATAACATAGAAGCTGCATGAACGGGTGATCCATGGCTGGTGTGGACACCGTGGGCCGAATGGCCTGTTTCCATGCTGTATCTTTAAACTTCTTCCACTGACAACTCCAAGCTCCTGAATTCTACCACCAGTAACCACAAGGGCATCAGCTCTGTGGAGACATCACCAGCCCAAAGTCACGTAACATCCTGACTTGTAAACGTATTGCCGTTTCTTTCTCCTTGCCCTGAATCTCCTTATGTGGCAACATCGTGTGATACCCTCACATCATGCCCTGATGAAGTGGGCCCCCTATATCAAGTGGGCCCCTGATGAAGTGGGCCCCCTTTGTCTCCTGGCAACCAATATATTTAGACCCAGTCCGCCACTGAGTAGATCATGAAGCCACCTGTGAGGTCACTTCTTCTTCTTGTTACAAATGTTGACCTCGCTGTCATCATCCGTCTTGAAAAGGACGCAAGCTTCCGGCGACAATCAGTGGGAGCCAACAATCAGTGGGAGCAGAATTAGCTCAGGATACTTCCAGTTTCCAGCCCAGCGACGTGGACGCTTCTGCTACGGGGCCAAGCGAGATAAACTTTGCTTTCCCAAAGACATCCGAGACCAGCTCGGTCTCTGAGAGGACACATAACTCACGCCATTATGGTACAAAGGAGGATAGCTAGCTTGAAACATAATCACCTGTTGTTTTTAGTGATAAAATGATTATATAAATACATGCTTCTACCATGAGAGCATGAGCTTCATCTTCGGGGAGAGAAAAGAGCTAACGAGCTTCACCAAGGTGGGGCGGGGGGAGGGGGGGACGGGGAGAGAGGGGAGAGAGAGAGAGAGAGAGAGAGAGGCGTGTGTGTGTGTGTGTGTGCCGGTGCCACCCGGTGCAGACAGGAGACTCGAATACACACCCGAAGGGGCGTAAGAGTTATTTTGTTTTGTTTCTTTATTGATAGTTGATATAGTTTCTGTGTATTAATTGTGTTTGCTTTAATAAATAATTAGTTGTGCTCTTCACCATGTGCTTCCTCCATTCATTGATCCGAATCCTTGAATCCTGCATATATTCCATGGCATTTTGGCATAGTCGGCAGGATTTGGTGAAAATGAGGAGAAAGAGGGTTGAAGATGGGGAACCCGAGACCTTTCGAGTCCTGGGATGGGTAGATAATTCTGAAGGTTATGGTAGTTTGTCCAATGTGTTAAGTAAATGGGGACCTCCTGCGTGTTGGGAGGAAGAGTTAAAGGATAAGGGGGCAAAGCTACCATATTTGTAGCTACCAACCTTACTAACTTCTGGAAAGAGGTCAAAGTAATGAATAACAGTAAAACACCCCTACCGTCTGACATTGAAGGTGTTAGTAGCCCAGAAACAATAGCTGAGAGTTGGCGTGAGCACTACCGTCACCTTTTTAACTGTTAAAAGTAACCCAGTTAGAATTAATCATGAACATATTGATCTCTCTGTAGATATGGTAGTTAGGGCAGCAGATGTCTATGATGCCATTAACATGTTGGATAACAACAAAGCCTGTGGTATGGACTGCATTACTGCAGAACATCTAAAATATGCCAGCTATAAGCTCTGCCCTTTGCTTTCCATGTGCTTTAATGGTTGTCTGGTTCATGGTGTCCTGCCAAATGCTATTATGTCTGTAATGTTAGTGCCTGTGCTTAAAGATAAGGCTGGTAAGCTCAACAGTATTGATAATTACCGACCTATTGCATTAGCCAGTATCTTATCTAAAGTACTGGAGAGAATACTGTTGACAAAGCCAGAAATGTATGTCCTTACGACTGACAATCAGTTTGGGTTCAAAAGAAAACATGGAACTGACCTGTGTATCTATGCTCTTAAAGAGATTGTGTTCAGGTACACAAGCCTGAATTCATCTGTATTTTTATGTTTTATTGATGCGTCCAAGGCATTTGATAGAATTAATCATGAACAATTGTTTGTAAAATTGCTAGATAGAGGTGCCCCTAAATTCTTCGTGAGAATTTTAGTGTTTTGGTATGCCCATCAAACGTTTCAGGTTAAATGGGACAATGTTGTATCTGCTCCATTCTGTGTTAGTAACGGAGTGCGGCAAGGAGGAATTTTGTCTCCTATTTTATTTAATCTTTATATGGATGAATTGTCAAATCAGTTAAATAGGTTAAAAACTGGCTGTCTTGTGGGCAACACTATTGTTAATCATCTTATGTATGCAGACGACCTGGTCCTGCTCTGTCCATATAGTGTTGGGCTGCAGCAGATGCTGAAGGTGTGCTCTCAGTATGGCCTTGATTATGACATAAAGTATAACGCTAAGAAAAGCCGCATAATGATAGTTAGAAGCGCTGAGGACAGGAAATCAACTTTTCCGACTTTTTATTTGTCAGACAGTCCTCTTGCTGTGTGTGAGGAAATTAAATACCTAGGTCATGTTATATCCGATGACTGGACGGATGACAAAGACCTCTACCGACAGCGCTGTAAAATTTATCTTCAAGCTAACATGCTTATAAGGAAGTTTTCTATGTGCTCTGACTCTGTGAAGTGTTCACTGTTCAGAACCTACATCACACCGTTATATACTGCTCAATTGTGGTCTAATTATAAGAAAAAGAGTATGCAGAGGCTCAAGGTAGCATACAATGATGCAATGAGGTTGCTACTTCGTGTCCCTAGATGGCATAGTGCCAGTCAATTGTTTGTGTCCACTAGAGTGCCAACCTGTGAGGCACTCTTAAGACAGCTGATGTTTAGTTTTATGTGTCGCCTGGATAAGTCAGAGAACCACATAATTGAAGCCCTTGTCAGCCCTCTGAAAAGCTGCTATAGATTCACTTCTAGGCTAAGACGGCATTGGTGCTTGTATATCTTATAGGCTAATATGCAATTTTATATGTATTTTTGTATCTCCTTATACTGTTTGATGTGTTCTATGGACCTGTGTCTGAAATAAAGCTTTTATTATTTGATTATTAAATGGTTGGAGAAAGTGGGCTTTCCCCAAATTGAAAGAGGATCTCCCACTAGTGGGATGGATATTTGCTACTGCACTAAGGCAGCAGAGTTTCATGATTGACAGATTGAAGGGTGAAAATGAGAGCTGGAAGAAAAGGATTTACTGCTC
Source organism: Malacoraja senta (assembly GCA_038087875.1). Taxonomy (NCBI): domain Eukaryota; kingdom Metazoa; phylum Chordata; class Chondrichthyes; order Rajiformes; family Rajidae; genus Malacoraja; species Malacoraja senta. Next base: position 81,784,145 of record CM075977.1, on the reverse strand, counting down.
TGGAGAAACTGTGTGCCCTTGAGTGAGAAAGCTAGAGCAGCCCAGGGACATCTTGGTCAAAGAAGGACAGAAAATAAAGGATAAACAGAGGCTGACTAGAAAGGAGATGTTCACATTGTTGTTAAAAGCTGGGATTGAGAGGGATAAGATTGATGACCTTCCGGCGACGGTACTCTATGACCTTTGGAGACGGCATTGTGAGAAAGGGCAGCCACTGTCAGGGAAACCAAGGAAGGAGGAGGAGGTAGTGAAGCCCTCTGTGCCTTCGTGTCACAGCTTTATCCTGATCTGGAAGAGCTTGTTCGGTTATGTCGTCTCAGCCGCCCCTTAGACTAGGGGTGGGGCCGGGGTTGCAGGGTTCAAGTGCAAGCAACCCCTGGGGTATCACCTGGAGACCTGAGGCCACACGTTCCGATAACCTTGTGGTGGAGAGGGGGGAATATACAGAGGGAATTGGCTCTGGTAGATGCCCGTGCAGAAGCCAGTCTAATTCATGGTAATCCTGACAGAGTTACGGGCGAGCGAGTGTCGACTCAGGGATACGGGGGTGCGGTTACTCCTGCAGTGCGCACTGTAATTAAATTGTCGATTGGTAATGGCGCACCACAGACTGACTCTGTTTTAATATCAAATGTACCTGAAAATATTCTGGGCATGGATCTGTTAAAGGCATCCTTTGGGAAAACATTCTTTTGGAATATGGAGAGTGACAGTGGTGGTGGGCAACGCTAAACGGGATTCTGCCCTGATCCCAACACCCACCCATGTTGTGTGTTTAAAGCAATACTGTAGGAGGAGTTACCAGAACGAAACTGGAGCGACTATAGATGGACTTTTACAGGCAGCGGTTACCCCACCTGCAGTATCCGGTGACAATAGCCCAGTCTGGCCAGTCAAGAAAGCTGACGCTAGCTGGCTAATGACAATCGACTAACGGCAGTTAAATAAACATGCACACGCTCTAACTGCTGCAGTGCCAGATGTGGTCACATTACTCGAGAGCCTTCCATCAGGGACTGACTCGTGATCTGCAGATCCTGACCCGGCCACAGTCCCTAGCCTGCCAGACTCACCTATTAAAAGGGGGGTGGGGGGGGGGGCGCCAGGAAGGGAACTATCCATGGCTCAGCAACAACATGCATGGTTCATGGACCGCTCTGTTGAATGGGAAAACGGAAAGAGATGCTGGAAGGCAGCAGTTTTTAACCCTAATACACAGACTGTTTTACAGCAACAAGGCTCTGAAGGTTCCAGCCAATATGCAGAAATGGGCGTAGTCCACCTGGTACTGGAAGAAGAAGACAAGGAAGCTCATATCTACACTGACTCCTGGGCTGTCGCCAATGGCATGGCTGTTTGGTTACTGAAGTGGACAGAGAATGACTGGAATATTGCAGAAAAGCCTCTTTTGGGCGAGACAATCTGGCAAGACATTTGGGAGAAAGCCCGATGCATGTCCATTACTGTCTATCATGTTGATGCACACATGAAGAATGACTGTCATGACTTTGCACAATAACACCGTGGATCAACAACTTCATGCCCACTCCCACTCATGCTCCAGCGTCCAAAATGTCAAGGGGTGGGAAGGTATGGGTACACGACCCAAATAACCCTCCGCAAATGGCAGAGATTCTTGCCGGTGGGCAAGGTAAGACATTTTGGGTATTAATACAACGACAGTCAGTGCCGATTTGTTTAGATTCGAGAAAAGCTACGCAGCGCGAATAAGATGTTTTACTGGAAATAAGAGCAGGTATTACTTTGTCTTTCAGATACCATGGATGTCAGACCGTGGCACTTGTTTGTGACAGCACATGATGGTGACTGTTCAGATCCAACCAAATGATTGAACCAAGAAGGGATTATGATGAATCTGCAGAAAGACAATCACGCCTGGAGGATATCAATCTTCTGGAATCGACTTACATTTTTCTGGGACTGATGATTTATACTAAACTTTTGACTATTATTGTTTGTACTTTTATACTTGGTAATATGTAGTTGGATGGGTGCTAATGTGGGCTGACAACTCCAAGGGGTGGAATGTAATGAAGGGTTAAACAGACTGTGAGCTGAAATGGAGTTGGCAGCTACATTAGCAGCACCTTATTTGGAACCCTGCTTAGGAAAACAAGTAGATGTTTTTGAAGAATGCTTGGGCTAATTCAAGGAGACCAGTAGATCATGAGGAATCCTACAAAGTCACTGAGATAAGCTTTGCTTTCCCAGAGACATCCGAGACCAGCTCGGTGTCTGATAGGACACATAACGGTGGTCACGGTGGCGCAGCAGTAGAGTTGCTGCTTTACAGTGAATGCAGCGCCGGAGACTCGGGTTCGATCCCGACTACGGGTTCTGTCTGTACGGAGTTTGTACGTTCTCCCCGTGACCTGTGGGGGTTTTCTCTGAGATCTTCGGTTTCCTCCCACACTCCAAAGACGTTCAGGTTTCTAGGTTAATTGGCTCAGTAAATGTAAAAATTGTCCCTAGTGGGTGTAGGATAGTGTTAATGTGTGGGGATCGCTGGACGGCGCGGATCTGGTGGGCCGAAGGGCCTGTGTCCGCGCTGTATCTCTAAACTAAACTAAACTAAAATAACTCACACCATTATGGTACCGAGGAGGATAGCCAGCTTGACACAACCTGTTGTTTTTAGTAATAAAATTATTATATAAATACCTGCTTCGAGCATGAGCTTCATATTCGGGGAGAGAAAAGAGCTTCACCAAGGAGAGAGAGAGACAGAGAGGGAGAGCTGGGACTGCGGTCTGTGCCGCTGCCAGCGAGTGCGGATAGGACACTCGAATATGCAGAGGGGCGTAAGAGTTATTTTGTATTGTTTCTTTATTGATAGTTCTTCTTCTTCTTGCATATGGCGTGCACAGCCTAAATTTGTCGGACAACTTGTTCTATTTGATCTTATTTGATTGTGCACGGCGGGTTGATTGCATTCGTCGTAACGGGGCGGACCACGTGAAGGTTGCAATCTTCCACCCCTATTGATAGTTGATTGAGTTTCTGTGTTTTAATTGTGTTTGCTTTAATAAATAATTATTTGTGCTCTTCACCATGTGCTTCCTCCATTCATTGATCCGAATCCTTGAATCCTGCATATATTTCATTACAGACCCATATCCCTTAAAATCTTTTCTATCCATGTACTTGTCTAAATGCTTCTTAAACATTGCGACAGTCCCAGCCTCAACTACCTGCTCCGGCAGCTTATTCCATACACCCACCACCCTTTGTGTAAAAAAAGTTACCCCTCAAGTTCCTATTAAATCTTTCCCCCCCTCACCTTAAACCTTTGTCCTCTGGTTTTTGATTCCTCTACTCTGGGTAAATAACCCCGTATATCTACTTTATCTGTTCCTCTCATGATTTTGTAGACCTCTATAGGATCACCTTTCATCCTCCTGAGTGCTAAGGAACAAAGCTTGCTTAATCTCTCCCTATAGCTCATGTCCTCAAGACCTGGCAACATCCTCGCGAATGGTGAGTCTTTAGATGAGTAGGGGTTTGTTAAGCAAGTGGGTGAAAAGTTACCCTTGGTTAATGGGAACGCACAGTTGTGGAGTCACCTCTATAAGATCACCCCTCGTCCTCCTGCGCTCCAAGGGGTGAAGTTTTATTCCTAGCCTGCTTAACCTCTCCCTGTAGCTCAGGCCCTCGAGTCCTGGCAACATCCTCGCAAATCTTCTCTGCACCCTTTCCAGCTTAACAACATCTTTCCTATAACATGGTGACCAATACTGAACACAGTACTCGTTGGAAGTGGTTCAATAGGGCACTCACCACCATTTCAAGGGCAATCATGAATGCCCAAAACAAATGCCATGCATCCCAATGTTGCTCCAAACCAACGGGAGAAATAATACAATAAGAATGGTAATAATAATGCACTTGATGCTGAGTCTGCATATGCTCAATAAATAATTAATAAATCCTGATCAAAATATTGCTAGCTCCTTAACACACAATCAGCTCTGCTAGTTGAATGGACAAAATTAAATTAAATCCAATTGATATGGACGTCAAACCCCTTCTTCTATTGATAATTCCAGTTTAACTGCATCTGAACTGCAACACAATTTCCAAACACTTGTGCACCATCCTTAATTAATAATACAAGATGGCCAGTTGTGAAATCACTTTAAACTGCTCACAAACTGAGTGTTCAGTCAATAATTGAAAGAGTGGGTCTTTTGATCTTTCTGTTTGCTGTGTCAATCCAGGAATTTTTCAATGATTTAATTATACTTTATTGTCACATGTACCCAGGTACAGTGAAATGCTTTTTTTTTGCTTACAACCCGGTAAAATCATGTAGCAGACCTCACCTGGGCTGTGCACGTTGTGGTGCCGACGAGTTACAGAAGTTCACCAAAGTCCTATCTACTGCCTGCCCCCCCCCCCCCACCCATGGGTCCCACGTCATTCTCGGTGGCCCCTCCTTTCTCTCTGACAGCATTCCAATGACCTTCCTCGCTCTCGATGAACCTCCTCCCCCTCCGACGTGTCAGCATGAACTTGGGCTGAAGGGTCTGCTTCCATGTTGTACCTCGAAAAAACAAAGTACTTTCACCAATGACTGACCAGGAATACAAATAGGGTGGCACAGTGGCATAGCTCATCGAGCTGCAGCCTCACAGTGCCAGAGACCCTGGTTTGATCCTGACCTTGGGTATTCTCTATGTGAGAGTTTGCACGTTGTCCCTCTGACCGCGTGGGGTTCCTCCGGGTGCTGCGGTTTCCTCCAACATCTCAAAGACATGCGGGTCTATAGGTTAATTGACCTCTGTAAAGTCCCCCGAAGACGTGAAAGTGGGATAGCGTAGACCTAGTGTGAGCGGGTGATCAATGGGCCATGTGGTATCTTTCCATCAATTAATCAAACAATCAATCAGTCAAACAATCAATTGATTGATCAATCAACAGACAAGTTGATAAATTAAAGCAAACACGAAGCTGAGACAATGTTAAAATACCAGAGACACTCAGCATTTCCATCAGCGCCTGGAAAGATGATATTTTGGAGGGCAGGTCATTGTTACAATGATTAGACTTCAGATATAGCGTGGAAATAGGCCGCTAGACCCACTGAGTCCGCACCGACCAGCAATCACTGCTACTATTCTACACACTAGGGACAATGTGCTTTATTTAACCAAAACCAATCATCCTACACACCTGTACATCTTTAGAGTGTGGGAGGAAACCAGAGGACCCCTCTCAACTCCATTTTCCTGCCTTTTCCCTGTAACCTTACTGATCAAGAATTTCCCTGACAGCCTTACTAATCAAGAATTTAACAAAATCTCTGCTTTAAACATATTCAAATGATTTGGGTATATGTGTGGCAATGAATTCCACAGATTCACCACCCACTAGCTAAAGAAATTCCTTGTCATCTCCTTTCTGAAGGTACATCCTTTCATTCTGAGGCTGTGCCCTCTGGTCCTGGACTCTCCCACTTCTGGAAACATCCTCTCCACACACACTCTACCTCGGCCTTTCATTATCTGGTCGGTTTCAATGAGATCCCCCTCCTCATCCATCTAAGAGAAGCTAATATTGTTATCCATGGAGAAAAGAGAGTTGAGAGGAGTTCTAACAGAGAGATACAAGGGCATGGCTGATTTAGCCAGGATACAACAGTGGCAGCTTTAAGCAGTCAGAGAAAAGCATTGGAAATATGGCGCAATTGAGACAAGGGAGGAGAAGCTTTTATTAAATACAAGGAACTGCAGATGTTACTTTACAAAAAAAGATCCAAAGTGCTGGAGTAACTCAGTGGGTCAGACAGCATTCTGGTGAACCTCCTCTGCATCCTCTCTAAAGCCTCCACATATTTCCTGTAATTTGGCAACCAGTATTCCAAATGCGTCCTAACTGAAGTCCTATAGAGCTGCATCATGACTTAAGTTAAACTGATCTCATCTTGTTTCTAGTTTAGTTTAGAGATACAGCGCGGGAACAGACCCTTTCAACCCACCGAGTCTGCACCGACCAGCGATCCCCGCACAGTAATGCTACCCTACACACATTAGGGGCAATTTACAATTAACCTACAAACCTGTATGTCTTTGGAGTGTGCGTGGAAACCTGAGCACCCGGAGAAAGCCCACACAGGTCAGGGGGAGAACGTACAAACTCCATACAGACAGCACCCATGGTCCGGATCTAACCCGTACCTGTGGCGCTGTGAGGCAGCAACTCTACTGCTGCGCCACCATGCCACTCCTATGTTGTAACTTTATAAAACATGGATTAGACGGCACTCGGAATTCATAGCTTCTCCCTGTGACCACGTGGGTTTTCTCCAGCTGCTCCGGTTTCCTCCCACACTCCAAAGACGTACCGGTTTTAAAGTGAATTGGCTTCAGTAAAAAAAATTAAATTGTCCCTAGTGTGTCGGATAGTGCTAGTGTATGGGGTGATCGCTGGTCAGCACAGACTCGGTGGGCCGAATGGCCTGTGCCTGTCCTGCACCTCTTGCCTCACAATGAACCTCCTTCCATGAATGATGTCAGTGTCAGAGAATCATACAATCATATAGCATAGAAACAGGCCATTCGGCAAAATTGGCCCTAATGTGTAGGGAGTGGAGGATAACATAGCACTAGTGTGAACAGGTGATCGATGGTCGGCGTGGACCTGGTGGGCTGAAAGTGAGGATCGAACCTTGGTCTCTGGGGCTGTAAGACAGCAACTCTACCGCTGCCCCGCTGTGAATCCCTGCCTGTACATGATCCATAATGCTCTACTCCCCGCACTGCCACGTGCTTACCTAAGGTCACCTAGATAATGAAAGGTGCTCGAGAGAGCAAGGAAAGCCAGGTTTGCAAACAAGGCCGTGGTGCCTTACAGGAAGGCAGGGAAACAGATGGTTCAGCCAGTGTGGGAGGATACAGCAGAGTGAGAGAATGCATCTGTACAGAATCCAAGCTGTACAGAAGCCAAAGCAGGAAAAAGATATCAGGGCTCAGGATATCTGTGAGGGTAAGTCAACAGCAATGTTGTATATGACCCAAGCTCAGACCAGCAATTCGCTAATACAATACAAGAGTTCCCTGCTTACAATTGATTGTATTAAGTTGGAAAGATGCTAAATCCCAAACTGCAAGACTATGAGAATGCAACCAAGATGAGGAATGTTACATCTAATTGGACGTAGGGAGCTAGGAGATAAACTTAAAAGTAGGTCCTCAAAGGTAATAATCTCTGGATTACTACCAGTGCCACGGGCTAAGAGTATAAATAGGAGGATATTGCAGATGAATACGTGGCTTGAAAAATGGTGCAAGGGGGAGGGATTCAAATTTCTAGGGCATTGGAACCAGTTCTGGGGGAGGTGGGACCAGTACAAACAGGACGGTCTGCACCTGGGGTGGAATGGAACCAATGTCCTTGGGAGAGTGTTTGCTAGTGCTGTCGGGGAGGATTTAAACTAATGTGGCAGGGGGATGAGTGCAAGAGCAGAGAGACAGAGGGGTGTAAAATGAGAGTAGAAGCAATAGGTAGCAAGGTGAAAAGTAAAAGTGGCAGGCAGACAAATCCAGGGCAAAAATCAAAAAGGGCCACTTTTCAACATAATTGTATAGGGGTAAGAGTGTTGTAAAAACAAGCCTAAAGGCTTTGTGTCTCAATGCAAGGAGCATTCGTAATAAGGTGGATGAGTTGAATGTGCAGATAGTTATTAATGAATATGATATAGTTGGGATCACGGAGACATGGCTCCAGGGTGACCAAGGCTGGGAGCTGAACATCCAGGGATATTCAATATTCAGGAGGGATAGACAGAAAGGAAAAGGAGGTGGGGTAGCGTTGCTGGTTAGAGAGGAGATTAACGCAATAGAAAGGAAGGACATTCGCTTGGAGAATGTGGAATCGATATGGGTAGAGCTGCGAAACACTAAGGGGCAGATAACGCTAGTGGGAGTTGTGTACAGGCCACCTAACAGTAGTAGTGGAGTTGGGGATGGCATCAAACAGGAAATTAGAAATGCGTGCAACAAAGGTAAAAGTTATAATGGGTGACTTCAATCTACATATAGATTGGGTGAATCAAATTGGCAGGGGTGCCAAGGAAGAGGATTTCTTGGAATGTATGCGGGATAGTTTTCTAAACCAACATGTAGAGGAACCAACGAGAGAGCAGGCTATTCTAGACTGGGTATTGAGTAATGAGGAAGGGTTAGTTAGCAGTCTTGTTGTGCGTGGCCCCTTGGGCAAGAGTGACCATAATATGGTTGAGTTCTTCATTAGGATGGAGAGTGACATTGTTAATTCAGAAACAAGGGTCCTGAACTTAAAGAAAGGTAACTTTGAGGGTATGAAACGTGAATTGGCCAAGATTGACTGGCAATTGATTCTTAAAGGGTTGACGGTGGATATGCAATGGAAGGCATTTAAAGACTGCATGGATGAACTACAACAATTGTTCATCCCAGTTTGGCAAAAGAATAAATCAGGGAAGGTAGTGCATCCGTGGATAACATGGGAAATCAGGGAGAGTATCAAAACAAAAGATGAAGCATACAAATTAGCCAGTAAAAGCAGCCTACCAGGGGACTGGGAGAAATTCAGAGTCCAGCAGAGGAGGACAAAGGGCTTAATTAGGAAAGGGAAAATAGATTATGAAAGAAAACTGGCAGGGAACATAAAAACTGACTGCAAAAGTTTTAATAGATATGTGAAGAGAAAAAGATTAATTAAAACAAATGTACGTCCCTTGCAGCCAGAAACAGGTGAATTGATCATGGGGAACAAGGACATGGCAAACCAATTGAATAACTACTTTGGTTCTGTCTTCACTAAGGAAGACATAAATAATCTGCCGGAAATAGCAGGGGACTGGGGGTCAAATGAGATGGAGAAACTGAGTGAAATCCAGGTTAGCCGGGAAGTGGTGTTAGGTAAATTGAATGGATTAAAGGCCGATAAATCCCCAGGGCCAGGTAAGTTGCATCCCAGAGTACTTAAGGAAGTAGCCCCAGAAATAGTGGATGCATTAGTGATAATTTTTCAAAACTCTTTAGATTCTGGAGTAGTTCCTGTGGATTGGAGGGTAGCTAATGTAACCCCACTTTTTAAAAAGGGAGGGAGAGAGAAAACGGGGAATTACAGACCAGTTAGTCTAACATCGGTAGTGGGGAAAATGATGCTAGAGTCAGTTATTAAAGATGGGATAGCAGCACATTTGGAAAGTGGTGAATTCATTGGACAAAGTCAGCATGGATTTATGAAAGGTAAATCATGTCTGACGAATCTTATAGAATTTTTCGAGGATGTAACTAGTAGAGTGGATAAGGGAGAACCAGTGGATGTGTTATATCTGGACTTTCAGAAGGCTTTCGACAAGGTCCCACATAAGAGATTAGTATGCAAACTTAAAGCACACGGTATTGGGGGTTCAGTATTGATGTGGATAGAGAACTGGCTGGCAGACAGGAAGCAAAGAGTAGGAGTAAACGGGTCCTTTCCAGAATGGCAGGCAGTGACTAGTGGGGTACCGCAAGGCTCAGTGCTGGGACCCCAGCGATTTACAATATATATTAATGAACTGGATGAGGGAATTGAATGCAACATCTCCAAGTTTGCGGATGACACAAAGCTGTTGGGCAGTGTTAGCCGTGAGGAGGATGCTAGGAGGCTGCAAGGTGACTTGGATAGGTTGGGTGAGTGGGCAAATGCATGGCAGATGCATGATAATGTGGATAAATGTGAGGTTATCCACTTTGGTGGCAAAAACAGGAAAGTAGACTATTATCTGAATGGTGGCCGATTAGGAAAAGGGGAGATGCAACGAGACCTGGGTGTCATGGTACACCAGTCATTGAAAGTAGGCATGCAGGTGCAGCAGGCAGTGAAGAAAGCGAATGGTATGTTAGCATTCATAGCAAAAGGATTTGAGTATAAGAGCAGGGAGGTTCTAGTGCAGTTGTACAGGGTCTTGGTGAGACCACACCTGGAGTATTGCGTACAGTTTTGGTCTCCTAATCTGAGGAAAGGCATTCTTGCCATAGAGGGAGTACAGTGAAGGTTCACTAGACTGATTCCTAGGATGGCAGGACTTTTATATGAAGAAAGACTGGATAGACTCGGCTTGTACTCGCTAGAATTTAGAAGATTGAGGGGGGATCTTATAGAAACTTACAAAATTCTTAAGGGGTTGGACAGGCTAGATGCTGGAAGATTATTCCCGATGTTGGGGAAGTCCAGAACAAGGGGTCACAGTTTAAGGATAAGGGGGAAGTCTTTTAGGACCGAGATGAGAAAATCGTTTTTTACACAGAGAATGGTGAATCTGTGGAATTCTCTGCCACAGAAGGTAGTTGAGGCCAGTTCATTGGCTATATTTAAGAGGGAGTTAGATGTGGCCCTTGTGGCTAAAGGGATCAGGGGGTATGGAGAGAAGGCAGGTACAGGATACTGAGTTGGATGATCAGCCATTCGGCTCGAAGGGCCGAATGGCCTACTCCTGTACCTATTTTCTATGTTTCTATGTTTCTAAAAGGAGTATGTATTCCATGGGTACACAGCTGGCAACTAATCATCAGCCAAGTTTATCATACAAGATATTTCTGCATTTTTAAACTTTACATTGGATTACAGAATCAATGAGAGTTGTATTGTACACCCTTTAGTGGGCAGCTGGTTATGGAGTTGCGGCCAAGGGCTACGAGGCTGGTATATGAATTCTCAAATTTGCAGGAAGGCTCTACAACTAAGTAGCAATGTACAACAAGAGTGAGGCCAAATTAAAATCAGAGGAACAGCGCTTCATATTTTGCTTGGGCAGCTTACAACCCAGCGGTATGAATATTGATTGCTCTAATTTCAATTTTACTTCGGAGTCACGTGAGTGATTCCGTGAAGAAGCCCCGCCAGTCCGCATGCGTATCATTACGTCATCCGCACTGGCGAAGCACCGGACTGGCAGGCAACTCACTCCTGCCAGCGGTAAGTTTAAACCTGCAGGTAAGTTTTAATACTTACCAGGTTGTGTCTTCTTGCAGGAACCTCTTCTTACAGAGGTTTCCTGCTGGATATTGTAGCGCAGTCCGGTCGAGCCGTGGGGAAACCGGCTTTGGGCTGTGGGAAAACCTGGTCCAGACCGCGGAACGCGGGAGCCAGCGGACGTCGGGTGCGCTACTCCAGCCGCTGACAAGGGGGTCAGCGGCTTCCAGACCGCTGTGGTTCCCGTAGAGGGGTAAGTCCTTGCGGTATCAGGGTGCCGACTGCACCGTGGCCAATCCTGTGGGGGGGAAAAGCCACTCAAAAGCAGGGCCGTGGATCGGGCCAGGAGGATTCACCTCCCAATAAAAGCGACGTCTGTGGACGTCTGGTAAAGATGGAGCACCTGATAGAAAGGATGCTCCAACACGACAGGCTCCAGGAGGAGCTTTATATCTGTGAGGTCACCCCATGGGCCCGTGGCAGCAGCTTCAGGTAAGGGCTGTATAGGGAAGATCAGCTCCATGAAGTGGAGCTTTATATCCACGGGTCTTGAGGGCCCGTGGCAGCAGCCCTGTTCAAGGGCTGTATAGGAAAGATCTGCTCCATGAAGAGGAGCTTTATATTCACGGGTCCTCTTAGGGGCCCATGGCAGCAGCACCTGTAGACGGGCTGCATAATGTCTCCCTCATGGAGGAGGTTGAGCTTACCGGGGCAGTTTTGTTCTGACCCTGAGGTTGGAGGTATTGGAAAGCATACCCCAAGGCACAAAGCCAAGAAGGGCTGTTGAGTATAGCTCCAGCATGATATGCTCCAGCAGGACGAGCTTTATATCCGCGGGTCTCTTCAGGGGCTGTGGCAGCAGCACCTGTTGAAGGGCTGTCTGGAAAGAGCTCCTGATGGAAAGGATGTACAGGATACTGAGTTGGATGATCAGCCATGATCATATTGAATGGCGGTGCAGGCTCGAAGGGCCGAATGGCCTACTCCTGCACCTATTTTTTATGTTTCTATGTTTCTATCACGATATGCTACAGCAAAAGGAGCTTGTTCTGACCCTGAGGTTGGAGGTATTGGAAAGTGTACCCCAAGGCATAAAGCCAAGAAAGGCTGTTGAGCATAGCTCCAGCATGATATGCTCCAGCAAAAGGAGCTTTATATTCGAAGGTCTCTTCAGGAAGGACTGCATGATATCTCCCTCTTGGAGGAAGTGAACACACAAAGTCAGTTTGTTCTGACTCCGAGATCGAAGGTATAGCTGGTAAGCATACTACGAGGCAGGGGCCTGCGGCAGCACCTGTTCATGGCTGTCCAAGAATCCCCTCTCTGTGAAAGAGAGTACGAGTGGTCAGTGTAACCAACTTCAAAATTCTAAAAGTATGTCTGTGGAACGTACTGGAATAAATGCGTATGGATTCAAGGGAGTCCTCGCAAACGAAGGTGGAGAATACCCGTAAGGGGCTAGAGTTTCCCTCATGCTATAAATGCTGGGAATAAACAACGCTTCAGGGGTGACATTAAAATAAGCCACTGAATCTTCTCTTGAGGTAAGACCTATTCAACAGGTAAAACCTGGATAAGGAAGCAAAGCTTCATCGTTGCGGCAACAACACACCCCATGCCTTCGTTGGCAGTAAGCAGTTCACTGAAGTTGGTGGCAGCATGAAAGTTGGACAGAGGTCTTAAAATCCAAGACCCAAGTCGGGCTCAGGAAAAATATGGGACCATCTACAAGTTGGTAATATTTACACTTGTTTGTACTAATGATAATGATAACATGTGTTTGGTTTATGTGTTGTATAAAAATAGCATTTTCCCTTGATAAGGATGGAAGGGGTCCTAGTGGCCTTACAACACACAAATGGTTGGCATCTAACCATGTAAAGCTGCACAATACTAAGGTTCCAAGCACAGAAATTGGGCCAGATTTGTCTTTACAGGCAAGCTCAGAATTATGTCCAGAGTCTTCTTTCAAGGCAGGCTCAGTATTATGGCCAGGAATGGCTTTCAGGACTAGCTCGGAAAACGGGCCAGAGTTGTAGCTCGAGCAGGTACGGAATTCACAGGCGTGACCTGTTCATTGTAGAAAAGATGCAGAATGTTGTTTACTTCGCATCTGATTTCCTTAGGATGCTCCCATTTACAGAGATCACCGGAGGCATTTTGAAAATTATCTGGATAAGGCAATAATAAAACATTGCCAAATGGGTTACCTTCAGTTCCCAGGTTATTTACCACTTTACTAAAACCAATGCTTGGACTGCTCAGAGCTCAATAACATTTGTTATGTCTGGAGGATATTCTAACGCTGTATGTGGTTTAAAAACAACTGTTTCAGCCTCAAACTATGTCAAGAAAATGAAGGTTACACCAATTAGATTTATTCACTATTGGGATTACTTTTAACCATTAATTAGCCTGTGACTCCGCCCTCGGGTAAGAGATTGGAATTAATAGGAGCCTCGAACAATCTTGTTGTGATAAAACAGCCTTCTATTCATTAAGCATAATTGGCAATATAGTGGCTGTAATTCAGCTGTGCAGAGTGGTAATCTCAAATGCCATGTAGGTCTTGTGACAGACCTTATGTTATTACCAGCTGAAACTACCAAGGTCATTATGGTAGACGAACAGTATTCAGCGTTGCTCCAGTAATCTGGTCAGTAAAATTTCAGTTATATTATAACTGATGGGGTTCTAAGGTGGAAAATTATGAATGCCATCTAGTTCAGAGGCAGAGGAGATTTGCATCAATTAACAATTATTCAGTTCTTGGTATAAACTACCTGTAGACACTAGGTGCATTCTATAGGTTAAAGGGTTATTGAGTGAATATGCATAATCTGCATGCTCAACGTTAAGTTGATACACTATGGTGGTGGCATATGTTAGTCACATGGGTGCAATCAAGACAGAATATCCTGTAATAATTTACCTAATTTACGTTGGAATATCATCACGTATAATCAATGACAACACAAAATGGGTGTTGGATCACAAAGCATTTAATGAAATTATGGCTCGATGGAATACCGAATTGATATGTTTGTTTCCAGGCTCATTTACCGGTTGCAAAAATATGTGGCATAACATTGGCAAAAAATACACTCTCGCTACAAGAAGAAAGAAGTTATGTTTGTCTCCCTTCATTTTGCCTCATTAGTCGGGTCTTGCAATAAAGTCAGCAACATCCCGCTCTAGGTTGTCGTTCTGTCTGACTGACCTATGCAGCCATGCTTCCCGCTTTGTCGGTATTAATAATACAACCTTTTACGGTTATTCTTAACCTAAAACTTGCTGGTTTAGCCTGTGGCTCGGGAAACCAGCCTCTGCATGAAAAATCAATTATTGACTTATAGATTCTGAGTGGACCGCTCCTGCGACTCGGATTGTCAGACCGAGTCATGTCTGTGCTCGCTGCAAAATGCAGGGATAGCACCAAGAAAGGAAAGCATTACATTTCCTCTTCAGGAGATGGGAAGTGTTTTGTTTAAATACTTAAGTTACATCTAATACGGTACAGATAACTGACGGCTTGGAGTTCGTTTCAAATGGGTCTTTGACAAAAAATTAAGTTATACGACCATTAACTGTGCCCAACGTGCTTTCCCATCTTATTTGCTGCAGCAATAGGGACCCACTCTAGTGGGTTTCACCCTCTAATATCGAGTTATAAAGGATATCTTTCACACAAGTTTTCCCAGGACAAGCACAAGGCAGTATGGGATATTGATGTGGTATTAACACTATTTCACCAGGGGGCTCCAGCTACATCCTTAGCTTGGCTCGGCTCTCATAAGGTAGTTATCCTCATGGCGCTGGTCTCAGCCAACGGGTTCAGTCACTACATATTGTGACTGGATAGGATGGTTACATCTGCAAATAATATCATGTTTTAATGTTTGATTAAGCAGAGTAGACATGAAGTCTCAAACTAGTTTCATGGCATACCTCATGAACCTTCGGTTATGGTCACACATATACAACAATACGTCAAGGTCACGAAGAGCTTAGAGGCTCTGAACTAGCAATGTTTGTTAATTACAAAAAAAAAAATTAAATGGTATTGGGTTGGACCATCCCCAGGTGATTGAAACAGGGTTTGGCTTACACAGGAGTAGATACTGATATATTTTTCGAGTCTCACTCCACCAGGGCTGCTACAACATCAGCAGCAGGGGTTATGTACGTTCTGCTGGACCACATCCTGGCGACTGCAGGATGGGCGAATGAACTTCTGAACATTTCATAATAACCTATGGCCAGACCAGGGGTATTTGCCAACTCTACTTAGGTTCAGTGGTTAGTTACTCCCGAATGAAAGGAGTTACTATTATTTATTCATTATGAATGTTTCCCTCATCTGTCAATGAAGCAGCTGTGGTTGTGGAGGCTCGTTTCTCACGGCATGAAATCACAGAGCTTTGAAATCTTCACGGAATCACTCACGTGACTCCGAAGTAAAATAGTAAGATTAAATGTGAACTTACCAGTTTGAAGTTTGATCTTTATTTTATGAGGAGTTACGGTGAGCGATTACGTGCCCACCGCTCCCTGCCCTCTCTTATAAAGATCACTCGGTAGTTCTAGTCTTCTCTAAGTCTTACTATGTTACTTCGACTGCTATTATCTGTGATTTCACACCACTGCTTTGAAGATTGACACGCATGCGGACTGGCGGGGCTTCTTCACGTAATCACTCACCGTAACTCCTCATAAAATAAAGATCAAACTTCAAACTGGTAAGTTCTCGTTTAATCTTACTAGTAACCCTTGCATTGAAGGCTTTGTGTCCATGTTTGCGGATGATTTGAAAGTAGGTGGAGGGGCAGCCAGTGTGGAGAAAGCAGGGATTCTGCAGAAGGACTTGGACAGGTTGGGAGAGTGGGTAGAGAAGTGGCAGATGGAATATAGTGTAACAAAGTGTGGAGTCATGCATTTTGGTAGTAGGAATAAAGGCTTAGACTGTTTTCTAAATGGGGAGAGAATCCAGAAATCGGAGGTGCCTAGGGACTTGGGAGTGCTGGTGCAGGATTCCCAAAAAATTAATCTGCAAGTCGAATCTGTAGTAAAGAAGGCAAACGCAATGCTCGCATTAATTTCACAAGGGCTAGAATACAAAAACGGGGATGTAATGTTGAGGCTCTATAAGCGCTGGTAAGGCCACATTTGGAATATTGTGAGCAATTTTGGCCACCATATCTGAGGAAGGATGTGTTGGCCCTGGAGAGGGTCCAGAGGAGGTTTGCAAGAATGATCCCAGAAATGAGTGGGTTAACATATGATGAGCATTTTTCGGCACTGGGCCTGTACTCGCTGGCGTTTAGAAGAATGAGGGGGGAACCTCATTGAAACGTACAGAATAGTGAAAGACTTGGATAGATTGGATGGGGAGAGGATGTTTCCACTAGTGGGAGAGTCTAGGACTAGAAGCCATAGCCTCAGAATTAAAGTATGTTCCTTTAGGAAGCAGATGAGAAAGAATTGATTTAGTTAGAGGGTGGTGAATCTGTGGAATTCTTTGCCACAGAAGGTGTGAAGGCCAAGTCAATGGATATTTTTAAAGCAGAGATAGATAGATTCTTGATTAGTTCGGGTGTCAGGGGTTATGAGGAGAAGGCAGAAGAATGGGGTTAGGATTGTCGTCCTGCTTAGTTTCACTCTTTGTATCACTTGTTATCACCTTCTCCGCAGCCAATAATGGACCTTTCCTTGATCATCTTTGCTGGCTTTGATTTGTCCGTTTTGGTCTATACTTTTTCACACCTCTAGTCTCCCTCTCCCCTGACTCTCAGTCTGAAGAAGGGTCTCCACCCGATACGTCACCTATGCCTTTTCTCCAGAGATGCTGTCCGACCCGCTGAGTTACTCCAGCATTTTGTGTCTATTTACTGTGTAAACCAGCATCTGGCTCCGTACTACACAAGTGATCAATAACTCTGTGCTTACATTTGCTTATTGGCAGAGGTGGTTTAATTGTGCTAATTTTTTATAGCTTTGTCACTTTTGAGAGATACCAGATTTAAACCTGTTGAGCACAAGATAACAATAGACATTAGACAATAGGTGCAGGAGTAGGCCATTCGGCCCTTCGAGCCAGCACCGCCATTCAATGTGATCATGGCTAATCATGGCCTGTTACATAGGAAATTAAATTTGACCTCTTTTGCCCACTTCAAAGTGTTATAGAGAGATGCAGCAGGGAAACAGATTGTTTACCCCGCCGAGTCCACAATGACTTTCACGTGTCCATTTTTAAACTAATCCTATGCTAACCCATTTTATTTTGCACACGTTCCAGTCAACCCCACCCCACCTCCTATAAACTACCATTCATCTGCATGACAGGGGCAATTTAACAGTCGCCAATTAGCCCCCCAACCTGCACGTTTTTGTGTTGTGGAAGGAAATCAGAGCACCCACAGGAAACCCATGTAGTCACTCGTTACGTCATGGCTTGGTTCTGTAAATCGAACACTGATAAATGAAGGAGGCTGCAGAAAAGGCTGGGCGGCACGGTGGAGCAGCGGTACAGTTGCTGCCTTACCGTGCTTGCAGCACCGGAGACATGAGTTCAATCCCGACTAAAGGTGCTGTCTGTATGGAGTTTGTACGTTCTCCCCGTGACCGTGTGGGTTTTCTCCGAGATCTTTGGTTTCCTCCCACACTCCAAAGATGTACAGGTGTGTAGGTTAGTTTGGCTTGGTGTTTGTGTAAATTGTTCCTAGTGAGCGTAGGACAGTGTTAATGTGTGCAGGGATCACTGGTCGCCGCAAACTCGGCGAGCCGAAGGGCCTGTTTCCGCCCTGTATCTCTAAACTAAACTAAACTATACTAAAATGGTGGACATGGTCCAATCCAAAGATGGACACAAAAAGCTGGAGTAACTCAGTGGGTCAGACAGCATCTCTGGAAAAAAGGAATAGGTGACGTTTCATATTGAGACCCTTCTCCTGACCAATGCAATATGTCCATTGTCCAATCCAATATGAGTATTGTCCTCCCCATGATTAAGAGCTCTATGGGACGCCCTACCTCAAGAAGGCAGCTAATAGATTCACACCACCCTGGCCACGCTCTCTTTAGCTGCTCAACCTTCTCACTCCAAGATTCTTATTGAGAGGCTGGTGAATCTGCGGAATTCATTGCCACAGGCGCCTGTGAAGGCCAAGTCAATGGATATTTTTAATGGCGGCGATTGACAGATTCTTGACTGGTACAGGAGTCAAGGATTATGGGGAGAAGGCAGGAGAAAGGGGTTGAGAGGGAGAGAGATCAGCCATGCTTGAATGGCGGAGTAGACTTGATGGGCCGAATGGCCTAATTCTGCTCCTAGAACATTTGAACTTATGAACTTATGAGTTGGGTGGAGATAGTGACAAATGCCTCGGGTGAAATTGAGACAAAAGGGTGTCAGATGAGGAAGGAAGAGGGAATGAAATGTAAAACCTGAGGGGGGGTATGGGTGGAAGGGGACAGGGGACAGCGTGGGGGGGGGGGGGGAAGATATGGAGGATGGAGGGATGGGAGATGAGTGGAAGGTGGAAAGGAAAGGAAAGGAACAGGGTGACAGGGATAGTGAAAGAGTGGTGTTTAGCACAGGAGAAGGGAGTGAGCAGTCTACTTGAAATTGGAGAATTCAATGTTCTTGCTATTGGGTTGCGGGCTACTCAAGCGGAATATGAGGCGCAGTCTTTTAGCAACGTCTCAACATTCTCAATTCTCCACAGTGCAATCTTCCCAACGTGGTAACAACCGTGTCAGCAATCCTAATGCATTTTACTCGCCATTAAGTATGCGTGCGAACCAACTAGGTGTAAATGAAGACGTTAAAAAAACTGGGTTATTCTATATTTCCGGATAATTGTGTGTGTTTGTTACAAGTCAAACCGCCCTGTTAAATCATATCTCCACACTGTTGAGAATCTGAACAATATTTGGGAAGATGAGTTCACAAAAATATGAACATCAGCAAAAATACAATTTGTAAGTGAGTTGTAATCAATTCAAATCTGATAACGGACTCTTAAAAGCCTGGTACATTGACAATAAGTAGCAATCCCTCCTGGACACTGCACAATAATGTTGCTGGCACTATGAAAGCAAATCAAATATATATCTAAAGTATGATTTTAATATTAATCTCACAGCGTATCATGCTACTCTGCGCCATTTATTGAATCAGGATTTTGTACTCTGCCACTTAGGAAGCCTGTCATTGATTACCCAGTTTAGGAGTATTGGTTTATCATTAACTAAAATGTTGCATGTCTAACAGAAACAATTGAGTTTTACCAGAACAGCTATTTCCTTCAAAAGCAAAGGGACAAATGTTGCCTTAAAATTCACATTTTTCACTGAAGTACTCCAGAGCACAGCCTTGAACCAGATATACACACTTCAGGATAGACACAAAACGCTGGGGTAACTCGACGAGACAGGCAGCATCTCTGGAGAAAGGGAATCGGTGATGATTTGGGTCGAGACCCTTCTTCAGACTGAGAAGGGTCTCAGGCCCGCAGCGTCACCTATTCCTTCTCTCCAGAGATGCTGCCTGACCCGCTGAGTTACTCCAGTGTAAACCAGCATCTGCAGTTCCCTCACTTCACGCTTTGCTTTGGTTGAGCTGTTCTTTTGAAATGTTCCTGAATTTTTAACTGCTGGCCCCTTCATTCCGCCCCTGTTCTCCACAATCGCCTCCTCCCTCCATCGCCACGATTCCCCATCTCTGATCTTCTGTTACCCCATCTCCCAGCTGTATGGCAAGAGGTGCAGAGGCTGAGGCTGCACTCGCCCTGAGAAAGGATTTAATGTCTGGCCGAATCCTGTTGTTCGTATTCATAGCAAAGACAACTAAAACACTCAGCCGGTCAGGCAGCAACTGCATAAGCAGCAACCGATTCCCGCTTCAGTTTCTGCACCTCTCTACAGAACTGTACTTTCAGAGGACGGGAGTTAGTGAGGGAGGTTAGTGGGAAACTCAAGGCTGCCAATATCCCATTGACAGTTAGCAATGTAGAATCATACAGTGCAGAAACAACAGCATTGCTCTAGATATTGACTTACTGATGCTGCATCAAAGCTCCACCCATCCACCACTCCTCCACACATGCCGCCTGCCCTGCTGAGTTCCTTCAGCACTTTATTATTTCCTGGAGTATATACACTCATCCCTGTAAATAATTCAGCAAATATGAACATTAATGCGGTGTATACTGAGTGCGTATGTAACTTTAAGAACTGTATATCACTTGGTAACTTGTCTCTTGCCTTACTAACCGGGAGTAGTAATGAGCGGGCAGATTCCTACCATTTTTAGCAGTAAAGTAAATGCTTCAAGGTGCCATTCAGACATCACCTACTGCAGATGCTATTTCTCAACAGGAGTGGATCTGAAGATGCATTGACTATTTAGACCTCTGGATTGTAATGCCGTCAGCTGTATGCCCAGCAAAATACACGGCAAAGCAGTTCATAAATAAAGCAATAACTGTTGGTTTAATCAAAATGTATTTTACATGCCTGCTCTGTGTGCAGTGAATGGCCTACCGCCAACATCCAACTCTACTCAAGGCTTTTGTCATGTCATTGACTGAGTCAATTAAGGTGAACATTTGACATTAATATTGAGATCCAAGAAAGTTGTGCCAGATCGGTAAAACAATCAAAGTTAAAACATGGTCACCCATAGAGCCATATTTTCTTTTGATTTTTATTTCTCCTGTTTAAGATCATCGACAAAAAGAATTGTTAGGGAGTGATCAGATGGGCACTTTTTACGCAGCATTTTTAGTTCAGTTATACGCAGAATATTAGTTCAGTTTAGTTTAGTTTAGTTTAGTTTAATTTGGTTTAGTTTAGTTTATATTGTCACATGGACTGAGGTAAAGTGAAAAGCTTTTTTAGTTGTGCGCGATCCAGTCAGTGAAAAGGCAATACATGATTACAATCCGAGGGTCTCCAATGAGGTGATAGGACGGTTCAATTGCCAGATGACAGCTGGGAAGAAATTGTCCCTAAATCTGAAGGTGTGCGTTTTTAAACTTCTGTACCTCTTGCAAAATGGGAGAGGGGAGAAGAGCGAGTGACCAGGGTGCGACTCGTCCTTGCTTTTGCTGGTGTCCTTGCCAAGACAGCATGAAGTGTAGATGGAGTCAATGGAAGGGACGTTGGTTTGTATGATGGTCTGGGCTACATCAATAAGGCTCTTTCAAGGAAAGAACAGTTGCCCAACAACCTTCCTAACCATTCTTCCTAATTCTGCCCGTCTAGGTATATTTATTTTGTTTAATATATTTTAACGAACATATTAAATACTTTTCTTTAAGTTTAACTTTTCTTGCTGAAATGCTCTGCAGGTCAGACAGCATCAATGGGAGGAGAAACAGAGCTAACAGCTTCAGCATCTACAGTTTTTGTTTAATTTTCTTTTATATTTCTTTTCACTTTGAATCTTGTTTACTGTATGAAATAAAAATTCGATGAGAAATCCACTCCAAAGACCTACAGGTTTGTAAGTTCATTGGCTTGGTAAAATTATAAATTGGCCCTAGTGTGTGTAGGATAGTGTTAGTGTGTGGGGATCGCTGGTCGGCATGCGCTGAAGGTCCTGTTTCCATGCTGTATCTCTAAACTAAAACTAAACTAAACATCAATGCTTCCAAAGCAGTTATTGGGCAACTGAACCATCTTATCAACAACTAAGAGGTTCTGAGCTACCACCTCCCTCGAGCATTGGAGATGCTCAGACTATCTTTAATCGGACTTTAGACATTTTACTTCGGAGTCACGTGAGTGACTACGTGAAGAAGGCCGTCAGCCCGCATGCGCGTCATTACGTCTACCGCATTGCGCAACAACTGGCTGGCGGCGCGTCGCTCCTCAAGTGGTAAGTTTCAAATCCTACAGGTAAGTTTTCGAACTTACTTTTCAGGTTGTCCTTTTGTTGCAGGAATCTCTCTTCGCAGAGGGAAGAGACATAGGGGCGAAACCCGGACGGACCGCGGGGAAACCAATTATGGACCGCGGGGATGCCGGCTACGGACCGCGGAAGTGCGGGTAGCGGGTGGCCGTCGGGTTTGCTGCCTGAGTCGCTGACAGTGTGGTCAGCGACTTCCGAGGGCATTTTAAATTCGGGCGATATCCGGACGGGCCGCGGGGAAACTACAGTCCGCGGGGATGCCGGCTATGGACCGCGGGAGAGTGGGTAGCCGGTGGCCGTCGGGTTCGCTACCCGAGTCGCTGACAATGCAGTCAGCGACTCCGACTTCGGCAGCCCAAAAGGTAGGCAACCATACGGAGTCGGAGAGGCCTGGGCTGGACGAGCCCGGACAAGAGGGTACGTCCACGGACGTTTAACCCATCCTGATATGGTCCACGAAACAGGACCACACCAGCGCAGGTCCACAGGGGCCTACGACAGTGCCTGTGCACAGGGCTGCTCACTAATCCCCCTCTCTGTTGAGAGGAGTACGAAGGGTCAGTGTGTGACTGATTCCTACCCGGAAGTATGTCCATGGCACATACTGCAATTCATCAGTAAGGTTCCAGAATACCGGGGGGGGGGGGAGGGGCAGAGGTCCCCTCACGTTACTAGATAAACACCCCCACGCCTCCATTGGCAGTAGCAGGTATAGTGTATTCTTTTAAAAAGTATGGCTATACAGGGTGGGCACCATTATGCTGGTATCCTCTGACTAATTTATCAGTTCATGGGTTTGTTCATGGTATAATAATATGTATCATCATGCCAATTTAGTTGTGTTAATAGAGAGAAATTACAAGCTATATTATTTATCACTTACACTAATAAATTGTGTAGTGGAATCGGACCTGCCATGGCGTTATAGATCTCTGGCTTGGAAAGCCTTGTTGAGCAATACCTATCAGTCACCTGTGCGAGCACACATGGTAGCGTCATGGTAATTCCTCTCATTAAAGGGACTGTGGAAGATTCTTCCCCCAGGCGCCGACTTTATTCATATCAATAAAGTGATCAAATCTCTGATTTAACGGGGATGGGCGTCTTCATTCATGTAAACGTCTTCGCCCATGACAAATAACTGGCAGGTTTTTTCCAGCATTTCTCTCTCTATGTCTGGCGTACGGGGGCCAGAGGCACTCCAGCTCTTCCCTGTAGACTGCATCGACATCGGAAAGGAGCAGGACTCGGAGTCACTAGCCCGTGCAGCCTGTTTGGTAAATGAAGATACCAACAGAGCATTGATTTGCACAGCTAGTCCTGGCGGCTGTTGAAGGAAGCAACCTGACAACCCCAACTCAGAGTGAGTGCCAAGTCTTGGGCATCTATGTCAGACAAGATGGCGACTCGTCGCAGTCAAAGAATGCTCCATCGTAAGGCATGTCAGGCAGCAGCTCCTGGTTCAGGGTTGTAAATTTCCTCCCACTCAAATGAGCGGAGTGGTAGAGGGTGTTACAGAAGAGTGCACATGTGCCTGAAGCGACACCTGGTTCAGGGTTGCAATTCCTCCCACTCGGTTGAACGTAGTGGTGGAGATGGTGCTAAAATACATGCACACATGCCTGAGGCAGCTCCTGGTTCAGGTTGCATAAGTCCTCCCATTCGGATGTATGAAGGATGAAGATGGTCGAGGCAGCTCCTGGTTCAGGTTGCATAAGTCCTCCCATTCAGATGGATGAAGATGGAGCCATATATATTATGCCTCCTGTCACGGATGCATACACAGGCAGTTCAAGTCACATGCCTGCAGCTGCCTTGGTTCAAGGTTTGCGTTAACTTCCATCCAAAAGACTATGGGAGATGGTGTCACAAAACATGCTTGGTACAGAAGCATGCACAGACAATTCGTGGAATATGGATGGTAACACCTGGTTCGGGTGCAATTACTCCCACTCTAAAAGAGTGTCAAAGGTCAGTATGGATTACCTCCAAACAGGAACCCGAAAATGACTATGTGCCGGAATCCCATGCTTAATGCATAATGTACGACAATCGCATGAGGGAAAGCGGTGTGCTTTGTCTCTAAAATTGCTGCTCCGTCGGGGACGGAATAGCCACTACAAGAGAAGTTGGCGCAGCATCAGCGATCTAATGGAAATGACAAACATGTGGACAGAGTCTGCGAATGAAACTTCGCTGAAACTGCAGCAAAGGTAAGGGACCTGGAGTTAGAGACACTGGTAAGTAGGTCTCGTTATTTACCTCCATGAACTAAAATCAAAAAGGTAATATCGATTTGTTCACAGCTCAACTCAATTACCAGTTACCTAAGTGTGTAGACCCAGGGGCAGTAGCGGTAGATGCTTTCTCGCTATGCTAGGGAGGAATGTCTTTTATACGTTCCCTCCACTTTGCCTCATCAGTCGGGGCTTGCTAAAAACCAGTAGACTCTGCCTCAAGCATTTTGGAATGCCTGACTGGCCTACGCAGCCATGATTCCCACTCGTGTTGGGAATTAGAACAGAGCCTTTTATGGCTGTTCCCATACGCAGAAAATCTGCTGGTTCACCCCGTGACTGGGGAGGACCATCCACTGCATGATTGAATCAAATCTTTGATTCAGAGTCTGAGAAGACCTTACCTAGGGTTCGGACTGTCTGGTCGTACGTTGGTCATGATCACTGAGGCCTGGAGAGATAGTACCAAGAAATTGTACATCCCCTATATCAATAAGTGGGAAGTGTTCTGTTTACAGTCCAACATACGTATTACACGACACGTATAACAGATATTTTTGCAATTCCTCTCTAAACTAATTTTTACGAGGGATAGAGTTTGTGCCAGTAGTGCCTTGTCGTCATACTTGTTGCTGGGATCGGGACATCACTCTGTCGGATCTCACCCACTGATAGCCAGATTTATGAAACGTATCTTCAACTCAAAATCTCCCAGACCCAGGGACTCGGAGATATGGGATGTTGACATTGTGCTGCCGCTGCTTCGCCAGTGCGCTCCAACTACATCCCTGTCCTTGGTCAAACTCACTTACAAAGAGGTTATACTCATGGCGCTGGTTACAGCGCAACGGATCCAGTCGTTGCATAAGCTACGACTGGACAAGATGGTTACATCTGTAGCCTATAACATTTTATGTTATGACTTAGCAAGCAGAGCAGACCAGGGGCATCAGGTTTCAAACTAGAGGTTGGCATACCCTATGGACCTTCGGTTGTGTGTTGTCACACATCTACAACAGTTTGTTAAGGTCACCAAGAGCCTTCGAGGCTCTGAACTAGCTATGTTTGTTAGTTACATAAAACCTCATAAAAAGGTATCAGTACAGACCACCTCCAGGTGGTTAAGACGGGGTCAGGCTTGTGCAGGAGTGATCACTGGCAGTCTCAATCTCACTCCACCAGGGCTGCAACAACATCAGCAGCTAGGGTTATGGATGTTCCGCTGGACCACATCCTAGCGGCTGCAGGATGGTCTAACGAACAAACCTTTCCCATCATTTGACAACTAACCCATTGCCAGACCGAGGGTATTTGCCACCCTATTTTAGGTTCTGTTTTATAGTTTGCTCCTGGATGAAAGGGGTTACTATTATTATTTTTTGTACATTTAAAAATATCAGCATGTTTCAATCTATGTCATGTCTGAATGCTTTTTTAATGTTCAATCATCTGTGGTCAACTGATGCAGTTGTGTTGTGTGGACTCGTGTTCACGGCATGAAATCACAGAGCTTTAAAATCTTCACGTAGTCACTCACGTGACTCCGAAGTAAAATAGTAAGATTAAACGAGAACTTACCAGTTTGAAGTTTCATCTTTATTTTATGAGGAGTTACGATGAGCGATTACATGCCTCCGCTCCCGACCCTCGTATCATAAAGATCATCTGATAGTTCTAGTCTTCTCTAAATCTTACTATGTTCAGTTCAACAACTGTTATCTGTGATTTCACACCGCTGCTTTGAAGATTGACGCGCATGCGGGCTGACGGCCTTCTTCACGTAATCGCTCATCGTAACTCCTCATAAAATAAAGATCAAACTTCAAACTGGTAAGTTCTCGTTTAATCTTACTATTATCTTGCACTAAGTGTTAAGGGCCTGTCCCACTATACGAGTTTACCCAAGAGCTCTCCCGAGTTTAAAAAAAATCAAACTCGTGGCAAGTACGTAGAATGTACGTAGCGGGTACGTCGGAGCTCGGGACGTCTCTTAACGGCTCGTAACGCTAATGGCAGGTACTCGGGAAACGCGGTAAGCTCGTGAAGTCTTTTCAACATGTTGAAAAATGTCCACGAGAGCCCCGTGTACCTACGAGCGGCTATTACCGTAATTCTCCGAGTTCGAATCAGGGGAAACTCGGGAGAACTCTTGAATTACCTCGTACAGTAGGACAGGCCCTTTACTCCCCTTATCCTGTATCTGTACATTTTGGACGACTCAGTTCTAATCATGTATAGTCTTTCCGCTGACTGGTTAGCCGGCAACAAAAAGCTTTTCACTGTACCTCGGTACGTGTGACAATAAACTAACCTGAGGATTTTCTCATTGGAACATACATTTTTATGTGACTTGACAGGGTCAGGTTTAGATTCAGATTCAGATTATTTATTGTCACGTGCACCAGGGTGCAATGAAATTCCTTGCTCATATGGAATTCATGGGGTACCCAGATTCGATCCTGTCTATGGGGTGCTGTCTGTACAGAGTTTGTACATTCTCCCCATGACCGTGTGGGTTTCCTCCAGGTGCTTACATTTCCTTCCACATTCCAAAGACAAGCAGGTTTCTCTAAACTTTAAACTAAATATAGAGTCACAACACACTGCCAATGCTAGAATCTCATGTAAAGCACAAAGAGCTGGAGTAACGCAGCAGGTCAGGCAGCATCTCTGGAGGACATGGACAGGGGACCTGATCAATGGTCAGCGTGGACTCGGGGACTGAATGAGACTGTCTCCATGCTATATCTTTCAATCAGTCAATTAATCAATACAACCGCAGCCAATTCACTTGCATACACTTCACACCAAACACTAAAGGTGCATTACTTCCCAATAATCACGACTCCCTGCTTCAGGTAAGAACATGTTTTATAATGTTCCACCTCTTTAGTTTCTGGCCTGGAACATACGCCTTGTAATACTTAGCATCAGTATACATAGCACAAGTAAGTTGGCAAGGTGGCGCAGCGGTAGAGTTGTTGCCTTACAGCGCCAGAGTCCCAGGTTCAATCCTTACTATGGGTACTGTCTGTATGGAGTTTGTACATCCTCTGTATGACCGCGTGGGTTTTCCTCGGGTGCTCCGGTTTCCTCACACACTCCAAAGATATACAGATTTGTGGGTTAATTGGCTTCGGTAAAGACTGCAAATTGTCCCTGTTGTGTAAGGAGTGTTCGTGTACGGGGATCACTGGTCGGCACAGAC
The DNA here is from genome assembly GCA_038087875.1 of Malacoraja senta. Taxonomy (NCBI): domain Eukaryota; kingdom Metazoa; phylum Chordata; class Chondrichthyes; order Rajiformes; family Rajidae; genus Malacoraja; species Malacoraja senta. Next base: position 81,756,817 of record CM075977.1, on the reverse strand, counting down.
ACAGTGGGCCGAAGGGTCTGTTTTCACACGGGATATCTAAACGAAACGAAACTAAATTGCACACATACTCCAAATACAGCCTAACCAAAGTCCTATAAAACTGCATCATGAATTCCTGACTCTTACACTCAATTTTCCGACTGATAAAGGCAAGCATACCATACCATGCCATACAGCAGCAGACTTTGGGTAGTGGAAACAAGGGATTGCAGATGCATTTAGTGTAAGCGTGTGGGAATCGCTGGTCGGCACGGACTCAGCGGGCCGAAGGGCCTGTTTCCACGCCCTATCTCTATACTTTAGTTTAGCTTTACTTTAAAGCTAGCATTCAGATATTGGCAGTACCCTACGATCTACATCAATAAGTTGTGAACCTTTAAGGTACAAGCCATGTGAGGGTGGAGTTACAGATGGGACTGCCATGTATCTGCTGAAGTCTCACCGTCAGCCCAGGGAAAGTGCTCAAAGTAATAGATATACTCAAAGAGACGGAATCAATGGGGAGGTGGAATGAAAGAGGAGTGAAATTCCTCTTTTAATTAAAAACAGAGATTGCCTGTTTTCTCCGTAATGAATTACTGCTGGCCAAACCTCAGGGCTTTGAAGCGTGGATTTCGGAGAATGTGATCCCATTAGTGAGTTGTCAATTACGGAGAAAACAGTCCAATTCTTGTTTCTCGTTGAAACTGTAAATTTTTCCCAGAGCAATGAGAACCACCTGGGATTTTCATTAACTGCAGTTATTAGCTGTTCTTGCAGCCTGCACCAGTCTCTGCCACCCACTGGGAACTTGCTAAAAGAACAAAACCCTTGCATTTATACAGCCTCCTTCACACCCTTCTGGGGTTCACACTCTACTCCAACCCCAGAGAGCAGACCATTGCATCCAAACCACTTCCCCATTCACTGCGATCTGAAGATAGACACAAAATGCCGGAGTAACTCAGCGGGCCAGGCAGCATCTCTGGAGAGAAGGGATGGGTGATGTTTTGGGTCGAGAACCTTCTTCGGACTGGGAGTGAAGAGAAGGGGGAGGGGGGGGCACTAGAGATATGGAAGGGTAAGGCGTGAAAGCGGCGTGATTTTAGAAAAAACGTTGCCACTTACGGCTGTGATTTTTGGCCATCTTACTCAGAGTCCCCCTCCGCTGCGTAGGACGAGGATTTTTCCTATCGATTAAAAATAAAAGAGTTATTAGTGTTTAGAAAATGTTGAGATTCTCTCTCCTGAAGGCCAGGCCCCTTCTGGAGGGACTGTAAAACTCGGAATTGTTGAGTGCCTCAGTCAGTCTCTACAAGATGGGGGAGCGAGAGGGTCACATCTCTCAGTCTGAGCTGTGAATAACACCGAACACATGTCTAATAAACTGTGAATGGTTTTACTGACCTGTCAGTGCCCTTAATGTGGTTTGAAAATATAGTTTGGAAATGCTAAAGCTGTGTCGTCTTTGGTTTGGAAATGCTAAAACCCCTGTCCCACGGTACGAGTTCATTCCAAGAGTTCTCCTGAGTTTGCCCTGATTCGAACTCGGAGATTTACGGTAATGGCCACTCGTCGGTACTCGGGGCTCTCGTGGACATTTTTCATCATGTTGAAAAATCTTCACGAGTCTTCCCGTGCTTACCTGCCGTTAGATACATAGATACATAGAAATTAGGTGCAGGAGTAGGCCATTCGGCCCTTCGAGCCTGCACCGCCATTCAATACGATCATGGCTGATCATCCAACTCAGTATCCCGTACCTGCCTTCTCTCCATACCCCCTGATCCCTTTAGCCACAAGGGCCACATCTAATTCCCTCTTAAATATAGCCAATGAACTGGCCTCAACTACCCTCTGTGGCAGAGAGTTCCAGAGATTCACCACTCTCTGTGTGAAAAAGTTTTTCCTCATCTCGGTCTTAAAGGATTTCCCCCTTATCCTTAAGCTGTGACCCCTTGTCCTGGACTTCCCCAACATCGGGAACAATCTTCCTGCATCTAGCCTGTCCATCCCCATAAGAATCTTGTACGTTTCTATAAGATCCCCTCTCAATCTCCTAAATTCTAGCGAGTATAAGCCAAGTCTATCCAGTCTTTCTTCATATGAAAGTCCTGACATCCCAGGAATCAGTCTGGTGAACCTTCTCTGCACTCCCTCTATGGCTATAATGTCCTTCCTCAGATTTGGAGACCAAAACTGTACGCAATACTCCAGGTGTGGTCTCACCAAGACCCTGTACAACTGCAGTAGAACCTCCCTGCTCCTATACTCAAATCCTCTTGCTATGAAGGCCAACATACCATTCGCTTTCTTCACTGCCTGCTGCACCTGCATGCCTACTTTCAATGACTGGTGTACCATGACACCCAGGTCTCGCTGCATCTCCCCATTTCCTAATCGGCCACCATTTAGATAATAGTCTGCCTTCCCGTTTTTGCTACCAAAGTGGATAACCTCACATTTATCCACATTATACTGCATCTGCCAAACATTTGCCCACTCACCCAGCCTATCCAAGTCACCTTGCAGCCTCCTAGCATCCTCCTCACAGCTAACACTGCCCCCCAGCTTAGTGTCATCCGCAAACTTGGAGATGTTGCTTTCAATTCCCTCGTCCAGATCATTAATATAAATTGTAAATAGCTGGGGTCCCAGCACTGAGCCTTGTGGTACCCCACTAGTCACTGCCTGCCATTGTGAAAAGGACCCGTTTACTCCTACTCTTTGCTTCCTGTTTGCCAGCCAGTTCTCTATCCACATCAATACTGAACCCCCAATACCGTGTGATTTAAGTTTGTATCCTAATCTCTTATGTGGTACCTTGTCGAAAGCCTTCTGAAAGTCCAGATACAACACATCCACTGGTTCTCCCCTATCCACTCTACTAGTTACATCCTCGAAAAATTCTATAAGATTCGTCAGACACGATTTACCTTTCGTAAATCCATGCTGACTTTGTCCAATGATTTCACCACTTTCCAAATGTGCTGCTATCCCATCTTTAATAACTGACTCTAGCAGTTTCCCCACTACCGATGTTAGACTAACTGGTCTGTAATTCCCCGTTTTCTCTCTCCCTCCCTTCTTAAAAAGTGGGGTTACGTTTGCTACCCTCCAATCCTCAGGAACTACTCCAGAATCTAAAGAGTTTTGAAAAATTATCACTAATGCATCCACTATTTCTGGAGCTACTTCCTTAAGTACTCTGGGATGCAGCCTATCTGGCCCTGGTGATTTATCGGCCCTTAATCCATTCAATTTACCCAACACCACTTCCCGACTAACCTGGATTTCACTCAGTTCCTCCATCTCCTTTGACCCGCGGCCCCCTGCTATTTCCGGCAGATTATTTATGTCTTCCTTAGTGAAGACGGAACCAAAGTAGTTATTCAATTGGTCTGCCATATCCTTGTTCCCCATGATCAATTCACCTGTTTCTGACTGCAAGGGACCTACATTTGATTTAACTAATCTCTTTCTCTTCACATATCTATAAAAACTTTTGCAGTCAGTTTTTATGTTCCCTGCCAGTTTCCTTTCATAATCTATTTTCCCTTTCCTAATTAAGCCCTTTGTCCTCCTCTGCTGGTCTCTGAATTTCTCCCAGTCCTCTGGTATGCTGCTTTTTCTGGCTAATTTGTACGCATCATCTTTTGCTTTGATACTATCCCTGATTTCCCTTGTTATCCACGGATGCACTACCTTCCTTGATTTATTCTTTTGCCAAACTGGGATGAACAATTTTTGTAGTTCATCCATGCAGTCTTTAAATGCCTTCCATTGCATATCCACCGTCAACCCTTTTAGAACTAATTGCCAGTCAATCTTGGCCAATTCACGTCTCATACCCTCAAAGTTACCTTTCTTTAAGTTCAGAACCGTTGTTTCTGAATTAACAATGTCACTCTCCATCCTAATGAAGAACTCAACCATATTATGATCACTCTTGCCCAAGGGGGCACGCACAACAAGTCTGCTAACTAACCCTTCCTCATTACTCAATACCCAGTCTAGAATAGCCTGCTCTCTCGTTGGTTCCTCTACATGTTGGTTTAGATAACTATCCCTCATACATTCCAAGAAATCCTCTTCCTCAGCACCCCTGCCAATTTGATTCACCCAATCTATATGTAGATTGAAGTCACCCATTATAACTGTTTTGCCTTTGTTGCACGCATTTCTAATTTCCTGTTTGATGCCATCCCCAACTTCACTACTACTGCTAGGTGGCCTGTACACAACGCCCACCAGCGTTTTCTGCCCCTTAGTGTTTCGCAGCTCTACCCATACCGATTCCACATCCTCCAAGCTAATGTCCTTCCTTTCCACTGCGTTAATCTCCTCTCTAACCAGCAACGCCACCCCACCTCCTTTTCCTTTCTCTCTATCCCTCCTGAATATTGAATATCCCTGGATGTTCAGCTCCCAGCCTTGGTCACCTTGGAGCCATGTCTCCGTGATCCCAACTATATCATAATCATTAATTGCTATCTGCACGTTCAACTCATCCACCTTATTACGAATGCTCCTTGCATTGAGACACAAAGCCTTCAGGCTTGTTTTTACAACGCTCTTACCCCTTGTACAATTATGTTGAAAAGTGGCTCTTTTTGATTTTTGCCCTGGATTTGTCTGCCTGCCACTTTTACCTTTCACCTTGCTACCTATTGCTTCCGCCCGCATTTTACACCCCTCTGTTTCTCTGCTCACCCATTTAAGAACCCCACCACCTCTTATTCTCTGTTTATTATTGTTTTCTTCTTTCCCCCCTACATGTTGGGTCTGAGTGCTTTCCTTCTCTGCCTCCTGCCTCACACACTGTCTAATAGCATTCTCTATTTGAGTCCCTCCCCCCAACCATTCTAGTTTAAAGTCTCCCCAGTAGCCTTTGCAGATCTCCCCGCCAGGATATCGGTCCCCCTCAGGTTCAAGTGCAACCCATCCTTTTTGTACAGGTCGAACCTTCCACAAAAGAAGTCCCAATGATCCAGAAATTTGAATCCCTGCCTTCTGCACCAGTCCTTCAGCCACGCATTTATCCTCCACCTCGCTCCATTCCTACTCTCACTGTCGCGTGGTACAGGCAGTAATCCCGAGATTGTTACCTTTGCTGTCCTTCTCTTTAACTCCCCTCCTAACTCCCTAAATTCTCCTTTCAGGACCTCTTCTCTTTTTTTACCTATGTCATTGGTACCTATATGTATCACGACCTCGGGCTCCTCTCCCTGCCCTTTCAGGATGTCTTGGACACGTTGGGACACATCACAGACCCTGGCACCAGGGAGGCAAACTACCATCCGGGTCTCCCGACTGCGTCCACAGAATCGCCTGTCTGACCCCCTAACTATAGAGTCCCCTATTAATATTGCCCTCCTCTTCTTTTCCTTACCCTTCTGAGCAACAGGACCGGTCTCTATACCGGAGGCCCGGCCGCTGTCGCTACCCCCAGGTAGGCTGTCCACCCCAACAGTGCTCAAACAGGAGTACTTATTGTCAAGGTGTACAGCCACCGGGGTACTCTCTAGTCCATGCCTGTGCCCCTTGCCTCTCCCAACCGTGATCCACTTGCCTGCCTCCTGTGGTGTTGGAGTGACCACATCCCTGTAACTCCTCTCAATGACTTCCTCGCTCTCCCTGACCAGACGGAGGTCATCGAGCTGCTGCTCCAGGTTCCTAATACGGTCCATTAGGAGCCCCATCTCGATACACCTGGCGCAGATGTGGACGTCTGGAGGGCTATCAGACTCCATGACTTCCCACATCTGACATCCAGAACAGTAAACTGCCCTGGCCGTCATACTCCCCTTACCCTGGATAGAATATAAAACAAACTGATAGAATACAAAACAAACTGCTACAATACAAAACAAACTGCTACAATACAAAACAAACTGCTACAATACAAAACAAACTGCTACAATACAAAACAAACTGCTACAATACAAAACAAACTGCTATAATACAAAACAAACTGCTACAATACAGTACAATCAGCAGGGATCTGACTCCCAATCAGCTGCTCTCTCTTATCTGCGTCCACCAATCAGCGGCTTCCTCAAACCCACTTGTTTTTTGAAGTGGAACGTTGCCGATTTGGGTTCCTTTTTAAGTCCTACCGCTCGGTTGTAGCTCCTCCCTCAGCGACCTCTCCAACGGCTTTCGGACCTCTGTTAGGAACAAGCCCCCGCGCTCCTTTTTAAGTCCTACCGCTCGGTTGTAGCTCCTCCCTCAGCGACCTCTCCAACGGCTTTCGGACCTCTGAAAGTTAGCGAGTCTTCCGGAGTACCTGCTGTTAGCGAGTCTTCCGGAGTACCTGCCATTTTGGCCATCTTACTCAGAGTCCCCCTCCGCTGCGCAGGACGAGGATTTTTCCTATCGATTAAAAATAAAAGAGTTATTAGTGTTTAGAAAATGTTGAGATTCTCCTGAAGGCCAGGCCCCTTCTGGAGGGACTGTAAAACTCGGAATTGTTGAGTGCCTCAGTCAGTCTCTGCAAGATGGGGGAGCGAGAGGGTCACATCTCTCAGTCTGAGCTGTGAATAACACCGAACACATGTCTAATAAACTGTGAATGGTTTTACTGACCTGTCAGTGCCCTTAATGTGGTTTGAAAATATAGTTTGGAAATGCTAAAGCTGTGTCGTCTTTGGTTTGGAAATGCTAAAACCCCTGTCCCACGGTACGAGTTCATTCCAAGAGTTCTCCTGAGTTTGCCCTGATTCGAACTCGGAGATTTACGGTAATGGCCACTCGTCGGTACTCGGGGCTCTCGTGGACATTTTTCATCATGTTGAAAAATCTTCACGAGTCTTCCCGTGCTTACCTGCCGTTAGCGAGTCTTCCGGAGTACCTGCCATTAGCGCTAAGAGACGTCCCCGCGCTCCGACGTTCATTCTCCGTGCTTATCACGAGTTTGATTTTTTTTAAACTCGGGAGAGCTCTTGGAATGAACTCGCACCGTGGGACAGGGCTGTAAAGCTATGTTGCCTTTGGTTTGGAAATGCTAAAGCTGTGTTGCCTTTGGTTTGGAAATGCTAAAGCTGTGTTGCCTTTGGTTTGGAAATGCTAAAGCTGTGTTGCCTTTGGTTTGGAAATGCTAAAGCTTTGCTGCCTTTGGTTTGGAAATGCTAAAGTTGCCTTGCCTAATTAAAGTCACCTTGCCTAATTAAAGTCACCTTGCCTAATTAAAGTCACCTTGCCTAATTAAAGTCGCCTTGCCTAATTAAAGTCGCCTTGCCTAATTAAAATCGCCTTGCCTAATTAAAATTGCCTTGCCTAATTAAAGTTGCCTTGCCTTCTATATGATTAAAAGTCTAATCTTGACCACTTCCTGTTTGCGCTTTATATTGATTTTAGAAAAAATGCTACCACGTACGGCTGTGATTTTTGGCCATCTTACTCAGTCCCCCTCCGCTCATCAGGTGCCGAGGATTTTTCCCATCTATGAGAAATAAAAGAGTTATTAGTGTTTAAAAAATGTTGAGATTCTCTCTCCTGTCAATCACGCCATGAAGGCCACGCTCCTTCTGGTGGGAGGGGGAAGGGACCAGAAGTGTGGGTGTGGCTCAGTCTCTGCAAGATGGAGGAGGGAGAGGTCATGACTCGCTGTCTTTAACTCGGGAGAGCTCTTGGAATGAACTCGCACCGTGGGACAGGGCTGTAAAGCTATGTTGCCTTTGGTTTAGAAATGCTAAAGCTGTGTTGCCTTTGGTTTGGAAATGCTAAAGCTGTGTTGGACCCTGCTTGAAATGGTATGAAACTGCACTTGAATTTGGTGGCCTTGCACCCTGCTTGAAGTGGTAAGAAACTGCACTTGAACTTGGTGGACTTGCACCCTGCTTGAAATGGAATTTCAAGGAATAGCCGTGTCAACTGCCAGCCCATGCTTGAGTGACTGAGCCGCCAGCCCAAGAATCCATTCGGCCCACAATGTCCATACTAGCCCTCTGGAAACCAGTCCCTTCAGACCACAACACCCATACTAGCACTCCAGAAAGCCTCCCCTCCCCCCACTGGCCACCAATAATGGAATTGGTGGAGAGGTGGAATAATGCGTTGGGGGACCAGCCCTCCCGTGTGATGCTGGGACCCAACGGGTCCCATTTAGTCTAGTATCTAATATATTATATGGATAATATATATTTCTCCATTAAAGCCGTAATGGGGAATACACACCAGACAAAATGGACCCAGCCAGCTTCCATAATGTAGAAACAAAGTACTGCAGAAGCTGGTTTATACCAAAGATGGACATAAAGTGCTGGTGTAACTCAGCAGGCCCAGCATCTCTAGAGAGAAAGGATAGGTGATGTTTTGGGTCGGGACCCTTCAGACTGAAAATAGGGGGGGGGGCGGGGGGGGAAGAGCTGGAGGTGAGAAAAGACTAGGATGAATTAGGCCAGCAGCAAATCACCTCGGGCAGGGTAGGCCATTCATTGGCTAGGAAAGGTGCGATCTCGAGGGATACAATGTGGAGAATTGTGGAACCTGGTTAAAAAACCAGGGTGGAGAAAGGGGACAAGGAGGGAGGGGAGGGGAGTGTTAGCAGAACTTACTTAAAAGGAGAGAATTCAACGTTCATACCATTGTGTTCTAAGCTACCCAAGTGATATGAGGTGCTGTTCCTCCAATCAAGGCGTGACCTTTAGTTTTCGTTTATTGTGACGTGTACCGAGGTACAGTGAAAAGCTTTTGTTGCATGCTAACCAGTCAGCGGAAAGACAATACATGATTACAATCGGGCCATCCACAGTGCACAGATACATGATAACGTTTAGTGCAGGATAAAACCCGTAAAGTCCATTAAAGTCTGAGGGTCTCCAATGAGGTCGATAATAGTTCAGAGCGGCTCTCCAGATGTGGTAGGATGGTTCATTTGCCTGATAACAGCTGGGAAGAAACTGTCCCTGAATCTGGAGGTGTGTGTTTTCACACTTCTATACCTTTTTGCCCGATGGGAGAGGAGAGAAGAGGGAGTGGCCAGGGTGAGACTCGTCCTTGATTATGCTGGTGGCCTTGCCGAGGCAGTGTGAGATATAAATGGAGTCAATGGAAGGGAGGTTGGTTTGTATGTGGTCTGGGCTGCGTCCACAATTCTCTGCTATTTCTTGTGGTCTTGGACGGAGCTGTTCCCAAACCATGCTGTGATGCATCCCGATAAAATGCTCTCGACGGCGCATCTGTAGAAACTGGTGAGAGTTGTTGGGGACATGCCAAACCTCCTAAGTCTTCTAGGGAAGTAGACCTTACTCTGGCAATGGAGGAGGCCCAGGACAGAAAGGTCAGTATAGGCATGGGAAGGGGTTTTAAATGGTTGGCAACTGGGAGATCACATAAGCCTTGGCACTGATCCAATAATCTGTTCTGACATTAGAAGAGATATAAAGGTTGGTCAGAAATTAGGGAGGACTTCCCTTTTTCCATGAACTGTTTCCATGGGATTGTTTACTGAAGATTGCAGAACCACCACAAAATAGCATCTCATTCCAAGGATGTCAACTCCAGCATGCAGTCATCAGTTAATTCACCACTGAAGTGTCAGCCTAAAACCCGCCAATTAAACTCTGGAGTGGGATTTGAGCCTTCACCTCACTCACTCAGAAGAAAAGGTTCGACCCACCTCATTGGGACATAGGCTGGTCTACTCAAAAGGACACAAAGTGCTGGAGTAACTCAGCGGATCAGGCAGCATCTCTGGAGAACACAGCTCTTTTTATATCAGTTCTATCGTCAACAAAGAAAGCACATTCTGTGGCTTCTGCACAATGCTGTACAATGTACTTCGAGCAAGCGAAGGAGAAGAGAATTCTGCTTTAATGGCCCTGAGTATGTAGTGGTCATACATCCCTGTGAGTGCTCTAAAGATGGACAAAGTAATTAAATCTCATTTTATGCATAATTAATGAACCAAGAGTAGATTATGTCCCACATTTATTCTTCCACATGCAGTGTGGTCTGGGCGCAGCCAGGAAAGGCTAGGAGAACCTAGAGTGCAGTTTCGGGTTGTGGGCTTTGGGTCTGAGGGTTTATGTACAGATAGATCTTTCAAGGAGACTCGGAAGATGGCAATTCCAGAAGCATTGGAGTTGTGAACTATGCACATGGAAGCATTTAGAGTTTGCAAGCAGCTTTGAAGTTCTTTTGTCGTGTTTAGGTTTATATTTACTTTTATTATTCTCACATGTACCCAAAGTATAGTGAAGAACTTTGTTTTGCATGCCGTCCAAACAGATCAGATTTAGCATTCTTTGGTACAATCAAGTCAAACTCACGTACAATAGATAAAGCAAAGGGGAAGATACAGTGTGCAGAATATAGTTCTTAGCATTGTAGTGCATCAGTTCCACAGATAAAGCCCATTGTCAATGGGGTTGAGGTGAATTGGACATTCCCATGTCTTATGGAAAGACCATTCAGAAGCCTGATAACAGAGTGAAAGAGATTGTTCAGCTGTTTGTGGTGCAAACTTTCAAGCTTCTGTACCTTCTGCTGGATGGGAGCAAGGGGAAGAAGGAAAACTCTTTGATCGTGTTGGCTACTTTTCTGAAACAGTATAAGGTGTAGCTGGAAAGGATGCAGAGAAGATTTACAAGGATGTTGACAGGGCTTGAAGGACTGAGCTATAGGGAGAGGTTGAGCAGTCTAGGACTATTCCTTGGAGCGCAGGAGGACGAAGGGAGATCTTATAGAGGTGTGTAAAATCATGAGAGGAATAGATTGGGGTGGACATAGTCTCTTGCCCAGAGTAGGGGAAATGAGAACCAGAGGACAAAGGTTTAAGGTGAGGGCAGAAAGATTTAATAGGAACCTGAGGGGTCATTTTTTCACGCAAAGGGTGGTGGGTGTATGGAATGAGCTGCCGGAGGTGGTATTTGAGGAGGTACTTTTGCAAAGTTTAAGACATATTTAGACAGTACTGGATAGACAGGTTAGAGGGATATGGGCCAAATGCAGGCAGGTGGGACTAGTGTAGATGGGATTGTTGGTCAGTGTGGGCAAGTTGGGTGTGCCTGTTTTCATGCTGTAGGACTCTGTGACTACGACTCTAGATATGGTAACAAGTGGAAAAGGAAGAAACAAAATCCTTAGATATCAGTGCTTCTTAAAAAATTCTGCTGACTCTGTTATCCAGCAATTGATATCCCTGAGGGTGAGGTTGAGATTTAACATTATTAAATCAGTACATCGATAGCTTCAGAGATTGTATAGAGTATACTTAGGAAGGAATTGTGTAGACTTTGGATGAATGTTAAAATGCCTGTGGACAACACTAATTTTCCTTAAAGAGTTTTGGATGCAGTTTTGTTTCCTAATTGTTTTAACAATAATGAGAGAGGAATAACATGGGCATGTGTAGGATGAACTAAACTGACAGAAAAGTACATTAACCTGCTAGGACTGGTAACAATAAAAATGAATTAATGTTCATACAATTTTAACACTGCTCTAGAGGTTTTTTCATGTCCCAGGAAACAGGAATGTTAGTTATATTACATTTTCTGCTTTATGTGGGTATGAAACTCTTCTTCATCTCTTCACCTCTCGTATCTCAACTGGATCATTGCTGATTGTTAATGTTGATAAGTCATAGGAGCAGAATAAGGCCATTCAGCCCATTGAGTCCACTCTGCCAATCAATCATGGCTTCTCCTTCCTGAGTCAACAATCAGCTCCTTGGTGCTGCTATATTTGAAAGCAAGATTGGTGTTCTGGCACCACATGACAGGATATTGATCTCCCTCTTGTACGCTGAATTGTTGTTACCTGTTGTATCATCCTACCACAACCAAAGAGCAACTGAACTACTATCTACCTCTATGATGACCCGTGGACTATCCTTGATCGGACTTTGCTGGCTTTACCTCGCTCTAAACATTATTCCCTTATCATGTATCTATACACTTTAAATGGGTCGATTGTAATCATGTATTGTTTATCTGCTCACTGGTTAGCACGCAACTAAAGCTTTTTCAATATACCTCGGTACACGTGACAATAAACTAAACTGAACTATACATCCAATGAAGGACTTTATTCCTTGGAGCAGAGGAGGATGAGAGGCGATCTTATAGAGGTGTACAAAATCATGACAGGAAGAAATAGGGAAATGCACATAATCTTTTACCCAGAGGAGGGGAATCAAGAACCAGAGGATATAGGTTTAAGGTGAGAGGAAAAGGATTTAATAGGAACCTGAGGGGCAAACTTTTTTACACCAAGGGTGGTAGATGTATGGAATGAGCTGCCAGGTGAGGATATTGAGGCAAGTACTATCACAACATTTAAGAAACATTTAGACAGGTACAAGGATAGGATAGGTTTGGAGGGATACGGGCCCAACGCAGGCAGGTGGGGCTGGTGTAGATGGGATATGTTGGCCGGTGTGGGCAAGTTGGACCGAACGGAATGTTTTACTTTTACTTTTAAAGATACAGCGTGGAAACGGGCCCTTCGGCCCATCGAGTCCACGCCGACCATTGATCAGTATTTTACACTAGTTCCAAATATCCTACTTTCACATCCTACACACAGGTGGCGATTTACAGAAGCCAATTTAACCCCCAACCCTGCACATCTTTAGAATATGGGAGGAAACCGGAGCATCGGGAGAAAATCCAAACCGTCGCGGGGAGAGCGTACAAATAGTCGCGTAGGTGGAGCAGAGACCCAGTTCACTGAGTTTAATGATGAGTTTGGAAGGGATGATGGTGTTGAATGTCAAGTGCTAGTCTATGAACAAGAGCCTGACGTGTGTGCTCCTGTCGTCCAAGTGGCCCAGCACAAAGTGGAGGGTCAGCAAGATCCACTGTCGGACTGTTGTGGCAGTCGGCAGATTGGAGTGGCTCCAGGTCCTTACTAGGGCAGGAGTTGATGTGCGTCATAACCAACCTCTCAAAGTAATCATGACAGACATGGTTGCCACCTGTCGGTAGTCCGAGACGCATGCACCTTGATCTTCTTTGGCTCCTTGGTCCTTTTAAAGCAGGTGGGGACACCCGACCATAACTGTGAGAGGTTGAAGATGTCCGCAGTCTGAGGAAGGGTCCCGACCCGGGACATCACCTATCCATCACTTATACATCCATGTTTTCCAGAGTTGCTGCCAGACCCGCTAAGTTACACTTTGTGTCGAGGGTGAACCCCCATGTCCCACCCAAATGGTTCACTTGCATGCATTCTCAGAACCTGGCTGATCAACAGGCTGGAATTTTTGCGGACATCTTCGACCTCTCACCACTATGCTCTTCTACAAGGATCTTCTGACGTCTGCCTTGAAGATTAAAATCACAGGGTAATTGGGACTGGACAGGCCCAATAAGCGACATCATCGTATGACTTCTTTGTTCTCGATATCTCCCCCTGAGAAAAAGAATAGACATAGAATATGTCTATTCCTGATATAGAATGTGACACATGTGAGGTTATTTGAATGAATGAATACGTTTATTGGCCAAGTAGGTACACATACAAGGATTTGCCTTAGTGCTCCGCTCGCAAGTAACAACACAACATACAGTACAATTAAGAATAAAAACATAAAACATTAAAACATTAAGAATAAAACATTATTAATTAAACATGTGAATTAAATAAAATACCAGAGCAAAAAGAGGCCACACACTTTTGGTTATTGAGTAGAGCTACTACTCATGGAAAATACATTGTTTTTATGTCTGGCTGTGGCAGCATTGGCAGTCCGGAGTCGCCTTCTCGAGGGATGTGCTTCAAAGAGTTTGTGGCCAGGGTGAGGGGTCAGAGATGATCTTACCCGCTCGCTTCCTGCCCCTTGCAGTGTACAGTTCATCAATAGGGGGAAGGTTGCAGATAATAACCTTCTCATCTGATCGAACGTTTGCTGCAGCATCCGGATGTCATGCTTGGTGGCTGAGCCAAACCAGACCATGATGGAGAAGGTGAGGACAGACTCTACGATGGCCGTATAGAATTGGACCATCATTGCCTGTGGCAGATTGTGTTTCCTCAGCTGCCGCAGGAAGTACATTCTCTGTTGTTCCTTTTTGACTGTGGAATCAATGGTAGCCCCCATTTAAGGTCCTGGAGATGATGGTTCCCAGGAACTTAAAAGACTCCACAGATGTGACTGTGGTGTTGTTGATGGTGAGTGGGGGGAGGGGAAGGGGAGCTCTCCTAAAGTCTACAATCAATTCCACTGTCTTAAGAGCATTGAGCTCCAGGCTTACTAATAAAACCTAGTTAAAAAATAGAATATCTTAAATCCTCCAGTTTAGTCTGGTTATTGGCTGGCTGGCATTATTTAACAATGATACTGGAGGAAGGATATAAATGAACTAATACTGTCTTTGGATATCACCCTCAGTGTGATTTTAAAAAGAAGTAAGGGTGTTAAAGTGATCTAACAAGAACGTTTCAGCCTGAATATGGTTAATAATGTACCTAGTGGCTTATTTTGAAAATGTGTAAGCAAGAAAAACATAACTGGTTTTAGTTTAAATGTGTTTAGTTAATTGAATATTTGATTGGAGGCTTAACAATAATGCAAGGCACAATCATACTGAAAATTAAAGTAGGAGCATTTTAGTTCTATAGCAATATACTGCACATATATATTGATGATACATAAAATGCTGAAGTTAGTGCAGCTATGTCACCATAACACTGTAATAATTTGGTCATACTATACTAGAGTAGAAATAAGGAACTGCAGATGTTAGTTTACAAAAAAACGAGACACAAATAGTTGGAGTAACAGCGGGTCACCGAGCATCCCTAGTGAATGTGGATAGATGGGGTTTTGGGTTGGAACCCTTCTATCAGACTCCTAATTCAATAATCTTCATTGTATAAACTTTCTGAAACATTCTGTTTGACATTTTGGGCTAATATTTCCCCCCCTTACCTCTCCTCCAGCTTTCTCACCACAATCAGTCCTGAAGAGTCCTGACATTACTTGTTAATCCATCCTGTAACTTGCTGCTGCCTCTCATTTCTGCTTCTATAGAACAGTATAGCACAGGAACAAGCCCTTCAGCCCATCGTAACATTGATTGAAAAAATAGGCACTGCTAGTTTCTTCAGAGGACCAGGATGGGCCAAATAACTTCCTATTATGCCTTCCGATCCAAACTTGGACAAAATGCTTTATAACGTGCTTCATTTCGCAAGGCCACACTAACCTTCCCTCATACTTCACACTACACTGTTGCTTTTCGACTTTCGACTTTACAGATACAGCGCGGAAACAGGCCCTTCGTCCCACCAAGTCCGTGCCAACCAGCGATCATCCCATACACTAGCACCATCCTACACATTCAGCCAATTAACCTACAAGCCTGTACATCTTTGGAGTGTGGGAGAAAACAAGAGCACCTGGAGAAATAGTTAATTGGCTTCTGGAAATTGTCCCCAGTGTGTACGATAGAGGTAGCTGATCAGCATGGACTCATTGGGCCGAAGGGCCTTTTTTACGCACCATATCTCAAAATCTATCTCTAAAACTAACTGGCAATGGAATAGAAAGTATGTTAACAAGACGAGAGAGACATTATCAGTGATATGCATAAAAATCATTTAACTGTTAATCTGAAATTCTACTGCCATTCATTACATCACATCACGTCAAATAATTACTTTTCAGTGATTAATAACCATGATTTCCTTATCAGAGAAACAGCAAGCATTTTCAGCCACCTATTTTACAACAAATCAATGCAACAAATAAGTATATCATTCAATCTTCTTTATATATACTGCTCAGGTTAGAATTTAAAGTGAAACTGTGTTCTTAACTTGCGCACTTTGCAAAAACGTAATGTTTGAATTTGGTTGTTGTTCCAAAATTTAAAATATGCTACTAAACCAAACTCGTGCGAAAAAGATCATACCCTCACTCTAAAACATCTTCATTTAAATGAATGTACAGTAAGACTTTCTCATCATTTCAGCCAATTTATAACATTTTAGTTTAGTTCAGCTTAATTTAGAGATACAGCATGGAAACTGACCATTTGGCCCCTCGAGTCCACGCCGACCAGCCGACCCATACACTCGCACTATCCAAGGGACAATTTACAATTTTTACCCAAGCCCGGCGGGTAGCAATGTATCTAGTATTTCCCCTAAATTGCTAGCAGTGCCAAATATATCTGTTGGATTAAATAATTTCTGTCCCTCAAAATTCCACGAGCACGATGAATACTGCTTACACCTGTTCTTAGTTTGTATCAACGGTAATAGATAGCATCGTACTGAATCAGTGACATTTAATGGCACTGCATTCTTTCAGAAAGCAAATTGGTGAAGGACAGGGTCAGGTTTTAACCAAGGAGGAAGAAATGCAACATGCAAAACTGGTAAAAACCAACTAAATGTCAAATGTTCATATGTTCTATGAATGCTAGAGCAAGCAACTGTCATGGTTGCTCTGGGGACATTTGGGCTTTTGTACTAACGTGGGTTTTTTAATTTGTTAAGCTTCTTTTTTATGTTTGTTTGTTTATTATATTAATATGTGATTGCACGGTGGCGCAGCGGTAGAATTGTGGCCTTACAGCATCAGAGACCCGGGTTCGATCCTGACTGCGGCTGCTGTCAGTACAGAGTTTGTACGTTCTCCCTGTGACTTGAGTGGGTTTTCTCCGAGAGCACCGGTTTCCTCCCACGCTCCAGAGACGTACAGGTTTTGTCGGTTAATTGGACCGGTATAAATGTAAATTGTCCCTGCTGCTGTGTGCAGGATAGTGTTAGTGTGCGGGGATTGCTGGTCAGCATGGACAGTGGGCCTGTTTCCACGCTTTCACTCTAAACTAAACTACTTAGTACTGTGTTTACAGACCTGTTACGCTGTCGCAAGTAAGAATTTCATTGTTTCGGTACATATGACAATTAAACACCCTGGACTCTTGACGATGAACAATGATAGATTTTAACCTATTGAGAGAATTAAAGGGTAAAGGGTTGGTCAAGAAAATTGACACTCGGGCAAAGGCTCAGCATTGATCTTATCGAATATTTTGCCTAGGATGGAAAAATCAAATACTAGAGGGCATAGCTTAACAACAAGATGGGCAAAGTTTAAAGGTGATGTGCAGTACAGGTTTGTTACACAGAGGGTGGTGAGTGCCTGGAACACTGTGGGGTCTGAAGAAGGGTTTCGGCCCGAAACGTTACCTATTTCCTTCGCTCCATAGATGCTGCTGCACCCGCTGAGTTTCTCCAGCATTTTTGTGTACCTTCGATTTTCCAGCATCTGCAGTTCCTTCTTTAACACACTGTGGGGAATGCTGGTTGAACCAGATTCATTTAAAAGACTAAATGTGCTGGAAGGAACTGCAGATGCTGGCTTACACCAAAGATGGACACAAAAGGCATGTGGGTTGTGTATGGGCAGATGAGTATTGTCTGGGCATCATGTTCAGCACAAACATTGTGGGCTGAAGGGCCTGTTCCTGTGCTGTACTGTTCTATGTCCTATGTTCTGTTCTATGTTCTATGTGCTGTTCTATGTTCTATGAATGCTAGAGCAAGCAAGATTAGTTGAATGGGCCAGTCCTGCTTCTATTTCTCTTTATGTTCTTCAGGCCAGTGTGACAGGAAGTTAAGGTTAAAGGGTGAATGGCGCTTGGATGTTGGAAACTGTGAACAGTCGGGTTCCACATGGTTCAATGCCATGACCCTTGCTGCTGGTGATACACATCAGCACTGCAAATTATTGTTGTATCATCAGCAATTTTCTCAATCGTGCCTGCTATATTTAGGAGGCAATAGACAATAGGTGCAGTAGTAGGCCATTCGGCCCTTCGAGTCAGCACCGCCATTAATAATAATAATAATAATATATTTTATTGTCATTGCACGTCAGTGCAACGAGATTTAGTATGCAGCTCCACCGATGTATAAGAAAAGTAAAATAAATAAATAAGCAAGCTGAGTGACGTGACCATCCGAGGGACACTGTCCAGGGGGGATGGGTGGGGGTGGGGGCACTCAGCAGGGCCGGTTCAGAGCCGCTATAGCTGTTTCTGAGTCTGGAGTTCGGGCGTAGAAGGCCTTGTAACGTCTGCCGGAGGGAAGTAGTTCAAGCAGTCCGTGTGATGAGTCCTTATGGATGCTGACGGCCTTCCTGAGGCACCGTGTGTGGTAGATGCACTCCAAGGCTGGTAGCTCTGTCCCAATGATCCTCTGCGCTCTGTGGACGACGCGCTGAAGAGCTCTCCTCTCCGCCTCCGTGCAGCTGAGATACCACACAGAGATGCCATACGTTAATATGCTCTCTGTGTGCAGCGGTAGAACGTTGTCAGCAGCTGTTGGGGGCAGACCAGTCTTTTTTAATGTCCTCAGGAAGAACAGTCGTTGCTGTGCCTTCTTGACCAGCGCAGCGGTGTTGGTGGACCATGTGAGGTCCTCTGAAATGCGAGTGCCCAGAAACTTAAAGCTGGACACTCTCTCCACACTTTCCCCGTAAATGGAGATTGGGGCGTATTCTCCATTATGGGACCTCCTGAAGTCAATAATCAGCTCCTTGGTCTTGGAGGTGTTTAGTGACTAGATGTTATGAGCGCACCAGTCCACCAGGTTCTGCACACCGCTCTGTATTTTGTTTCATCACCGTTGGTGATCAGCCCAATCACTGTTGGTCGTTTGGCAAACTTCACGATGGTGTTGGTGTCGAATGCAGAGACACAGTCGTGAGTGAAGAGGGAGTAGAGCATGGGGCTTAGTACACAGCCCTGTGGTGTGCCGGTGCTCAGGGTGATAGTGGAGGACAGGTGCGGGCCCAGTCTCACTGCCTGCGGTCGCTCCGTCAGAAAGTTCAGGATCCAATCGCATATCGGCGAGCTGAGGCCTGGCTGGTGGAGTTTGGTGGTGAGCTTGGTGGGGATGACCGTATTGAATGCAGAGCTATCGTCAATGAAGAGCATCCTCACATACGTGCCCTGTCTGTCCAGGTGAGTCAGGACAGTGTGAAGAGCCAGAGAGATGGCATCCTCTGTTGATCTATTTGCCCTGTATGCAAAATTGATGGGAGTCCAATGAGCAGGGATGCTGGATTTGATATGGGAGAGGACCAGCCTTTCGAAGCACTTCATTGGGATTGGAGTTAGGGCACCGGGCGGTAGTCGTTCAGGTTGGTGACTTTGGACTTTTTCGGCACCGGCACTATGGTGGCTGTTTTCAGGCACTTGGGGACTGTTGCCAGAGATAGAGACAGATTGAAGATTCTCGTGAATACCTCTGCCAGCTGTACAGCACAGTCCTTTAGTACTCTTCCCTGGACTCCATCCGGGCCTGCAGCCTTGCGTGGATTGATCCTACGCAGAGCGCACTGTACCTCCTGGGTACTCAGTGTTAAGGCCTGTCCCTCCGCCATGGCCGGGGTTATTCCACTCCTGGTGGTGTTGCCAGTTTCGAACCGGGCAAAGAAGGTGTTTAGTTCGTTGGCCAGTGTGATATCACCATGGGGGCAGGCGGGGCTGCTCTTGTAGTCGGTGATGTCCCTGACACCCTGCCACATGCTTCTGGTGTCCGCGGTGTTGAAGTGGTCTTCTACCCTTTGCCTGTGGATGTCTTTGGCCTTTTTTATGCCTCTGTTCAGGTTCGACCTGGCCGCACTGTAAGCAGAAGTGTCCCTGGATTTAAAGGCATTGTTGTGTGCCCTTAGCATATCCTGAACCTCCTTGTTCATCCAGGGTTTCCGGTTTGGGAACATCTTTATTTGCTTGTCCACTGTGACAGTCTCCACACAGCAGTTGATGTAGGAGAGCACAGTGGATGTGTACTCCTCCAAGTCTACCTCTGTACCACTGGTAGCCTGTTGTGCAAACAGGTCCCAGTCCGGTTGTGATCATGGCTGATCATCCACAATCAGTACCCCGTTCCTGCCTTTGTTGGTGTACTCTGTTGCTGCCTTTGTAGGCACAATTAAGAAATGTAGGAGGTATGATTAAAAAATGTCCTAATGATAAGTTACATTGTTGATACTGAGGAGAGACAAGATAGAAAAGTGGTATCAATAGACCAGTTATAAATTCATAAGATACTGGAGTAGAATTAGGCCATTTTGACCATTGAGTCTACTCTGCCATTTAATCATGACTGATCTATCTTTCCCTCTCAACCCCATTCTCCTGCCTTCTCTCCGTAACCCCTTACACTGTTACCAATCAAAAATCTGTCACGCTGCTTTAAAAATACCCATTGACTTGGCCTCCACAGCCGTCTCGGGCAATGAATTCCACAGATTCACCACCCTCTCACCAAAGAAATTCTGCCTCATCTCCTTTCTAAAGGTACGTCCTTATATTCCGAGGCCATAACCTAGAATCACCCACTAGTGGAAGTGGGTCAAGTCCTAGACTCACCCACTAGTGGAAACATCCTCTCCTCATTGGAAAATGAGAAATTCAAGTCATGTAAAGGAATGCATTTGTGAGGGAAGATATAGGAATGTCCAATATGGAGTAGGGCACCAGTTAATGTAGATCATAGGGACTTTGTAGTCCCTGAAAGTAGCAGAGACAAAGATAAGCAGTTTCTTTGGTATTTTCCAACTCTACATTAGCCATAGATAGACAACAAGAGTGCTGGAGTAACTCAGCTGGTCAGGCAGCCTCTCTGGAGAGAAGGAATAGGTGACGTTTCGGGTCGGAAGCCTTCTTCAGACTAAATGATAGAGGTGGGGGGGGGGGGGATGGAGATTAGGAAATCAGTCTGTCTGTGGAATTCTCTGCCTCAGAGGGCGGTGGAGGCCGGTTCTCTGGATACTTTCAAGAGAGAGCTAGATAGGGCTTAAAGATAGCGGAGTCAGGGGGTATGGGGAGAAGGCAGGAACGGGGTACTGATTGGGGATGATCAGCCATGATCACATTGAATGGCGGTGCTGGCTCGAAGGGCCGAATGACCTACTCCTGCACCTATTGTCTATTGTCTATTGAAAGGCCAGAACAAACCAATCTGAAGAAGGAACCCAATCCAAAACATCACCTATCCATGTTCTCCAGAGATGCTGCCTGACCCGCTGAGTTACTCAAGTATTTTGTGTATTTGGTAAACCAGCATTTGCAGTTCTTATTTATTGCATAAAGGTGAATGGAATCCGGCTCTTTGACCCACCGAGTCCACACCAATAATCAATGAGCCATATCCTGTACTGCCCTCTCCCCCAGCTATGCTACAATATATTCACATGGGACCTATCCCTGAATTCTCTTCCCCAATTATTCCCCTCCGAATACCGTGATAATACAGTACACAGCTACTGAGTTTGGACGGTTGGAACTTACGCCACTCCCCAAGCGCTAACTCACTATTTATCAGATTTACTAACTGTGAGGGGTCGCTATGTAGAAGCCAGCTACTGTTGAGTATAGACACAAAATGCTGGAGTAACTCAGTGGGTCAGGCAGCATCTCTTGAGAAAAGGAATGGGTGAGGTTTCGGGTTGAGACCCTTCTTCAGACTGCTGTGTATCTTAGTTTAGTTTAGAGATACAGTGCGGAAACAGGCCCTTCGGCCCATTGAGTCCACGGCGACCAGGGACCCCTGCACACTAACACTATCCTACACACTGGGTACAATTTACAATTTTACCTGAGCCAATGAGCCTATAAACCTGTACGTCTTTGGAGTGTGGGAGCAAACTGGGAAAACTCACGCGATCATAGGGAGAAGGTACAGACAGCACCCATAGTCAGGATCGAACCCGGTTCTCTGGCTCTGTAAGGCAGCAACTCTACCGCTGCGCCACCCTGGATCTATGGATCAAAAGAACCCATTAAAAATAACTTATTAGCCTTGAAGCAAAACAAGCCGTATAAAAGATAATAAAGGAAATCTATGAATGGATGTCCTTTCTTCTCATACAGAAGCAAAGGGAAAAGTTTGATCGAGTTGACTACATGACTGACAGGGGATTGCCAACTCCCCTCTCGACTCTGCCCAGTTCTGGCCGTGGAACTGAACAAGATACTCGGCAGTTCCTGCTCATTGACATGTGGCTGCTGGAATCTCCAAGATCTGCAATCGAAAATAAATAGCATGAACAATATTCCCACAGTTCGTCTGCCCTCAGTATAATTGACACACTGAGTTCTTGTTACTCAAAACCTGCAGTGCAGAACACATTTAAAAAGCTAAAGGGCCTGTCCCACTTACGCGTCCTTGGCTCGCAAATTACGCGACCTCGTGGTCGCTTGAGGCGTACGGGCACCGTATGGCCGCGTGGGGCCGGCCCCACTTAGAAACGCGGAGGGGTATGGAGTTGTGCGGGGCCGGTCCCGACATCGCGCGGGGCTCCGATATTCTTGCAGTGAACAAAATATCCGCGTGCCAACGGCCTGTCGTGGAACTGAAGACTGACACAAAGCTGGAGTAACTCAGCGGGACCGGCAGCATCTCTGGAGAGAAGCAATGGGTGACGTTTCGGGTCAAGACCCTTCTTTTCAGACTGAAGAAGAGTCTCGACACGAAACGTCACCCATTGCCTCTCTCCAGAGATGCTGCCGGTCCCGCTGAGTTACTCCAGCTTTGTGTCCATCTTCAAATGACGTCACTCGCTCCAGACGGCTGTGCGTACGCATGTAATCGCGCCCGACCTTCTCGGCTCAACGCGACCATGAGGTCGCGTAATTTGCGTGCCAAGGGCACGTAAGTTGGACAGGCCCTATACTGTGTCTACATGATCCAAATTGATAAAAAAATACCACAAGACAGACACAAAAATAATTCAGCGGTACAGGCAGCATCTCTGGAGAGAAGTACTCGGCGACATTTCGGGTCGGGACCCTTCTTGAGACTGAGAGACTGGGGAAAGGGAAACGAGAGATATAGAAGGTACATAGAACAAATGAATTGGGGATGATCAGCCATGATCACAGTGAATGGCGGTGCTGGCTCGAAGGGCCGAATGGCCTACTCCTGCACCTATTGTTTATTGTCTATCGAAAGGAAGATATGCATAAAGTAATGATGATCAAGGAGGAGCCCACAATGGTGCATTATTGGCTTTGGGGTAGAGGATAACGGGTCATACTGACAGTGAAACAACAGGATGAGAGTGAAACTAGTACGACAAGGGTGGGGGAGGAATGGAGTGAGAGGGGGGATGCAAGTGTTACTTGAAGCTAGAGAAATCAATATATCATAGCACTGGGTTGTAAGCTGTTGATTGGCTATTTCATACTAGCCAATTATAGTGTTTGTTAGTAGTGACTCTGCCTATTATGTGCTTCATATTATCAAAAGCTTGCTTACGCTAGTTAGTATGAGTAGCAGCTCGGAGATCTAGTGTCTGCAGATCCTTGCTGTAAGTAGATTTAATAAACATGTGTTGTATCTTGATGTGTATTCGAGTTGACTCATTACATGGTGTCAGGAGTGGGATTCGAACCCACGCTTCCAGATGGAGACCAGACGTGTACCTGGACTTGCTCAACCTAAGGAATATTGTACGGGATCCCATACTGGGTTCTCCAGCCCAACGACTGACGTCTCGCCAAACCCGTGCTCCACTGCCTGTGTCCCAGCAGCTTTTGCAGCCACAAGTTCGTTCCCCGCCTGCAGTTCAGAAGCAACTACAATTCAAACGTGACACGCAAAAACGCTTCTTCGACAAATCTAGCAACCCACTCAAACCTCTCGCACGTGGACAAGTGGTCCGTCTCCAGACAAACAAGGGCTATGCACGTCTGGGACACATACACGGCCCTGACAAAGAGCCACGCTCTTATCTGGTCAAAGCTGATGGAGTCATCTACAGACAAAACTGTCAACATATCCTTCTGGTGAAGGAACCGCGTCCTGCGACTCCATATCCTGAAGTCTCGCGTTTCGTATACCCTCCCACAGTCGGTACCGCGTCCCCACTGCCACCTATTGTTTCCACCGCGGTCTCCCTGCGGCGTTTGGCGACTAGCTCGCCTATCTCGTCACCCTCTCTGCCTGTCGGGTCGCCGGTCGTTTCTCCATTTCCCTCCCCGGTATCTTCTCCAGTGAAAGGAGGTGAGGGGGACTCGTACCGCACACGGGCCGGACGGGTTTGCAGGCCACCTGTTAGATATGGCGATTTTGTGTAATTTTGCAAATGTATTATTAACATTCCACCAATATTGCTTAGCAACCAATGCTTCTTTTTGTTTCTACAAGGAAGGATGTAGATTGGCTATTTCATACTAGCCAATTATAGTGTTTGTTAGTAGTGACTCCGCCCAATATGTGCTTCATATTATCAAAAGCTTGCTTACGCTAGTTAGTATGAGTAGCAGCTCGGAGATGTAATGTCTGCAGATTCTTGCTGTAAGTAGATTTAATAAACATGTGTTGTATCTTGATGTGTGTTCGAGTTGACTCATTACATAAGCTGCCCAAGCGAAATATGAGGTGCTGTTCCTTCAATTTGCATTTGGCCTCACTCTGACAATGGAGGAGATTGGAGAATACGGACACACACTGAACATCTAGTCATAGACCACGACGAAAGTGATAGTGGTGAGCTACTGATGCGGTGAGACATGTATAGCTGTGCTTTCGTAATTGGAACACTTCAGGCAACTCAACGCCATCCTCCCTCCTTCATCAGGAGTTGGAACTCAACTTACATATCGAGAGAAAGCTGATGGAATGAGTTAAACAACAGACCTTTGGTAGTATTTTCTTAGATCAAGGCAGATTTAGTTTAGTTTAGTTTAGAGATACAGTGCAGAAACAGGCCCTCCGGCCCACCAAATCTGTGCCGACCAGCGATCACCCGTACACTAACACTATCCTACACACACTAGGGACAATTTACAATTTTTATTTAGTAATTATCCTACAAACCAGTACATCTTTGGAGTGTAGAGAAAACCCGCGCGGTCACGGAGAGAACGTTCAAACACCGTACAGACAGCACCCATAGTTAGTATCGAACCCAGGTCTCTGGCGCTGTGAGGCAGCAACTCTACCACTGTGCCACCGTGCTGCTCAAATTGAATAAATAAAACTATACCAAACTGTTCGGGTCAGTCAGCACCTGCGGAGTGAAAAGTCACCGAGTCATAGAGTCTTACAGCGTAGAAACAGGCCCTGAATAATCCTTTCTTTGATAACTCATTAAAATTTAGTAAGCACTAAATGTTTTAGTTGAATTATCCAAATATATTAGTGAAACTATGGGCAGGTGGGACCAGGGTTGATGGGGCATCTTGGTCACCATGGGCAACCTAGGCCGAAGGGCCTATTTCCATGCAGTATGACTATGAATCTATGACTCTAAATACTTGCTGCAATAGGTATGGATTGAGGAAATGCATAGACATCTGATCCAGGCTCACTTTATTAGTTTTTTAAGTGTTAGAGATATAGCATGGCAACAGGCCCTTCAGCCCACCAATTCCATGCCGACCATTGATCAGCTGTTCATGTCGTTCTATGTTTGTCCCACTTGCTCATTCACTCATTCACTCCCTACGCACCAGAAACCATTTTACAGAGGCCAGTTAACCTGCAAACCCACACGTCTTTGGGATCAGGAAGGAAACCGGAGCACAGGGAGAACGTGAAAACTGCACCTGAATTTAGGATCGAACCCGGGTCTCTGGCATTGTGAGGCAGCAGCTCTCCCAATGCACCTCTGTGCCATCCATTTGAGACAATAACCTCATTGTTTAACTGATGTGCATTCAGACTTTGAATTTTCTGTACAATTGGTGCTCAGAAGTCTATCCCAAGCTGATAACATCGGTCAAGGGTAATTTTCTCTGGACTGAGTGTGATAGATTGTCCACTAATTTCATGCAAGGGCAGGAACAGAGAGCATCTAAAAACCACAACGGAATTGTGAGCAACCTATTTAACTGGTCAAAGCATTTTTCAATTGGGCATTGATAAAAGTCGTGAATGCAAACAATTAGCCAACTACTGTATATAGAAATTGCCTTTTAGTGGGAGCTGTGATTGAAGATTGTTTTATGCGGTAGTTTTCATCATTATCAAGTTTCATGTTTTGAAATATTCAGCAATTTTGTAATGGCAGAGTCATTAAGTTGCCTGTTTGAATAGAGGGATGTCAGAAATATAAGATGCATTGTTATGCACTAATCTAACAATGTGTTATACATTCCCATAACACTTAGATTGGATAACCAGAAAATGTTAAATATAGGGTGGTCACAATTAAATCCAAAGAGATCTCAAGACAAGCATCTTTGCCGAGAGTGATGAGAATGTGGAAACAAGGAGCTGCAGATGCTGGCCATCTCTACCAGCTATCTCCCACCTCCTCTTTCCCCTATAATCAGTCTGAAGAAGGGTCCCGACCTAAAACATCACCTATCCATGTTCTTCAAAAATGCCTTAAACTTTAGAGATACAGCGCAGAAACAAGCCCTTCGACTCATTGAGCCCACGCCGACCAGTGATCACCCTGTACACTAGCAATATGCTATACACTCGGGACAATTTACAATTTATAATTTCTACCGAAGCCAATTAACCTATAAATATACACATCTTTGGGGTGCGGGAGGATCACCCGGGGAAACAAACGTGGTCACGGGGAGAACGTATAAACTCCGTACAGGCAGCACCCAGTCAGGATCAAACTCGTTGGCCGGAAAATGAGTGGTGGACCTGTAAGGCCAAACAAAAACATGCTATGGATTAAGTTAATTTATAATCCTTTGTCTTTTTTTAATAAAAGGCAGGTCCCAGAATGTATGGATCCTAGCCAACGAGTTTTCATGTGCGAGGGAACTGCAGATGCTGGTTTACACCGAAGACAAGTGCACTTGCAAGTGTACCTCCTCCAACCTCATCAACAGTACATGCTGCTCCAGGTGTGGACTCCTCTATATCAGCGAGACAAAGTGCAGACTGGGCGACCGTTTCACTAAACACCTTCGCTCAGTCAGCCTAGGCCTACGAGATCTCCCGGTTGCCAAACTCTTTAACTCCCCCTCCCATTCCCACACTGACCTTTCTGTCCAAGTTCAAGTTCTAGTTCACATTTATTGTCACATGCACCAATTGGTACAGTGAGATTTGAGTTACCATACAGCCATACGAATAAAAAACAACACAATACACGATAGAGTTTAACATGAACATCCCCCCACCGCGGAATCAACGTTTCCCACTGTGAGGGAAGGCAATAAAGTTCAGTCATCTTCCTCTTTGTTCACCCGTGGTCGGGTCCTTTGAGCCCTCCGCAGTCGCCGCTACGGCGGCACGATGTTCAGGGGCCTCCTCAACTGTCAGAGTGAGGCCCAACGCAAATTGGAGGAACCGCACCTCATATTTCGCTTCCACACCTTACAACACAGCGATATGAACATTGATTTCTCTACTTTCAAGTAACCCTTGCATCCCCTCTCTCTCCGTCCCTCCCCCACCTGAGTTGTCCTACGAGTTTCATTGTTGTCCAGCTTAGTTTCACTCTTTGCATCACTCATTATCACCATTGTGGGCTTTACCTTGACTTGATCATCGGTGCTGGCTTTGATTTGTTCTTCAGCATATCTTTCATTCATTTGTTCTTTATACCTTTTTATATCTCTTGTTTCCCTCTCCCCTGACTCAGTCTGAAGAAGGGTCTCGGTCTGATACATCATCCACTCCTTTTCTCCAGAGATGTTGCCTGGCCTGTCGAGTTACTCCAGCATTTTGGGTCAATCAACAAGTTTTCATCCTCTTTCTGGAACTCTACCAGCCTGCTGGTCGGCGTGGGCAAGTTGGGCTGAGAGCCTGTTTCTGTGCTCCGTGACTCTCTGACTCCATGATCCTGTACAAAGTCCATAGTAGTTCAGTGCTGAGGTGGGGTTATGGTTAGCACGGTGCAGTCTGGTTCAAGAGTGTGATGGTTAATATGGAGAGGCTGTTCTAGCCCCTTAACACACTGCTAAAGCTAGTGGACGAATAGATAGAGTTCTGGACCACAGATGTGAGTTTAAATGATACTGCAGCAGCTGGGAATCCAAAATCTGATAAGTAATTAAATAAAACGAGTTTAGTTTAATTTAGTTTAGTCTAGTTTAGTTTAGTTTAGTTTAGAGATACAGCGCGGAAACAGGCCCTTTGGCCCACTGGGTCCACACCAACCAGAGTGGAATATTAACAATATTCTACACCCACTAGGGGACAATTTACAATTTTACCGAAGCCAATTAACCTACAAAGCTGTACGTCTTTGGAGTGTGGGAGGAAACCTACGCGGTCACGGGGAGAACATACAAACTCTGTACAGACAGCACCTGTAGTCAGGAGTGACCCCAGGTCTCTGGTGCAGTAAGGCAGCAACTCTACCGCTGTGCCATCGTGCTGCCCCTGTGCCACCATGCCACCATTTCCTATTGGAAGAAAGAATTATAAGTAAAAGAAACTGGTCTCAGTAATGATAAACTTGCTGGTTATAGAATAAAAAATACTTGACTCCCTCAGATCACTCACTTTAGTTTCACAGAGACTGGTGTCATGAAACCTACTACCTGCCCCCTTGACACTGTCCCCTCTGCCCTCCTAAAGGACGTAATTACAACAGCCGGTCCCAGCATCCTCGCCATCTTCAACAGCTCTCTGGCCACTGGCACTGTACCCATCTGCTTCAAGCATGCGGTGGTCCAGCCACTCCTGAAAAAAATCTAACCTCGACCCCACCTTGCCAAGCAACTGCAGACCCATTTCTAAACTGCTTTTCCTCTCAAAAGCCATTGAAAAGGTAATTTTAAGACAACTTATGCCTTACCTTCACCAAAACACTATCTTGGGAACTTTCCAATCAGGTTTCAGGGCTCACCACAGCACAGAGTCTGCCTTGTTGAAGGTACATAATGACCTACTGCTCACCGTTGACTCCGGCGACTGTGCAATCCTGCTCCTTCTTGATCTCAGCGCAGCTTTTGATACTGTCGACCACACCATCCTAATTGACCGTCTGTGGTACGGGGTTGGTATTGATGGCACTGCCCTGAGCTGGTTCATCTCCTACCTCAAAGGTAGGAGTTTCTCGACTAACATAGGCAACTCTTTCTCCTCCCCAGCTAATCTCTGCTGTGGGGTTCCACAAGGTTCCATCCTTGGCCCCATTCTCTTCTACCTGTATATGCTCCCCTTAGGCCAAGTCATTGAAAGGCACGGCATTTCCTTCTATTGCTACACAGACGATACACAACTCTATCTCCCCCTGAAGCCCAAAAAACAATCAAATCTGCTTAACCTTACCCGCTGCCTCGAGGATATAAAGTGTTGGATGGCCCAGAACTTCCTCCAACTAAACAAGAGTAAGTCTGAGGTCATCCTTCTCAGCCCCTCGGACTCAATCAAAATGATAGCAGGCAGCCTTGGAAGCCTTACCCCACTACTCAAACCTCACGTCAAAAACCTTGCCGTGATATTTGACTCAGCACTGAAATTTGACAAACAAGTCAATGCCATGGTAAAAGCTAGCTTCTTCCAGCTTTGGACGATAGCTAAAATAAAACAATTCCTCCACTTTGATGACCTCGAAAAGATCATCCACACATTTATCTCTTCCCGCCTAGATTACTGCAACTCCCTTTACACTGGCATCAGCCAATCTTCCCTGTCCTGCCTGCAACTGGTCCAAAACGCCGCAGCGAGACTCCTGACGGGCACCCGAAAAAGGGACCACATCACCCCGATCCTGGCCTCTCTCCACTGGCTCCCTGTGCGATTCCGTATACATTTCAAGATCCTCCTCCATGTCTACAAAGCCCTCAATGGGCTTGCCCCCACCTACATAAAAAGTCTTCTCACCCACCACTCCACCTCCAGGCCCCTCAGATCGGCCGACTTGGGGTTGCTGAATATCCCGCGGTCTAGGCATAAGCTCAGGGGCGACCGCGCCTTTGCGGTTGCAGCTCCTAGACTGTGGAACAGCATCCCCCTTCCCATCAGAACTGCCCCCTCCATCGACTCTTTTAAGTCAAGACTAAAAACGTATCTATACTCCCAAGCCTTTCTTGACATCCTCTGAGCGAGGGCTATATGTATATATGTATGTAGTTTGTTTGTTTATATTATTCTTATAACAAATGTAAAGCACTTTGGCCAACGAGAGTTGTTTTTTAAATGTGCTATAGAAATAAATGTGACGACTTGACTTGACTTGACTTGGTGGGTAGATGGACCAGGCTGTCAGAGGGATCTGTTTAGATGGATACAATTACAACATTTAAAGGCCATTTGGAAAGGTACATGGATAGGAAAGTTTTAGAGGGATATGGGTCTAATGCAGGCAAATGGCACTAACTTAGGTGCACATACAGTATTGGTCAGCATGGTGAAGTTTAGTTTAGCTTGGATATACAGCATGGGAACAGGCCCTTTAGCCCACCAGGTCCACGCCGACCATCGATCACCTGTTCACACGAGTGCTATGTTATCCCACTTTCTCCTCCACTCCATATA
This sequence comes from Malacoraja senta, assembly GCA_038087875.1. Classification (NCBI taxonomy): domain Eukaryota; kingdom Metazoa; phylum Chordata; class Chondrichthyes; order Rajiformes; family Rajidae; genus Malacoraja; species Malacoraja senta. The sequence continues at coordinate 81,726,457 of CM075977.1, read as the reverse complement.
CATTAGGCCCAATTTTGCCGAATGGCCTGTTTCTTCTATGCTATATGACTGTATGACTCTCTGACACTGACATCATTCATGGAAGGAGATTCATTGTTAGGCAAGAGGTGCAGGACAGGCACAGGCCATTTGGCCCACCGAGTCTGTGCTGACCAGCGATCACCCCATACACTAGCACTATCCTACACACTAGGGACAATTTTTTTTTTTACTAAAACCTATACGTCTTTGGAGTGTGGGAGGAAACCGGAGCAGCTGGAGAAAACTCACACGCCATCTAATCCATGTTTTATAAAGTTACAACATAGGAGCGGCATGGTGGCGCAGCAGTAGAGTTGCTGCCTCACAGCGCCAAAGATCCGGGTTAGATCCGGACCATGGGTGCTGTCTGTATGGAGTTTGTACGTTCTCCCCGTGACCTGCGTGGGTTTTCTCCAGGTTCTCCGGTTTCCCCCCACACTCCAAAGACGTACAGGTTTGTATGTTAATTGGCTTGGTAAAAGTTGCAAATTGTCGCTGGTGTGTGTAGGGTAGTATAAATGTGCTGGGATTGCTGGTCGGCACGGACTCGGTGGGCCGAAGAGTATGTTTCCGCGCTGTATCTCTAAACTAAACTAAAGTACGTTACTGTGTATGTCCTACCCCATATCACTTCCCAAAATGCAAAACCCTACACTTGTCAAAATTAAATTACATCTGCGAACTTTCCGTCTAATTTTCCATCTGATCTCCATCCTGCTGTAGCCGTGACAGCTTTTTCATATCCCCAATTCTCATATCATCCGCAAAGTTACTAATCCTTCCTCCTAGGGTCACAAGCAAGTTGTAAATATATAACACAAACAATATGGGTCACAGCACCAATTGGCAATGGCTCTAAGGTTCTCACTTAAAATCAGCAAAAGATTACAATACCGTTACACACCTACAAATCACAGTATACACAATTTATCCCTTTTACTTTAAACTCAATCAATAAATTTTGCAACAAATCCAAAAGCAAGTACTAAATTGGTCAGTCACCAGCAATTATTTTAGTTTGTGACCAGGGTATGACTCTTTAACCGGCCTCATCAAGGTGACCTCTCCTTTAGCTGCAGTCTTACATGTTACGCCCAACAATTGTTATACTTTCAAATTTAATTAGTCCTTTTGCAATATTGTTCCACTTGGCGAGAGGTTATAGCCAAAGTTATTTTCTCGTCTTTTGATCTCTCAAAACCAATTAATCCTTTTAGACCTTCCAAGGACGAACCATTAGAAGATGTTCTTGAAAACAACAAACCAATGCTCCTGGGCCTCGGCCAAGGCTGGCTCTCATCCTCTTCTCTGAAGCAACTCAGAAAGTGTGGCAGTGCAGCAAAGAACATTTTAATTTTAGCTCCTTAGTGCAGGCTGGTGTTAAAAAGTGTGGCCATCTCTTGGTCAAATTACAGCTGGCCATCTTGCGGGACCCACAGAAGATATTGGTGTCAAAGAGTCATGGACTCATACAGCGTGGAAACAACCCATTCGGCACAACTAGCCCACACTGACCAACATGCCCCATCTACACTGGTCCCATCTGTTACTTGGGCCCATATCCCTCTAAACCTACACTATCCATCTGATAGGCACAAAATGCTGGAGAAACTCAGTGGGTCAGGTAGCATCTCTGGAGAAAAGGAATAGGTGACGTTTTGGGTCTCGACCTGCCTTCAGACCTGATGAAGGGTCTGAAGAAGGGTCTCGACCCGAAACATCACTTATACCTTCTCTCCAGAGATGCCCTCCTGACCCGCTGAGTTACTCCAGCATTTTGTGTCTATCTTCAGTGTAAACCAGCATCTGCAGTTCCTTCTTACACTATCCTATCCATATACCTGTCTAAATCTTTCTTAAATGTTGTGATAGTACTTGCCTCAAGGGCCTGTCCCACTTATGCAAAATTTTCGGCGACTGCCGGCGCCCATCATAGGTTGGGAAAAATTTTCAATATGTTGAAAATTCAGCGGCAACCAGAAAGACGCTACGACTCTTTGGGTGACTAGGAGACTACTCACGACCAGACAGGCGACACCCTGGTGACATGTCACGGGTGTCTCAGGGTGCACATTGTCAGATTTTATTAAAGGGTATTTTTATACATTTTGGTTTCACCATGTAGAAATTACAGCTGTATTTATACATAGTCCCCCCATTTCAGGGCACCATAATGTTTGGGACACATGGCTTCACAGGCGTTTGTAATTCAGCGGGTGAGGCAGCAACTATGGAGCGAAGGAATAGGTGACATTTCGGGTCTTGACCAAAAACATCACCTATTCCTTCGATCCATAGATGCTGCCTCACCCGCTGAGTTTCTCCAGCATTTTGTCTACCTTTGATTTTTCCAGCATATGCAGTTCTTTCATAAACGGGTGTATGTAATTGCTCAGATGTGATTAATTGCCTCCTTAATGCAGTTATAAGAGAGCTATCAGCACTTAGTCTTTCCTCCAGTCTTTCCATCACCTTTGGAAACTTTTATTGCTGTTTATCAACATGAGGACCAAAGTTGCGCCAATGAAAGTCAAGGAAGTCATTATGAGACTGAGAAACAAGAATACAACTGTTAGAGACATCAGCCAAACCTTAGGCTTACCAAAATCAACTGTTTGGAACATCATTAAGAAGAAAGAGAGCACAAGTGAGCTTATTAATCGCAAAGGGACTGGCAGGCCAAGGAAGACCACCACAGCTGATGACAGAAGAATTCTCTCTATAATATAGAAAAATCGTCAAACACCTGTCCGACAGATCAGAAACACTCTTCAGGAGTCAGGTGGGGATTTGTCAATGACCACTGTCCGCAGAAGACTTCATGAACAGAAATACAGAGGCTACACTGCAAGATGCAAACCACTGGTAAAACGCAAAAACAGGATGGCCAGGTTACAGTTTGCAAAGAAGTAGTTAAAAGAGCAACCACAGTTCTGGAAAAAGGTCTTGTGGACAAATGAGACGAAGATTAACTTATATCAGAGTGATGATAAGAGCAAAGTATGGAAGAGAGAAGGAACTGCCCAAGATCCAAAGCATACCACCTCATCTGTGAAACACAGTGGTGGGGATGTTATGGCTGCTGAAGGTACTGGCTCACTTATCTTCATTGATGATACAACTGCTGATGGTAGTAGCATAATTAATTCTGAAGTGTATAGACACATCCTATCTGCTCAAGTTCAAACAAATGCTTCAAAACATTGGCTGGCAGTTCACTCTACAGCAAGACAATGATCCCAAACATACTGCAAATGCAACAAAGGAGTTTTTCAAAGCTAAAAAATGGTCAGTTCTTGAGTGGCCAAGTCAATCACCTGATCTGAACCCAATTGAGCATGCCTTTTATATGCTGAAGAGAAAACTGAAGGGGACTAGCCCCCAAAACAAGCATAAGCTAAAGATGGCTGCCATACAGGCCTGGCAGAGCATCACCAGAGAAGACACCCAACAACTGGTGATGTCCATGAATCGCAGACTTCAAGCCGTCATTGCATGCAAAGAATATGCAACAAAATACTAAACATGACTACTTTCATTTACATGACATTGCTGTGTCCCAAACATTGTGGTGTCCTGAAATGGGGGGACTATGTATAAACACTGCTGTAATTTCTACATGGTGAAAACAGAATGTATAAAAATGGCCTTTAATAAAATCTGACAATGTGCACTTTAACCACATGTGATTTTTTTCTATTACAAATCTCAAATTGTGTAGTACAGAGGCAAATAAATAAATGATGGGTCTTTATCAAAACATTATGGAGGGCACTGTATGGCTCTCCTCATTTTATATACAAGCTATATACTTTTCTTTCTTGGGCCCCCTTCGGTCATGGCTGACCATGGGTGTCTCCAGGGTGCTATTCCCTATATGGAGAACGCCTGTGCATGACTTTGTTTAACGTGGGGAGACTGGTGCACAGACAGCTACCCCACGGTCCTTGACAGATCTGGGTCGGGATCCAGTGGCATGGAGTCCAAGACGACCGGAGACCCTTTTCTGCTGCAGCCTTCATCCGCCTTCCCAGCCGTTGTGAGGCTCCATTAAGGTCAGCCATCATCCTCCGCCTGTTCCACCGTTGAGGTCTTGGTTGGATTGCTCTTTGTCAGGGACCTCCCCCTCGACCTTACCGCCATGGGTGGCCCTACCAGGAGCATAGCTCCAGACGGCATCGCTCTCAGGATCTCAGGACGACACAAGCTTCTCCACCACGGACAATCCATGGAGAAGCTATATACAAGCTACCTAAAAATGTAGTTATAAAATTTGACCCTACCACCTTTATCTCTTGGAATACTATAAAGCAGAATACAGGAACACAACTGTATCCTCTTTGTATGACACGCACAAACTTATTTATTTTGTACACAGCAGCACTTTCAAAGATCTAATAAAGTTCATTAGTTTTGTGCCGATATAAATGGAGTCTCTTTCTCAATCAGCTGCTTAAAATAACAGCACAAGAGAGCTATTAAATTGTTTTATATAATATAATCATCTGCCCTTTAATCTAACATTTGAACTAATCAATACAAAGTCGTGGATAATAATGTTCAAGCCTTGATGTTTCTACACAGCAGAGACGGACTGACGACATTACTTGGGCTCCATATATTGTATTCCAGCTTGTTGCTTCTCTATCTATAAATGATGTTGAAATATCATCCTGCCACCTGGAAGTTATTAGTTTGATGGCTTCAGGCTCTACCCTTGGAGAATGGTGTGAAGTAATGGAACAATCGCAGGCTGATTGATGTCAGGGCTTCTTCCCTGCTGTGGCCATTGTTCCTCCAGCCAGTGAGGTTGGCTTGTGTACATACCCAGTTTCAATGGCTTTCATAGAGTCATACAGCACGGAAACAGGCCCTTTAGCCCAACTCGTCCATGCCCGACCAAGATGTCCCATTTGCCCGCGTTTGGCCTATCTCCCTCTAAATCTTTCCTACGCCAGGTGAAAAGTGGTGCAGTATTCCTTTGGCTGCTTTGTGTTTGTGTTACAAAGATATTCGCACAAACGAAGTGGGTGCAGGGATTAGATTGAGTTATACCGAACTGCAAGGAGAGAATTATGGAGAACATCTTCATTGTCAGGGCTGCTTGGAGCTGGGTTTAGACTCCTGAGAAAAGAGTCATCACACATAACTAACATCAAACTCACACTCTGTCATGGACAATTACAAATCATAAATTCCTAAGTTATAGGATCAGAATTAGGCCATTCAGCCCATCAAGTCTACTTGTGAATTTATGAATAGTGCCACGGTGGTAGAGCTCCTGCCGACTTTGGAAATTAAGTTTGCAAACTTTCTGCCTGTTTCCAAACTTTAGAATGGCATTTGCCTGAATGCTAAAGTGGGCCGGTGGCACAGCTGGTAGAGCTGCTGCTCACAGTGCCAGCGGCCCAAGTTCGATCCTGACCTCGGGTGCTGTCTGTGTGGAGTTTGCACGTTCTCCCTGTGACCGCATGGGTTTTCTCCGGTTGCTCCGGCTTCTTTCCACATCCCAAAGACGTGCAGGTTTGTAGGTTAATTGGCATACGAAAGTGGGATAACATTGAGCTAGTGTTAGAGGGTGATCAATGGTCAGCGTGGACTTGGTGGGCTGAAGTGCCTGTTTCCGTGCTGTATCTCTGAGGGATATGGGTTATTTGCAGGTAGATAAGTGATGGTCTTGGCAAAATGTTTAACACAGACATTGTGGGCTGAAGGGCCTGTTCTTGGTGCTGTGCTGGTCTATGTTCTATGTTCAATGTACAGGCCTGTTATGCTGCTGCAAGTAAAAATGTCATTGTTCTGTGGTCAGTACATATGACGAGTAGACCCTCTTGACTTGTCTGGACTCTTGTCTCCAGCAGAAAGACTCACAGCGCAGAAACTGGCTCTTCGGCCCATCATGTCTATGCTGACCAACAATTACCCATCGACACTACCAGCATTTACTCTGTCACCCTCTGCCTTGTCAATTCCTTTGCAGCTTTTTCATGGAGGCTCCTTGAAACTCCTATGTTTCTTTTCTACTGACAGTTTTAACTTTATCCACATGATTAATTACAGGAACTGAGTGATTAGCCTGAAGAGTGAATGATTATATTTCGTTTGACTAATGCTTTCCAAATTTGCTAAAGTATAACGAGCCACTATTCTCACATACTTAACTCTACATAGTGTCCATTATAGAATGTACTTTTACTGGGGAACTGTAGTCCAAGCTAGCTTTCAATTCCCTTTAGTGATCAATGAACACTGAACAACTTAACAGGAGCTTGAGGAGGCCACAGTGCCCCTTGAATTATGTACACTCCCCCTTTAAAATAGCTACAGAAAAATTCAAATATTTGGGAATTGAAATTACTAGAAATTACCAGGATATGTTCAAAGCCAATTATAATCCCTTACTTAAGAAATTAAATAATATGATTAAATTCTGGAAAACACTTCCGATGTCCTTAATAGGCAGAATAAATGCTATAAAAATGATTTTCTTACCACAAATCCTATACCTATTTCAATCAATACCTATATATCTCCCAAAAAAGTTTTTCAAAAAATTGGACTCGGACATTACAAATTTTATATGGGATTATAAATCCCATAGAATACAAAGAGCACACCTTAATAAACGAAAAGAGTTGGGGGGGTCTCGCGCTCCCTAACTTTATGTATTATAAATGGGCAGTAAATATTAAAAATATGATTCACCTGCTGGACAATTCTGCCCAGCAGGTGGACTGGATTATAATGGAAAAAGGGGACTGTTCCCCGAGTAATATAGGAGCGATTATTCTCTCTCCAATAAATTTGAATAATAAAAATTATAATAAAAACCCAATTATAAATAGCACAATTAGAACATGGAAACAAATAAAACAGAATCTAAAATTAAGAAACCTATCTCTCTCAATACCAATAGTTAATAACCCATCGTTTAAACCTTCAACCATAGACAAATCATTTATACAATGGGAAAGAATGGGAATCAAAACGCTCGAAGATCTGTATGAATTGGGAAAATTACTATCATTTCAACAACTACAACTGAAATATAATCTGAAAAATAATCAATATTTTAAATATCTACAAATTCGTGATTACCTGAAAAAATACACAAAAGACTATCATAATATGCCTCCCGACTTACTAGATGAAGCAATGAAGACAAAGGCGGAATCAGCTAATCTAATATCGTACTTATATAATATCATTTTAAACATAGAAATACCCACAACAGAAGGAATTAGAAGAGACTGGGAACAAGAATTAGCTATAAAAATTTCAAAAGAGAGCTGGGATAACCACTTACTACAGGTGCATAAATGTTCGATCAACGTACGACATACGCTCATCCAATTCAAAACATTACATAGACTATATTATTCAAAAACTAAATTAAATAAAATCTTTCCTAATGTTTCACCAATCTGTGATAAATGTCTATGTCAAGAAGCTACCATAGCGCATTCTTTTGTTTTTTGTACAAAAATCCAAAAATTCTGGTATGAAATATTTGATATTTTCTCAAAATTAATTAAAATAAAACTGGTACCAAAACCAGAATGGATCATTTTTGGAATATCGGAAGGTATCCCTGAATTAAACGTGTATCAGAAGAACTTATTCAATTATGGGCTAATAATGGGAAAAAGGCTCATACTTAAATTCTGGAAAAATGCGCCCACACCAACAATAAAAATGTGGACATCAAATATGTTGGAAACATTACATCTGGAAGAGATGAGATTCCTCTTAGCAGGGAAAGCAGACCAATTCCAAAAGACGTGGTCTACGTTTTTGGACCTATTACAAGCATGAGGTGCAATAGTAATTTAAAAAACAAATAAAGAAAGAAATGGTATCAGGACCTGGTAACGGGAGGTAAAACAATAAAAACAGACTTGGTTGATGGTTCCCTTTCTGCGATTGTTCCTACTTTCTTTTTCTTTCTTTTCTAGGATCTACTTTCTTACTTTACTTCCTTCTCTAACTTCTTTTCTAAGGGGCTTTCTTTTCACAACACTCTCTTGCACCTCACGACTCTTGCGCACTTTCTTTACTTTTCTTACCTATCTTTCTCTTAAAGCTCAAAAAAATGAAGCGGTATAAAAAATGTATTAAGATATAAGTGTTGTGCATTACTGTAATTTACCGTACTTCTAATAAAAATAATAAAAAAATTAAAAAAAATAAAAAAAATTATGTACACTCACACTCTCACACACATATGCACACACTCATACACACTCTCACACACATATGCACACACACTCATACACACACACACTCATACACTCTCACACATATGCGCACACACACACACACTCATATACACACTCATACACACTCTCACACACACACACACACTATCAGACACACTCTCACACACACACACAGTCAAGAAGATTACAAAAGTCAGTGGATTAAGACAGCATTTGTTCCTTTTTTTTACCCCTTCTCCAGCTACAACCAAACACATAACTCTGAAAGATCCCGACCTGAAACGTCACTTATCCATGTCCTCCAGAGATGCTGCCTGACCCGTTGAGTTACCCCAGCACTCTGGGTTCTAAACATGACTCCTCCACCTTGTGTTTCAATGCTGATCGTAATAGAGCAACTCTGACCCTTCCCCTCATCAACTCCAACTCATGGCACTTCGAAATGGGATTGATAATTCAATAATTATTCTGAGACAGTTTTGCAAGGGGCGACACTGGGCTGCTATGTATTGGATTGATCATGTTTAAGTTCTGTCACAGACAAAAAAACATTCATCCTGTCAGCGTAGACTTGATTTAAACTCATTCCCCAAGGTGAAGTATTGTACGTTAATCTACTACACTACACAATATTGTAATTGTAAAAGAAAATCTATAATCTCCTGTCATCGTGCAATGAACACATTATCAGTACAATAGATTAATTTCAGGATAGCTGACAGGATTAGTTTCAGCTAGTTGTGTGAAAGTACTAAGGTTAAAAACAGAATAAACATATTTTTTAAATTATTCTTGATGGGGTCTTTCTGGATTAACAATGGAAAGATGAAATGAAACCAAGTCTAGTCCAGTTTATTGTCATTTGCACGTGTGGTGAGGCAAAGAAACAATGCAAAATCTTGCTTCTAGCAACATCCCAGACACATAGACAGCCAAAGACATAAGATATAAATTATACGTTAGTGTTTAATTTAGAGATACAGAGTGGAAATAGGCTCTTCGGCCCACCGGGTCCACAACATCCAGTGATCACCCATATACTAGATCTATCCCACACACTAGGGACAATTTTCAGAAGCCAACTCACCTGTACGTCTTTGGATTGAGGGAGGAAACCAGAGCACCTGGAGAAAACCCACACGGTCACAAGGAGAACGTACAAACTCTCTATAGACAGCTGCCATAGCCATGATCAAACCCGGGTCTCTGGCGCTGTAAGGCAGCAACTCTACCGCTGCACCACCATGCTGCCCTCAATAGACTTCTCTGTTCTAGAAGTTGAGAGTTCATAAGTTCTAGGGGAAGAATTTGGCCATTCGGCCCATCAAGTCTACTCCACCATTCAACCATGACTGATCTATATTTCCCTCTCAATCCCATTCTCCTGCCTTCATCCCATAATCCCTGACACCCTTACTAATCAAGAATCTGTCAATCTCCACGTTAAAAATATCCATTGGCCTCCAAGGGAGTTTTGATGTCAAGGTCTAAACTGTTTGCCAAACCTATGCATTACCAACATAGCTGTACTGCAACTCAGCCTTTTAGTCTGGATTTTAATTTTCCATTGACATCCGTGACAATTTGCAAGGGCATATTCTGACGCCGTATTGTCAGAGCCAATCCCGTAGTCAAATGCCTTGAGGACAGTTCTTTATACAGTGCTGTCTATTTTGGCTTTTGCTGGGACCACCCTACTTTAGACTCCATGCTTTTTTATCACCATGAACTTCATGTTGCCCAAGCCAAACATCAGCTGAAGTATATCGCCTTTCCTTTAAAGGTCAAATCCGGGAACTCTTTACCCGTCAACACTGTGGAATCAGCTTCAGCCCACAGACAATGTTCTCCATGTAGGCAATTGACCCAAACCTTGTCAAGAATATTTAAGGGTGGATATTTAAAGCCGGTTTTACCAGTGATGTCCTGATCCCAAAAGTGTAAGGTTAATGATTCTTCACATTGATTTGCAGCACAGTTAAAAGGATGTAGCTCTGAATGAAAGGAGGTACCTTTAGAAAGAATAGAGATGTATAAAATCTTATAGAGGTGTATGAAATCATGAGAGGAATAGATCGGGTAGAAGACACACAGAGTAGGGGAATCGAGAACCAGAGGACATAGGTTTGAGGTGAAGGGGGAAATATTTTATAGGAATCTGAGGGGTAACCTCTTCACACAAAGGGTGGTGGGTGTATGGAACAAGCTGCCAGATGGTGTAGTTGAGGCAGGGTCTATCGCAATGTTTAAGAAGCAATTAGACAGGTACATGGATAGGACAGGTTTAGAGGGATATGGGCCAAATGCAGGCAAGTGGGACTATGTTGGTCAGTCTGAGCAAGTTGGACACACTGTATAACTATGATTCTATAAAGGAGATGAGGAAGAATTTCTTTAGTCAGAGGGTGGTGAATCTGTGGAATTCATTGCCACAGACGGTTGTGGAGGCCAAGTCATTGGGTATTTGTAAAGCGGAGATTGATAGGTTCTTCATTAGTAAAGGTATCAAGGGATATGGGGAGAAGGCAGGAGAATGGTTTTGAGAGGGAAATATAGATCACCCATGAGTGAATGGCGGAGGAGACTCGATAGGCTGAATGGCCTAATTCTGCTCCTACGACTTATATAGGTAAACTCCATGGTTGTGCAAGTTCAGATTAAGCTCTGATGAAGGCTCCCAGACTTGAAACATTAACCCTTTCTCTTCCACAAGTGCTACCTGACCTGCATTTATTCCACCATCTGCAGTTTTTCTTTTATTTTAATTTTCGCTGAATTTATAGGAACTGGTTCTTTCCTTATCAGACTGCACCTGCATTAGGGACAGAGAAAATGAATGTCCACACTGAAAGATAAAATGCACTTGCGCTCGAGATTTATAACAGAGCAGTTATATTGTCTGCCCTTTATCAAATGACACTGATAATATTATAGCACCAATTTAAATATGTTTTAACTGAATTATAAATGAAACACTGTAAATGTCATTAGTCACATAGGAAACAATTTACTGAATATTACCCTGGCCATTTATTTGTAAGCATAGGGGGAAAATGTTTACTGTGAAGGATGTTATCAGGCATCATTAATTTTTTTTATACAAATATGTTGATTGCATTACCAAGGTCATTGGTATCTGCAAGTGATTACTAGCTGCACGGGTATCAATTAGGCATTCTGTTGTTCAACACAAAAGGCAACGAGTGATAATGTGTTTTGGACGCATACAAGTCTCTTTAGAATGGCAGTTTCACCAGAAATCAAATCACCGTCCCTAAATATTATCGAGGGGTACGCGGAGGGTAAAACAGTCTATCCTGCTGACACGACAAGCTCCTGAGATAGTCATATACAGCCTGGAAGCAGGCCCTTCAGCCCAACTTCCCATGCCGACCAGGATACCCATTCTAGGCTAATACCACCGGCCCGCGTTTGGCCTCGAAACATTTCCTCTCTGTGTACTTGTCCAAATGTCTTTTAAATGATAATTTAACCAACTGATTTACATACTGCCTCATTGTCTCTAGCAATGAAGTGTAAGACAACTGATCGATTGAAGATACAACATACAACAGTGCAGGAATAGGTGCCACAGTGGCGCAGCGGCAGAGTTGCTGCCTTACAGCGTCAGAGACCCGGCTTCAAACCTGACCATGGGTGCTGTTTACAAAGAGCATGGTAAACCTGTTTACAAACAGCACCCATGGTCAGGTTTGAACCCGGGTATGAAGTTTCTACGATTTCCCTGTAACTGCGTGGGTTTTCTCCGGTTTTGCTCCAGTTTCCTCCCACACTTTAAAGATGTACAGGTTTGTAGGTTAATTGGCTTCAGTAAAAAATTGTAAATTGTCCCCAGTGTGTAGGAAATTGCTAGTGTATACAGTGTGATCGTTGGTCGGTGTAGACCCGGTGGGCCGAAGGGCTTGTTCTCACGCTGTATCTCTGAAGTCTAAAGGCCCTTCAGCCCATAATGTCTCTGCTGAACATGATGCCAAGGCCAACTAGCTTCATCAGCCTGCACATGCTCCATATCTAGCCATTCCCTGCATATCCTTGTGCCTATCTAAAAGCCTCCTAAATGTCACAATTACATCTGCCTCCACCACCACCCCCAGCAGCGGGTACCAGGCATCTAACATCCCTTGTGTAAAAAAACGTGCACAAACTTGCCCCACACATCATCTTTACATTTCCTCCGTTCACTTCAAAGCTATACCCTCTAGCACGAGAGATTTTCACCCTGGGGAAAAAAGTTCTGGCTTTGACGCTACCCGACAGAAGGCCATGTGCGGCAGGAAGTGCCCCATCGGCAAGATGGAACTCAAGCCGGCAATGGCGGCGGTGCTTACCCAGAAGGCCATGTGCAGCAGGAAGTGCCCCATCAGCAAGATGGAACGCAAGCGGGCAATGGTGGCAGTGCTTACCCAGAAGGGCGTGCGCCGCTGAAAGTGCCCCGGACGCTGGTGAGACAGTTAATACTCTCAGTGAGTTATTCTGGGCAGGGGAAGGAGATGTAAATGTAAACTTCTGACTCATGTAAAATCTGACTTATGCACGGGTTCATGGAACGTAACCCTTAAGTAAATTGGGGAATGCCTGTACTCTCGTCCTTCCTGTAATAGGGCGACCAGAACTGCATGCAATAATCCAAATACTCCCTGAAGAGGTCATTGAGGCAGGTGCTATCATAACGATTAAAAGACCAATGGGCAGTTACATGGATAGGATAGGTTTAGAGGGATATGAGCAAAATGCAGGCAAGTGGGACTAGTGTAGATGGGGCATGTTGGTCGGCGTGGATGACGGGCTGAATGGCCTGTTACCATGCTGAGAGACTCTATGACTTTCTACTCTCATCCTTCCTTCCACAGTGTTTTCCTGTACGTATTTCCGATGACCTTCGATCTCATTCGTAGACAATTACCTGCAAGTTCTGTCTTGAAGCGCATTAATTAGGGTTGCTTTATCGACCACTAGTGCTGGCAAATACTCGACGTGCCAGGCCTCCTTCCAGTGTGAAGGTTCCTCATCCGTTTTCCGCTTTCTTTTAAATGCTCTCCTTAATCTGTAAAAATATTGTCTTGACATTATAAATACAGCAGTAATCCCTGTTCGCATCCCAGATATCCAAACATTCCATCATTTGAACCAATTTTGCCATATTCATCGAAGCATCCTTTAAAGATCCAGCGTAGTTAATCTTTCCTCAACGTCATTCCCTTGAGTCCGTGGATCAACTTTACAGCCCTGATCTGTGCAGTTGCCAAGATATGAATATTCTTTTGAAATCAGAAGGCCAAAACTACCAGATGTGATCTCACTGGGGCCAAATGCAAATTTGAAGTAGTCTCTTTAGATTCACGCACTAATCCCCCTGTCTTGCCTGCCAACATTCATTTGCTTTTCCAGCAGCAAGGGTCAAAATATTGGACCAGAACCCAAAGGTCCCAAGATGAGACAAAACTTGGGAGCATGGTAATGGAACTTAGTGAGATATAGACACAGTGGGGAAATGGGTAGATTTGCAGCAGATGGACTTTAATACTGAGAACTAAGACCTAACACAAAGGATCATAATTTGGCCATTCATCCCATCGCGTCTACTTTGCCTTTTTCTTCTTGCGTTTGAGGCAGCAGAATTCAGCTGCAGCAGGGTGATGCCATCCTCTCCTGGACTGCAACCTTGACGTGGAGGAGAGGCTTGTGTACTCCAGTGATCCTGAGAGCTATGCCGGATGGGGTTTCATATCTCTGGCAAGTCCCTGGTCCTCCATGATGGGGGTTGGGCGTGGGGTTAACTACCCCACCCTGGAAAAAGTGTGAGTTACTGAAACTTTGACGAATGGAAACCAAATGACACACTTGGTTGAAGAAGGTGCCCCAGCGATGGGGAACGTGACGCTTCCCAGCCAAACCCGCAAGGGCGCTGGGAAGCTGGCACACCTACTGATGCCAAAGAAATCCATCCTTGTGTGGACATGGTACATCCGAACCATGTACCAGGCTGGCCAGGCTGCCACAATTGCCAACGAAATGGTGCGCTACAATCTCTTAGTCCTGGGCTTGGCTGAAACAAGTTGGACACAGTCAGGGGGAGATCAAATTGGTCAGAGGGCAGTCCCATTACCTACTCCGGACAGGAAGATGAGGGAGCGAAGCATACAGAGGGAGTGGCCATCATGATGACGAAGGACGTTAGAAAGGCTCTAACAGCATGGGAACCCATCAGCTCTCACCTCATCTCCGCAACCTTCAAAACCAACAACAAGAGAGTGAAAGCTCACATAATCCAATGTTATGCACCATCAATGATTCAGAGGATGAGATCAAAGGCAGGGATCTATGACAGCTTGAACCACCTACTTGGTAATATTGGAGGCAGAGACCTTATTATCCTGATGGGTGACTGCAACGCTAAGGTTGGAGGCCAAAACGAGGGATATGAGGCAGTATTGGGAAAGCATGGAGTGGGGAAAATGAATGAAAATGGCGAGATGTTTGCTGAGACCTGTGTTCAAAATAACCTAGTGATTGGGGGCAGTGTATTCCCTCATAAAACAATCTACAAAACAACTTGGGTGTCATCAGATCATGTCACAGAAAATCAAATTGTCCACATCTGTATCTGTAAAAAGTTCAGAAGGTCCATGGAAGATGTCAGAACAAGAAGAGGAGCAGACGCAGCTTCAGACCGCCACCTCCTGGTAGGGCAATCCAAGCTAAGGCTGAAGAGACAACACCAGGCCAAAATCCAAAGAGCTAAATACAACATTGAATACCTCAGTAGTACTCATGGTGAAGAAGTTCAATGATACTCTCTCAAGGGAAAACACGGAGCTGCAGCAGAGGAGGAAGGAAGGATGGACAATAAATGAGGAGTGGGAACCCCTAAAAGCTGCTTGGAGCTCAACCAGTGAGGAGGCCCTAGAGAGAAGGACCCAAAAGCACAAAGAGTGGATAACACCAGAAACCCTCAACACAATCCAACAGAGGAGAAAGCTAAAGGAGAAAGTGAACAACTCAAGAACAAGAGCTGAAAAGGCTTTGGCCCAAAAGGAGTACAACAGATGCCACAAAGAAGTGTGAAAGAACATCAGGAGGGACAAGAGAACACAGGTGGAGAGGCTAGCCAAAGAGGCAGAAATTGCGGCAACTCAAAGGAACATGAGGGAGTTATATTATCATCACAAGGAAATTGTCCGGGACATATCTGCAGAGTAATAAACCAATTACAGACAAGAACGGTCAACTGCTTTCAATCCAGGAGGCGCAGCTCGACAGATGGGTAGAACATTTCGAAGAAGTCCTAAACAGGCCACCACCGGCTGTACAGACACACATTCCCAAAGCCAGGATACCACTACAAATTAAGTGTGACAGACCAACAAAATCAGAAATAAAGGCTGCAATCAAGCAACAGAAAACTGGGCTGCTGGCCCTGACAATATTCCACCTGAAGCTCTGAAAGTAGATAAAGACTCTATGGCTTCTTTGGGAGAATTTGGGAAGAGGAAAAGGCACCCACAGAATGGGCAGAGGGATGCATCATGAAACTGCCATAAAAAGGTGATCTAAGAAAATGTGACAACTACCGAGGGATCACCCTACTTTCTGAACCCAGTAAAATTCTTAACCGGGTCATCCTCTACTGGCTTCAGGAAGCTGTAGACAAGAGGCTACAGGACCAGCAAGCAGAATTCAGGAAGGATCGCTCATGCACAGACCACATAGCAACATTACGCATCATCATTGAGCAGCCTATTGAATGGAACACGTCCCATTACATCGACTTTGAGAAAGCGTTTGACAGCTTAGACAGGACAACACTATGGCGCCTAATGGACCACTATGGAATTCCCACTAAGATCATAAACTTAATCAAGAACACGTATGATGGAACCTCATGCAAAGTTATGCATGCAGGGTCAGCTCTCTCAGAGCTTTAGTGTCAGGACGGGCGTCAAGCAGGGATGTCTATTGTCACCATTCATGTTCCTCCTGGCAATTGACTGGATCATGATGGAAACAACTGAAGGGAAATTAAATGGAATTCAGTGGACAATGTGGGAGCAGCTCGATGATCTTGACTTTGCAGACGACATAGTTCTCCTTTCACACACACAGATACAAAATGCAGGAGAAGACGGACAGACTCTCACAAGCTGCAACAAAACTTGGTCTTACACCCAATACAGCAAAGACACAGGTGATGAGGATGCACTCCAAAATCACAACCCTATCCTTACGCACAGCACTGCTCTAGAGGAGGTAGAAACATTCACATACCTAGGCAGTATTGTGGACATCGCCGGAGGGGCAGAGGCAGACATAAAAAGTTAAATCAATAAGGCTAGGGTGGTGTTTAACATGCCCAGGAAGATCTGGAGCTCAAAACACATCTTAATCAACACCAAATACACATCTTTAACTCAAATGTGAAACAGGTGATGCTGTATGGATCAGAGACATGGAAAACAACAAAACACACTACAAACAGGCTGCAAACATTCATTAACACCTGCCTTAGGAGAATACTTAACATCTGGTGGAGAGACAAAGTAAGCAATGTGGACCTGTGGAAAATAACAAGCCAGGAGCCCATTGACTTGCAAATTCAAATGAGAAAATGGAGTTGGATTGGACACACCCTCAGGAAACCTGCCACAAACATGCCCTGAAATGGAACCCCCAAGGAAAAAGGAAAAGAGGTCGCCCCAGGGACAGCTGGAGAAGAGGTGTCCAGACAGAAATGTCTGAGAGTGGGCTTAACTGGGGAGATCTCAAAAGAACTGCCAACAAGCGAGTGAGGTGGAGGACATTTGTCAATGGCCTATGCTCCCTAGAGCAGCAAAGGGCTTAAGAAGAAGAAGAGGGTGATGCCATCCGGTTCGACATCCGTAGGTGCCCGCCCTGAAAAGGGCGCATGCTCCGGGTTGGCGCCAAGCTGCGGCGTGCTGCTGTCTCTGTTTGTTTGTCGTTCGCCTGATTGAGGTCAGTTGACAGGGCTCACCACGGGGAGGTCGACAACATGAGCCCCGTCTACTCCGCCATTCAATCATGACTGATCTATTTTTCCTCCCAACCCCCATTCTCCTGTCGTCTCACCGTAACCTTTAACCTTAGCTCTTTTTGAGGAAGCCTGCATATGATAGAACAAATGCCCTCTTTTTGCATGGAGAAAAGATCTGAACATAGAACATAGAACAGTACAGCACCAAAACAGGCCTTTGTCCTCAATGTCTGTGCTGGACATTATACCAGAATATTTCCTGCAACAAACCATCTATGCATGCTTCTAAGAAAGTACATAGACAGACCCAGTTTTGTTCACACAAGTCCATAAATAGTTTCAACACATATATCCAACTCAAGGATGCAAAGTGCTTGAGTAATTCAGCAGGTCAGGCAGCATCTCAAGACAACATGAATAGGTGACGTTTCGGAGACCCAAAACATCACCTTTCCATGTTCTCCAGAGATGCTGCCTGACCTGCTGTTGTGCCAGCACTTGTGTGATTTGTGTATTAACCAGCATCTGCAGTTCTTTGTTTCCATGTCTATCCAGGTGTCTGAAAAATGGCATTAAAGGATTAATATTTTAAATGTGACCAATTATGGTTTGCAACTCATTCTTCAACAAGAACCTTGAGCCAGTTTGCATGGCTGAATATTGTAAAATAAATATTTTAGTATTTCAATAATACTTGTCATCAGCACTTTGTTATGGGTCCATATCACTTTATTTAAGTGTTCCAAATATTACATTGCATTACTCTGCTAATTCAAAGCTATTGTATAGTCATTTGTTTCAGCCAGTCTAGGACTAATCTGCAAAGATAATTACTGCAAATTGGATCTGGAAGGTGATATGGGTCAACTGTCTTATAGTCAGTGGATTCCTGAGCATGCCTTTTCCATTAAATCCAGGACGCGGCTTCTATTGATGCATAGTTTTCCAGTATTCCATAAATGTTGTTAATAGTTTCGTTTAGTTTAGTTTAGAGATACAGCGCGGAAACAGGCCCTTTGGCCCACGGAGTCCGCAACCAGCGATCCCCGCACATGAACACTATCCTACACACACTAGGGACAATTTACACTTATACCAAGCCAATTTACCTACATACCTGTACGCCTTTGGAGTGGAGAAGGAAAGCGGAGATCTCAGAGAAAACCCACGCGGTCACGGGGAGCATGTACAAACTCTGTAAAGACAGCCCCCATAGCCAGGATCGAACCCAGGTCTCCGTTCCTGCAAGCGCTGTAAGGCAACAAATCTACCGCTGCGCCACCATGCCGCCATGAATAGAGAAAAAATCTGAACATAGAACATAGAACAGTACAGCACAAGAACAGGCCCTTCGGCCCACAATGTCTGTGCTGGACATTATACTAGAATATTTCCTGCACAAACCATTCCTGAGGTCCCTTCCCATCACAGTCTTAAGACCATTGTGAAATATCGGAAGGGAGAAATGGATTAAAGATATTTATCAATTTTCACAGCAATTGTGATACAAATACGTCATCAAACTCTGGATTTGCTCTCCAACACTAACCCGTGTGGGTGAAATGGTATGCGGTGTCATGAAGCAATTATTCAAGCTCAGTAAATAGTGGAAACACTACCAGCTCTGCAATTACACATTGGATATTAAAGAGATGATAGCAGCAGGTTTAATTGAGAATGCAGTGGAACTATCAAATACATATCTTAGTCATTGTTAATTCACCACAAAGTCAATTAACTAGCCACAATGTGGGAAGCCATCAAGATAACCAAAGCCAAGTCCCTGCAGAGATGGAGAGAAAAATTAAAGGTAGAAAACCTCAGCAGTTTCTAATAGCTTGGTAACAAGGTGGTCGAATTACTGGACTCACATCTGGAGACCTAGGCTAACAAACTGAAGGCAAGAGTTCAAATCCCACTTGGGTGGCACAGTGGCACAGTGGTAGAGTTGCTGTCTTACAGCACCATAGACCCGAGTTTGATCCTGACTACGGGTACTGTCTGTATGAAGTTTGTACATCCTCCCTGTGACCGTGTGGGTTTCCCCAGGTGCTCCGGTTTCCACCCACACTCCAAAGACGTGCAGGTTTGTAGGTTAATTAGCTGATGTAAATTGTCCCTAGAGTGTAGAATAGAACTAGTATACAGGGACTCGATGGTTTGAAGGGCCTGTTTCTATGCTGTATCTCTAAACTAATCTAAACAGTGCCACCCTGAGATGTTCATATTTTGATTAATTTATTTTTTAATCAACCTAAACCACAGGAACCACCTGAAGTAAAAACTAAAATTTCACTTCATGTGATTAAACAAATATGTGAACACAAAAAAATATCTGTGAAGTTTGGTTTTGGTTCTTGTCATTAAGAGTCCATCTGTTTCCCTAATCTCTTTCACCAATGGAAAGTTGTCATCCTTACGTGGTGTCGGTTAAATGTGACTCCAGGTGTAAAGCAACATGGCCGACTTTGTCTCTTCACTGCCTTCAGGAAACAAAAGAACACAGGAAAATAGGAACAGGAGTTGGTCCCCTGGGTTCCTCAAGGGTTTAGAAGGATGAGGGAGGATCCCTTTGAAACCTACAGAATTAAGAAAGGCCGAGATAGGGTGTTTAGTTTTGTTTAATTTATAGAAGGAACATGAGAAGCTTTTTGTTGTATTTGTAAAGTGGAGTTTGACAGGTTCTTGATTAGTAAGGGTGTTAAAGGTAACTGGAAGAAGGCAGGAGAATGGGGTAGAAAGGGAAAGATAAATCGGCCATGATTGAATGGCGGGGTACACTCGATGGGCCGAATGGCCTAATTCTGCTCCTATGACTAATGAACTTATGAACTTAAACACAGGCAAGGTGAGACTGATGTAGATGGAGCATCTTGGTCAGCATGGGCAAGTTGGGCCAAATGGCCTGTTTCCCTGCTGTATGACTCCACGACTCCATGTCATCTCTCAACCTTCGTCACTGCAGCGCAAACAGCTTGCCCAATCATATATATCAAGTGGGTTCATATAAATTGTAACGACACGTCTGTAATCTGAATTTGCGTTATTTTTCAGAATATTCACCACAAAAAATTCAATTGGAATTTTTGCACAAATTCACGGGTTGTGTAAAACAAAACTATCAGCCAAGACAACAGTTTCTCTCAACTATCTAGACGTTCTGATGCTTCCATTAACAAGTAAGTGCAATACAAGGCCGCCTTGATCAATCTAAATGACTCATCAAGTGTTCTAAATTATTTACCATGAATTTGTTTGTTATGGCCAGAATCTATCCCCACTATATAAGATGGCATCTCAGTTTCTCATGATCAGAAATTATCAATGATAATACATTCACAATTTACAAAGTTCCGGTGATTAGCTTTCTCTTATTGAGCTATATCTATCCAAGCACAAAAACAAGATGACTTTGTTTAGTTTAGTTTAAAAGATACAGCATAGAAACAGGCCCTTCAGCCCACCCTGACCATCGATCACCCACTTACATTAGTTCTATGTTATCCCTCTCCCTCACCCACTCCCTACCAACCAGAATTTACTGAGAGCAATTAATCTAGACAAGGATGTGGGAGGAAACCGGAGCACCCGGTGGAATCGCACACAGTCACACAAGGGGGAGCGTGCAATCTCCACACAAACAGCATCCGATCTCAGGATCGAACCTGGGTCTCTGGCACTGTGAGGCAGCGGTTCTACCAGCTGTGTCACTGTGCTGACTTTATGTCTTAACCTTTAGTTTCGGATAATATGACAATGCCAGCTGTGCACCATTCCGCAGCAGTTCCTTCTATTATCTTGACATCCCTCTACTGTTTTATTCCCTGGGCATTCAGTCATTCATTTCTCCAAGCTACGGGTTTAGTAGATTTTTTCACTTCTTCTGTCGGGGTGCATCACAGCTTGCTTTGGAAACAGCTCTGCCCAAGACCGCAAGAAATTGCAGAGTTTTGTATACATAGCCCAGTCTATCACACAGCCAGGCTCCCCAACATTGACCTGATCTACACTTCATTCTACTTCAAGAAAGCAGTCACCATAATAAAGAACCTTTTCCACCCTACGTTCCTACATCTCCGCACTTTCACCAGACAGAAGATACAGAAGCTTGAAAGCTTGTACCAGCAAACTCAGAACAGCCAGTCTGAAGAAGGATTCTGAACCACAACGTCACCGATCCATGTTTTTGAGAGATTCTGCTTGTCCTGCTGTGTTACTCAGCACTTTGTGTTTATTTTAGTTTAAATTAGAAATACAGCGCGAAAACAGGCCCTTCTGCCCACCGGGTTCGCGCTGACCAGCAATCCCCGCACACTAACATTATCCTATACACACTATGGACAATTTACAATTATACCAAGCCATTAGCCTTAAAAACCTGTACATCTTTGGAGTGAGTGAGGAAACCAGAGCACCCGGAGAAAACCCACGCAGGTCACGGGGAGAACGTGCAAACTCCATACAGACAAACACCTGTAGTCAGGATCGAACACGGGTCTCTGGCAGTGAAAGGCAGCTACTCTACCGGTGCACCATGGTGCTGCCCATGTCTTTTTTAGTAAACAGCATCTGCAGTTCCTTGTGTCTACATCCCTCAGGAACAACTTCTTCCCCTCTGTTATCAGGTTTCTGAATGGTCCTTCCTTATGCGAGAGTGCAGTCCCAATTTTCCAGCGTCCCTCACGACAGCCATTTTCTTTAACAAAAATAATTTATTCAATTGTGATACAAAACAATATTTACAAACGAAACCCGTCATAACACACCCACCACCCCCATAATACAAAATCACCAAATTATCCAAGACATTAAATTTTCAAATAACTATAATACAATCCTTATTGAGGAAACATCCAACCCCCCGCGGTGTCCGGCGGTCCCGGAAATCCCGCAGGGTGCCCGTGGACAGCGCGTAGTCCCTCTCTAAAACCACCCGGGCGCGGACGTAACCCTGGAAAAGGGGCAGGCAGCCGGCTCGGGCGGAGCTCACTGCAGACATTGGACCTTTCTCTGGAACTGTTGCGCTACCATGCTGAGAAATGATACTCTGCTCTCTGGTATTTTTCCCTTCGCTTTACCGGTTGTGCTTGTGTTTGGGTTTGATTGCATTTGTGCATGGAATTATTTGCTTTGATTGGATAGCTGTAAATAAAAGCATTTCTCTGTATCTCAGCACACGTGACAATAGTAAGCCTAAACCTAAATGTCGAAAAATGTTCTGCTTATTCTCTTGCCCATTATTTTTTCTGGTTCAACATGTTGATGCTTATCAAGATACAATGATATCCTGGAGACCTTGTAGAAGAGTGGGCTAATGGTTGGAACAAATTAAATAAGGGGCAATTTCGGGTCGGGACCCTTCTTCAGACTGATTGTAGTAAAAGGAGCAGGGAATAAATGCTGGAAACGAAAAGGACAACTCATGGCCGGCGACAGATGACCTCAGGCGAGGGGGTTCCCTGATAGGCAGATTGATGGATCGAGACGGGTGTAAGCCCAAGAGGGATAGATCATCCCGATGAGAGGGACAGTACATCTGGCCGCCCATAGCAGCGATTACGGAGGGTTCATGGCCCCGACCACGGATGAACAAAGGAGGAGGACTGACTGAACTTTGTTGCCTTCCACCTCAGTGAAGAATGCTGTGGTGGATGTTTGTGTTAAATCTTATTGTGTATTGTGTATTATTTTTAAGTGTAGCGCTGCTGGCAAATTCATTTCACTGCACCTTCGGGTACATGTGACGAATAAATTGACTTTGACTTTGAGATAGTTGTGAACTGTGAAGCTGATTTTGCTGACTTTTAGTGGAGGAAGGGGGAGTAAAGGAGGGAGGGGGGAGGAAAACTGGTGCAAGGTCAGCCAAGGTTTAAGGGAAAGGAGTGGGGGGGGAAAGTAGAGGGGGGGGGTGTGTTGGGGCAGGGGAGGGAGAGGGGGATGGGAGGTGTTTGCAGAAGTTCCCTATAGTTGGAGAATTCAATGTTCATACCATTGGGTTGTAAGCTACCCATGTGAAATATGAGGTGCTGTTCCTCCAGTTTGCATGTGGCCTCACACTGACAAGTTCAGTAAGTTTGTTAAACTCTGATAAGTTTGGTAAGTTGTGCAGGACTTACACAGTAAATGACAGGGCCCTGGGGCGTTTTGTGGACCCAGGTGCGATATAGGTAGAGAGGGGGGTGAGGAAGACGTGTGCCATGTTTGCCTTCATCGGTCAAGCCATTAAGTACCAGAGTTGATACATCCTGTTCCAACTGTTCAAGGCGTTGGTGAGATCGCATTTGGAGTATTGTGTGCATTTTTTAACACCGAGCTGTAGGAAGGATGTCATTAAGTTGGGAAGGGTGCAGAAAAAAAAGTCACAGAGTTGTTACCAGGATTGGATTGAGTTATAAGGAGAGGCTGGATAGCCTGGCATTTTTTTTCCTGGAATGTGGGAGTGTAGGAGACTGAGAGGTGACTTTATAGAGGTATATAAAATCATGAGGGGCATGGACAAGATGAATGGTCATAGCCCTTTTAACCCAGAGTAGGGAAGTCAAAGACCAGAGGCTATAGATTTAAAGTCAGAGGGAATAAACTTAAAAGGGGGCTGAGGGTTAATGTTTTCACACAGAGGGTGGTGGATATGGAGAATGAGCTGGCAGAGGAAGCAGTAGATGTGGGTACAATTACAACTTTTAAAAGAAACTTAGACAGTTACATGTATAAGACGGACGCAGGCAATGACTAGCTCAGGTAGAAACTTCATCGGTCAACATCGACGAGCTGATCAGGAGGACCTGTTTCCTTGCTGTGTCAAGGAGCTGTCCCACTTGGGCGACCCAATCTGCCAGTTTAGAAGAGTTTGCCCTGGACTCAAACTCGCAGCATGGTTGACACAAGGTCCTAGGAGGTTGTATGAGGTGGCTGCAACTCTCCTTCATGCTCGAGGGAGGTTCCCGCCTACTCGCGGCCTCAGCTAGGTCGCTGAAAAATGTTCAGCATATTGAAAATTTTTCCGCGAGTAAAATTTGGTTGGCATGGGTCTTTTTCACTCGTAGTGCAGTGGAGTGGGGTTGCTATTTACTTACAGGCAGTCGAGGGCAGCCGTAGACAATCTCCTTCGCTGACCGGGCATTTTAATTGGCTCATTGGAGTACTCTGTGGCAGCCGTTTACCTTCCTCTTCATCATGCAGACAGCGCTCCTCCGCTGTCCCTGGCCCCCACCTTCGTGACGTGTTTGTGTGTGTGTGTGTGTGTGTGTGCGGTTCGGTCGATCCAGCTCGTGGTTTCAACGCGGCTGGTCGATCCAGCTCGAGGCTTTCCAGGAGAGTGCCCTCAAGCTTGAAGGTCGAAGGCACTCTTCTGGACTCGCGGATTAGGTCGCCCAAGTGGGACAGGTCCTTCACTCTATCTCTGTGAGTATTTTAAACATTTGTGGCACGGGATAAAATTCACTCTTAAAAAAATGATGAGAAAACTGTAAATAGATCAACACACACAGACAATGTAGCTTTGTATTTCAGCAAATTGTGATACTAATGGGCCTGCCCCACTTACACGACTTTTTCGCCGACTGCCGGCACCCGTCATAGGTCTTTGCAGGTTGCTGAAAATGTTCAACATGTTACGACTCTTTGGGCGACTGAGGAGACTACTCACGACCATACAGGAGACACCCTGGTGACATGTCACGGGCTGAAGCCTGTATGGTCGTGAGTAGTCGCACAAAGAGTCGTACCTTGTTCTGGTCGCCGCTGGATTTTCAACATGTTGAACATTTTCGGCGACCTGCTGCGACTATGACTATGACTATGACCTGGCAAGTCACGTAAGTGGGACAGGCCCATAACCATTTTCAATAAACACCACACCCTCATAACACGAGGGTCACCCACGAAGCTGGTCTTGCGACTGTTAACAGATAAGGAACCTCTGAGCGCCTGAATGATGTGTCCAGGACACACATAATTAACTTGGGAGGGCATTGCAGATAGTCATCGAGTCATATAGCACGGAAACAGGCCTTCTGGCCCATCTCAGTCATGCTCCATTACACTAGTCCAACTTGCCCACATTTGGCCCACTGTATTTTCACCTAAGCCTAGTCAAAGAAGGGTCTCAACCCTGAAATGTCACCCATTCCTTCTCTCCATAGATGCTGCCTCACCTGCTGAGTTACTCCATCATTTTGTGTCTACGTTCCCTCTAAACCTTTCCTATCTATGTACTTGTCCAATTGTATTTTGAATGTTGTTATAGTACCCGTCTCAATTAACTCCTCTGAAAGCATTCTATATACCCATCACACTCTGCGTGAAGCCAACCAAAGCCATTCACCCATTCGGGTAACAATTATCCACTCATTGTCATAGAGTCACACAGTATAGAAACAGGCCCTTCGGTCCAATATGCTCAAACCGACCAACATACCCCATCTACACTCGTCCCTGCGTTTGCCCCATATCTCGCTAAACCTAAGGCACAGCAGTAGAGTTGTAGCCTTACAGCATCAGAGACATAGGTTTGGTCCTGACTACGGGTGTTGTCCATCCGGGGTTTGTACGTTCTCCCTGTGACCACGTGGGTTTTCTCCCACACTACAAAGACATACTGGTTTGTAGGTTAATTGGCTTCAGTAAAATTGTAAAGAAATTGTCCCTAGTATGTAACATAGTGCTAGAGCATGGGGTAATTGTTGGTCGGTGTAGACTCATTGGGCCAAAGAGCCTGTTTCCACTCTGTGTCTCTAAAGTCTAAAGTCTAAAGTCTGAAGTCCGAAGTCTATCTTATCCTTGTACTTGTCCAATGTGTTTTAAACGTTGTGATCGCAACTGCCTCAACTACCTTCTCTGACAGCCCATTCCATATAGCTACCACCCTTTG
The DNA here is from genome assembly GCA_038087875.1 of Malacoraja senta. Lineage (NCBI taxonomy): Eukaryota > Metazoa > Chordata > Chondrichthyes > Rajiformes > Rajidae > Malacoraja > Malacoraja senta. Next base: position 81,700,338 of record CM075977.1, on the reverse strand, counting down.
CATAAAGCAGGAACCCTATTACATCTTTCCCTCCTCATCTTAAACCTATGTGCTCAGATTCTTGATTCCACTACTGTGGGGAATAAGATTGGGCATTCATCCCATCTCTTCCCCTCATAATCTTATAGTTGATCTTCCCAGATCTGTCTCCATGCTACAGACTGTACAAATTCACTCTTATTAGGGAAACGTGTAGTAGCTTAACCAGAAAGAGTTCTAAAATCATATTACAGCACAGAAATGGGCCCTGCAGCTCATCAAATTAATGCCAACCTCATTGCCCATCTCCACTGAACCCATTTCCCGCATCTGTACTACCTACAGTTTGTTTTTTTTGCATCTGCGGAGAAGCAGGCTAGAAAGTGTTTTACATTCTGTGTTTAGATTAATTTAGTTTAGCAAGGTAACAGACCCTTCGTCCCACTGAGTCTGCGCCCTGTACACCTACACCATCCTACACATACCAGGGACAATTTACAATGATACCAAACTGTCACGGGGAGCCACGCAGGCCCGATCTACCCACTGAACAACCGTGACGCCGACGACCAGAGCGACGATCGACGACCGGAACGCGCCCTGGTAGGCCCGACTCGCCCCACAGGCCTTCCAGGGGAACATGGAGAAGTCGGGCAGCGAGGCCTACCTGGGTTGAAGGAGCCTCAGCGACGTTGGGAGCCTCAGCGGCAGCGGAAACCTCAACGGCAGCGGGAGCCTCGGTGGTGGTGGAACACGAGGGGGAAGACAATGGGGACCCGGCGTGGGGAGACCGCTGTGAGGGACGGTGGGAGAACAAAGGTGGACCCGGTGTGGGAGGGTGGGGCACTCTAGTTTGCAATCCTCTGTCCAGGGGATAAGTCTGCGTTCGCTTGTTTGTTTGTTTGTTCGTTCCGGTGAAGGCGCTGTTCACACGACAGCCAGACAACAGTCGCTTGTCTTTTTCTTTTTGTTTTCACTTTTAATTTCAAGTTTTCGTGTACCTTGTTGTGTGTTGTGACTGTTGGCAGACCAACTTCCCTCTGGGGATGAATAACGTTTTATCGTTTCGTATCGTATTGTAACTATTTAACTTACAAACCTGGGGCGTGGGAGAAAACCGGAGATCCCGGAGAAAACCCACGCAGGTCACGGTGAGAACGTACAAACTCCATACAGACAACACCCGTAGTCCAGGATCGAACCCGGGTCTCTGGCACTGTAAGGCAGCAACTCTACAGCTGCGTCAACGTGCCATCCCTTGCACATCATTGAGTAGCAAATCCCAGGGGGAATCTTTGGGTTTCCTGTTCCCAGACCTTGAGGACCATCATCATCCTGGCCACCGATTCTTGCCACACCAGGATGGAAGCTTGTCCTCGCATGTGGAAGCTAAAGCATCTCCAACTCGCAGCAGGCACAACTGTTGTGCACTCAATCAATCCCTTCTCAAATAGTGAAAGGCCTGGATAGAGTGGATGTGGAGAGGATGTCATAGTCATAGAATCATACAGTGTGGAAACAGGCCCTTCGGCTTAACTTGCTCACAAAGGCCAACACGTCCTATCTATACTAGTCCCACCTGCCTGTGTTTGGCCCATATCCCTCTAAACCTGTCCTATCCATGTTCCTATCTAAATGTTTCTTAAACATTACGATAATAAGGTTTCCACTAGTGGAAGAGTCTGTGACCAGAGGGCGCAGCCTCAGAATAAAAGATGTACCTTTAGAAAGGAGATGAGGTCGAATTTCTTTAGTCAGAGGGTAGTGAATCTGCGGAAGTCATTGCCACAGACGGCTGTGGAGGCAACGTCATTGAGGCAGAGATTTTCAGATTCTTGATTGGTAAGGGTGCTAAGGGTTATGGGTAGAAAGCAGGAAAATGGAGTTGAGAGGGAAAGATAGATAAGCCATGATCGAACGGAGGAGTCGACTCGATGGGCCGAATGGCCTCATTCTGCTCCTATGACTTGTGAACTTGTGAACTACTCCCCTCTCCCCCAACACACATTGATCCCCTGCGCAATTAAGTCAGCGCTCTATCAAAGGGTCATCTGTCTTCCAGTTAAGGGCCTGTCCCACTTTCACAACCTCTGCCGAGTTTGCCCTTGACTCATATTCGCAGCATGGTCGTCACAAGGTCGTAGGAGGTCGTAGGTAGGTTGTAGGTAGGTTGTGATGCTAGTCGTAGGTACTCGTGGCATCAAGTAGGTCGGGGCATTTTTCTAGCCTGATGAAAATTGTCCACGGGTAAAAAAGTCGTCAAGTCAAGTCAAGTCAAGCGAGTTTATTGTCATGTGTCCCTGGTAGGACAATGAAATTCTTGCTTTGCTTCAGCACAACAGAACATAGTAGGCATTTACTACAAGGCATTCTATAAATATATACACAATGGTCAATATACTGATAATGTGCAAATAACAGTATTGGCTAGTAAAGTTCAGTGTTATGTCCGAGCCAGGTTTAATAGCCTGATGGCTGTGGGGAAGTAGCTGTTCCTGAACCTGGTCGTTGCAGTCTTCAGGCTCCTGTACCTTCTACCTGAAGGTAGTAGGGAGATGAGTGTGTGGCCAGGATGGTGTGGGTCCTTGATGATGCTGCCAGCCTTTTTGAGGCAGCGACTGTGGTAGATCCCCTCGATGGAAGGGAGGTCAGAGCCGATGATGGACTGGGCAGTGTTTACTACTTTTTGTAGTCTTTTCCTCTCCAGGGCGCTCAAGTTGCCGAACCAAGCCACGATGCAACCGGTCAGCATGCTCTCTACTGTGCACCTGTAGAAGTTAGAGAGAGTCCTCCTTGACAAACCGACTCTCCGTAATCTTCTCAGGAAGTAGAGGCGCTGATGTGCTTTCTTAATAATGGCATCATTGTTCTCGGACCAGGAAAGATCTTCAGAGATGTGCACGCCCAGGAATTTGAAGCTCTTGACCCTTTCAACCATCGACCCGTTGATATAAACGGGACTGTGGGTCCCCATCCTACTCCTTCCAAAGTCCACAATCAGTTCCTTGGTTTTGCTGGTGTTGAGGGCCAGGTTGTTGTGCTGGCACCATATGGACAGTTGCTCGATCTCTCTTCTATACTCTGACATCCCCATCAGTGATACGTCCCACAACAGTGGTGTCATCAGCGAACTTGATGATGGAGTTCGCACTATGTCCGGCTACGCAGTCATGAGTATAGAGTGAGTACAGCAGGGGACTGAGCACGCAGCCTTGAGGTGCTCCCGTGCTAATTGTTATCGAGTCTGACACATTTCCACCAATACGAACAGACTGTGGTCTGAGAGTGAGGAAGTCGAGGATCCAATTGCAGAGGGATGTGCAGAGACCCAGTTCTGCGAGTTTGGTAACCAGCTTGGAGGGGATGATTGTATTAAATGCCGAGCTGTAATCGATGAATAACAGCCTGACATATGAGTTTTTGTTGTCCAAGTGGTCCAGAGCGGAGTGGAGGGCCAGCGAGATCACATCCACCGTTGATCTGTTGTGGCGGTAAGCGAACTGCAGTGGGTCCAGGTTTTTGTCGAGGTAGGAGTTGATCTGCGTCATGATCAACCTCTCAAAGCACTTCATCACCACAGGCGTTAGTGCCACAGGTCGATAGTCATTGAGGCACGTTACCTTACTCTTCTTGGGCACTGGTATAATTGATGCCCTTTTAAAGCAGGTGGGAACCTCAGACCTCAGAAGTGAGAGGTTGAAAATGTCTGTAAAAACTCCAGCCAGTTGGTCCGCACAGGTTTTTAGAACGCGACCAGGTATACCATCAGGTCCAGGCGCTTTTCGAGGGTTCACCCCTCTGAAGAATTTCCTGACGTCGGCCTCTGTGACTGAGACTGAAATACCATCACAGCGAATGGGGGCTCGGCAAGGCACATCGGTGATCTCCCTATCAAAGCGTGCGTAAAACGCATTGAGCTCATCAGGGAGTGATGTTTCGCCGACATTCGAGCTGCCTCCTGATTTCGCCTTGTAAGAGGTGATTGCATTCAGGCCCTGCCACAGCCGCCGAACATCAGTCTCTTCCTCCAAGGTACACAAAAATGCTGGAGAAACTCAGCGGGTGCAGCAGCATCTATGGAGCGAAGGAAATAGGTAACGTTTCGGGCCGAAACCCTTCTTCAGACTGATAGGGGGTGGGGAGAAGAAAGGAAAAAGGCGGAGGAGGAGCCCGAGGGCTGGGGGAGGGGAGGAGACAACCAGATGGCTGATAGGGGAGGGGACAGCAAGGGCTAGCAGAATTGGGAGAATTCAATGTTCAAACCCCCAGGATGTAGACTGCCCAAGCGGAATATGAGGTGCATTTCCTCCAATTTACGGTGTTGCTCGCTGTGGCCATGGAGGAGACCCAGGACAGAGAGGTCAGATACAGAATGGGAGGGGGAGTTGAAGTGCTGAGCTACCGGGAGTTCAGGTTGGTTATTGCGGACCGACCGGAGGTGTTCGGCGAAACGATCGCCAAGCCTCCGCTTGGTCTCACCGATGTAGATCAGCTGGCATCTAGAGCAGCGAATGCAATAGATGAGGTTGGAGGAGATGCAGGTGAACCTCTGTCGCACCTGGAACGACTGCTTGGGTCCTTGAATGGAGTGGAGGGGGGAGGTGAAGGGACAAGTGTTGCATCTCTTGCGGTTGCAAGGGAAAGTACCAGGGGAGGGGGTGGTATGGGAGGGAAGGGAAGAATTGACAAGGGAGTTACGAAGGGAGCGGTCTTTGCGGAAGGCAGACATGGGGGGAGATGGGAAGACGTGGCGAGTGGTGGGGTCACGTTGGAGGTGGCGAAACTGACGGAGGATCACTTGTTGTATGTGACGGCTGGTGGGGTGAAAGGTGACGACTAGGGGGACTCTGCCCTTGTTGTGAGTGGGGGGATGGGGAGAGAGAGCAGTGTTGCGGGGTATGGCAGAGACCCTGGTGCGAGCCTCATCTATGGTGGAGGAGGGGAACCCCCGTTCCCTGAAGAATGATTACACAAAAATGCTGGAGAAACTCAGCGGGTGCAGCAGCATCTATGGAGCGAAGGGTGCAGCAGCATCTATGGAGTCTCTTCCTCCAGTTTGGAGCAGAGGTCCCTTTTGGCCTTTTTGATGGCCTTACCAAGGTCGGATCTGGACTCCTTGTAGGCTACTGTATCATCAGACATGAATGCCCGGTGTCTGGACTTCAGAAGAGTGCGAATCTCAAAGTTCATCCAAGGTTTCTGATTGGGAAACGCTCGGAAGGTTTTGGTGGGGATGCAGTCCTCCACACACTTCTTAATGAAGTCTGTAACGACTGTGGCGTATTCGTTCAGGTCCGTTGCCGAGTCCTTGAACATTGCCCAGTCTACAGACTCCAAACAGTCCTGGAGTTGTTCCTCTGCCCCCCCCAACCAGCTCTGTACTGTCCTCACCTCTGGGGGTGCGCTCTTTAATTGCTGCCTGTAGGCAGGAAGAAGCAGCACCGCGGTATGGTCGGATTTACCGAAGTGAGGGCGAGGGATAGAGCGATAGGCATTCTTGATGGTGGTGTAGCAGTGGTCGAGGGTGTTTGATCCTCTGGTGCAGCAGGAGACATGTTGGTGGAAGTTAGGGAGTGATTTCTTTAGGTTTGCCTTATTGAAGTCCCCGGCTATGGTGGTAAACGCCTCGGGGTAAGACGTCTGGTGTTTGTTGACCACGGCGTGCAGCTCCTCCAGTGCCAGACGGACGTCTGCCTGGGGTGGGATGTAGACCGCGGTCATGATGATGGAGGTGAATTCCCTCGGAAGGTAGAAGGGACGACACTTCACCGCCAGATGTTCGAGGTGTGGAGAGCAGGAGTTGGACAGGACTGCCACGTCTGAGCACCACGCAGAGTTGACCATGAGGCAGACGCCCCCTCCTCTCCCTTTCCCAGATGCCAGTGTACGGTCCATACGATGGATGGAGAACCCTTCAGGCTGGACCGCTGAATCTGGGGAGCTGGGGGTGAGCCATGTCTCTGTGAAACAGAACACAGAGCATTCCCTCAGCTCCCTTTGATAAAGCAGTCTTGCCCTTAAGTCCTCCACTTTATTTTCGAGGGACTGTACGTTGGCCATTAGGATAGTGGGGAGAGGGGGTCGAAGTCCCCTGCGCTTCAGTCTGACCTGAAGTCCTGCCCGTCGGCCACGTTTCCGGACACAATGGAGGCTTCCCCTTTGTTTCCAGGTGCTGAGTTTCCTGTACCTGCTGTTTCTGCGAACCTGCGCTGGAACAGACGGCAGCTCCAGCTCCGTAACGAACGGGGGTACCTTCAAAGTCGGCAGCTCCAGCTCCGTTGTTCCTGGGAGATCCGGCCCGTTGGCTCTGGAGGTCATCCCGGGGTTTCCAGGTACAGTACCTGGGATCCTCAGTCGGGTCGGGAGTTCTGCAGCCAGCGTGGGAAAGTTTAAAGTCCGGGGCTCCCGCAGCTGCGAGAGATCGCCAAATTGCCAGCGCTTTCAGCTGCCCAAGCAGCTTGTCTGAAACGGCACCGATTACTGCCGTTTCCCTGATGCAGGTGAGTTGATAGAAGTTGTAGGTGAACCTTTTCTGTTCTGGTGCTCCGCAAAAGTCACCGCAGGCAGGCGCCATCTTACTTCTCGCCTTAAGGTCGTGAATTAGGTCGTGAAAGTGGGACAGGCCCTTTATGCTCCTTCATTCTACGTTTGTAAATGCTTTGCAACTTGATTAGCCCAGGACTTATGAACTTGCTCTCATGGAACTGTGTGATACATTTTCATTGCTACAGCACTGCGTGGTTAATAAATAATGAGACATGCTAGTTTAAGCTGTTAGTCAAAGGGGCTGGTGATTTCAATGTCTCTGAATAAGACTGCGCAACACTGTAAAATCAATGCTCTCCATTTTCCTCACTATTGACTCTTTGACAGCTGGCAGACTGCGACAAAGAGACCTTGCATTTCACTTTACCGTGTCGCCAAATGTTTTAATTTCCTGGTAGGCACGATGGAAGTCATTATTAATGAGGGAGCGAGAAAATCTGTCCCTGGGATGTGGAAAAATCGTTGGAAACAAAAGAAGGAAATGGTGGAATTCAAGGTTAAAATGGTAGAGTAGAACAGGGTGGTCATCGGTTACCCGACCCCAGCCTGACCCTGAAGACCTTGGAGCACGGGAGAGTGAGGGGTGATCTTGCAGAGGCGTACTAAATCATGAGAGGAATAGATCGGGCAAACGCACAGAGTCTTTTACCCAGAGTAGGGGAATCAACAACCAGAGGACATGGTTTAAGGTGAGAGGGGGGACAGATTTAATAGGAACCTGTGGGGAACGTTTTTTACACAAATTGTGTGGGTGTATGGAACGAGCTGCCGGAGAAGGTAGTTGAGCCAGGTACTATCATAATGTTTAAGAGATATTTAGACAGGTACATGGATAGGACAGGTTTAGAGGGATATGGGCAGGTGGGATGAGTGTAGATGGTCGGCCTATGTACACACAACACATCATCATCATCGGCAGTCACTTGAAACGAGTATGACTGTCCTCTCTCATGGAGGATGCCTGTGTGTGACTTTGTTTAACGTGGGGAGACTGGTGCGTTGACAGCCACCACATGGTCCTTGACAGATCTGGATCAGAATCCAGTAGCCTGGAGTCCAAGACGACCCGAGACCAGCCGTTGTGATGCTCCACTAAGGTCAGCCATCATCCTCCGCCTGTTCCACCGTTGAGGTCTTGGTTGGATTGCTCTTTGTCAGGGACCTCCTGCTCAACCTTACCGCCATGGGTGGCCCGACCAGGAGCATAGTTCCAGACGGCATCGCTCTTAGGATCTCAGGACCACACAAGCTTCTCCACCACGACAAAGTGACAATCCATGGAGAACACACACACATAAAACAAACAAACATACAATAATAGTGCAAAAAGACAAAACTAATGCCCCCGTCTATGTTGTTCAGAACTTGTTTGGAGGTTGTAGTTTTTCAAAGCCTGATGGCTGAAGGGAAGATGCTGCTCCTGAACCTGGACGTTACAGTTTTCAGGCTCCTGTACCTTCTTCCCGATGGCAGGAGTGAAATGAGAGCATGGTCAGGGCATCATGTTCGGCGTGGACATTGCGAGCCGAAGGGCCTGTTCCTGTGCTGCGCTGATCTATGACGTCTTGTACCTAAGGTAGGGAAATCAAGAACCAGAGGACATAGGTTTAAGATGAGAGGGGAAAGATTTAATAGGAACCTGAGGGGCAATTCTTTCACTCAGATGTTGGTGGGTATGGAACGAGCTGCCAGAGGAAATACAGTAGTTGAGGCAGGTATTATTACAACATTTAAAAGACACTTTGACAGGTAAATGGATAGAAAAGGTTTAGAGGGATGTGGGCCAAATGCAGGCAGGTAGGACTATGGGGCATTTGGGTTGGCGTGGACAAATTAGACATAAAGGCTTGTTTCTGTGCTGAATGACTCTCTGACTCTGTGTAAGTACATTTTGGTCAGGGACCTGGGCAAAGATGGGAAGGGGGACAGTTTTTGATGATAAATTCTATTGTTACCGCAATAACTTTTAAAGGAATGGACCACATGCAATGAGAGCATAGGTTTTTTTTTCCACCACTTGACATGATCATTCATCCTGGCTTATCTTGGACTCTTGAAGGTCAATATAAATGCAAACATTTATTTTCACAAGGCCACAGGGCTTCCTATACTGCCAGGCAATAAAGCTTACTGAAATGTCATTAGCACTGTGTTGCAGCTGATCTCTTGCAAAATCTAAAGATCCAAAAACTAATGGTCAGGATCTCTGTCGAGTTCCCCCGTCTCAATGCCAATGGCAGTTCCGCACCATTTCATCATTCTTGTTATCTAGTTCTACTCAAGTCGTCAAGACAAGTCAAGTCGAGGGTGGGGTTTGGTTTAGTTTGAAGAAGGGTCTCGATCCGAAACGTCACCCATTCCTTCTCTCCAGAGATGCTGCCTCGCCCACTGAGTTACTCCAGTATTTTGTGTCCATCTTTAGTTTAGTTTAGTTTAGAGATGCAGCGCGGAAACAGGCCCTTTGACTCACCGAGTCTGCACCAACCAGCAATCCCCACACATTAACACTACCCTACACACACACACACTAGGGACAATTTACAATTTACTCTTATACCAGCCAATTAACCTACAGACCTGTCCTCAAATTGTGTTTCTTATTTTCTTTTGGTGCTCTTGAAATTGAATTCTGTCCTTGATTTGTGTACTGTGGTGTTTTTATATTTAATTTATTCCGATTATGTGTTTTGTATTTTTTTGTGATTCTATGCATTGTAAGGTGTCCTTGGGTTTTAGAAAGGCGCCAGTAAATAAAATGATTATTATTATTATTATTATCTTTGGATTGTGGGAGGATACCGAAGATCTCGGAGAAAACCCACATGGTTACGGGGAGAATGTACAAACACCCTACAGACAGCACCCGTGGTCAGGTTTGTAGTCGTGATCGTACCCGGGTCTCGGGCGCTGCAAGCTCTGTAAGCCAGCAACTCTACACCGCTGCACCACTGTGCCGTCCAAATGTGTGGATCGGTGAGTGTTTGAGGGAGCAAGGTTGGCCAGGACAGTGGGGAGCACTGAGTTCTTTAAACCATTAAAAGAACTTGAACTCTACGAATGGTCTGACGAGCCATTTCAACAAGAAAGACCTGAATTTCTTTGGACTTTAGGACTAATTCCTCAGCCCTTCCTTGGGATGGCAGAGTCTTTTACATCTACCTGCAAGAGTCTCAAGTTAACATATTGATAAGTAGTTTATGGCGGCACAGTGACGCAGCGATAGAGTTGCAGCCTTACAACGCCAGAGACCCGAGTTCAATCCTGACTACGGGTGCTGTCTGTATGGATGTACGTTCTCCCTGTGACCACGTGGGTTTTCTCCGGGTGCTCTGATTTCCTCTCACATTCCAAAGACGTGCAGGTTTGTAAGCTAATTGACCTTCGTAAATTGCCCCAAGTGTGTAGGATAGAACTTGTGCGTCTCTGTGTCGGGTGATCGCTGGTCGGCGCAGACTTGGTGGGTCAAAGGGCCCGTTTCCATGCTGTATCTCTAAACTAAACTAAGCCTTAGCAGCATCGAGTCAGCTGATCATCACGCAAATCAACCTCCCTTCCATTGACTCCATCTACACCTCACACTGCCTCGGCAAGGCCTGCAGCATAATCAAAGACCAGTCTCACCCTGGTCACTCCCTCTTCTTCCCACTCCCATCAGACAATAGGTGCAGCTATTTGAAACTACATATCTCCAGATTCAGGGGCAGTTTCTTCCCAGATGTTATTAGGCAACTGCACCATCCTATCACCAACTCTAGAGTGGTCCTGACCTCCCATCTACCCCATTGGAAACCTTTAGACCATCTTTAATAGTAAGATTAAACGAGAACTTACCAGTTTGAAGTTTGATCTTTATTTTATGAGGAGTTACGTTGAGGGATTACGTGAAGAAGAGCCCGTCCAGCCGCACACGCGTCAATCTTCAAAGCAGCGGAGTGAAATCACAGACGACAATTACTGAAGTATGATAGTAAGATACATAAAGACTAGAACTACCAGCTCGATCTTTTATGAGGGTGGGAGCGGAGGGCACGTAATCCCTCAACGTAACTCCTCATAAAATAAAGATCAAACTTCTGGTAAGTTCTCGTTTAATCTTACTATTTTACTTCGGAGTCACGTGAGTGACTACGTGAAGATTTCAAAGCTCTGTGATTTCAGGCCGTAGATTCAATCCAGGCGCTCACTGCATTGATTGACTCTAAATAAGTAAAACAATCAACAATGCACAACCATAACATGGATGCAACCAGTTAATGGTTAATTTATCACCATAATAGTAACCCCTTTATCACAAGAGGAATATTTAATACTAAATCCAAAAAATAACACCACCAAATAACCATAGGTATTATAATCTCCTTATGGTAATAGGTGAATTCTTTCACTTATGCCTGCAGCCACGAGGATATGTTCTATTAGAACATCCAATTCCTTGGCCGTCAAACTTGCTGGTGCCCTGGTGAAATAAGATTAAAAATTTGTCAGTATCCATACCTGCATCAAGCAACACATGCTTTAGCCATTTTAAAATAGTCTAAACCGACACTTTCCTATGCAGCTTTTTATGGCTAATAAAATACTCATACTGAACATCTTTAAGGTTCTGATAGCTTCAATCTAACATTGTAAATGTGATACCACACATAGACGTGGATCCGTAGGATATGCTGAAACCCCAACTTACATCCTGTGATTCCACATCTACTCTGTTTAAGCAATTCATAGACATAGAACACAATAGTAACTGTTTGTCTCTTTCCATCATGTCTATTCTTACTTTCTGCAATAGTTGCACTCTCTGTGCATAAACCAGTCCCCTGAACTTGACTTCCTTAATGATAATTCAAGCCAAGGACAGCACTGTAATAGGAGTCCATAAACAAAAAACAATATGACATATCTCTTACATTCCAGATTATTGTATACTTGTGTCTAAGAGGTTTAGAATTAAAATCCTTTCATAAATTTGCAGACCAAAGGGTGTAACCCTACAACATTTTATTCTGATTCCTCCATAGGTATGCAGTAATGGTACTCCTTGCAGTATTCATAGCATTATAGCTTAACTGCTAATTAAATAAGAGTTTACAGAACTCTAACACTACTGATATGTCTATAGTGTTATATGTAATATTCTGCTTAAACAAAACAAATCCCATTTCTTTATGTTAGAAATGTACTACTTCTAGGTAATATCCCTCCAGATTGCAATAATATCCACAGTACAATCTGATAGTCCTCTTCCGATAAATGTCACTCCTTAAAATCTGTAAATCAACAACCAATACGATTATGTAAAGGATGTGAATCATCAGTTATAGAGTGCACAAACATATTAATTCTGTTTGGAAATCATAAGAGGCTTTGTGATCATTTTAAACACCTCAGGTACCATGGTTTTATAGATCCAATCTAGTACCACCAATACTCCCGAAACGGAATCCTGTTTGCTCTTCGGTATATACTGTTAAATGAGAAAAATTGGAAAAATGTATACAAACATTTTACCCCAATGCAGCGAGAAACATCCACCACTACTGCCCCAGTATCAGACTTTATAACATATATTTAGGTAATTGGTGGTTAAATCTGGATACAAACAAGTCATCAATCGTGCTATAATATTTATTAAATTTCTCACGATCCAACATACATTCTATATTATCATTGATTTACATGACTTTTGAGTCTTCAACTATATTGAATCTACCTCATAGGTAGATTGCCAATCAAATATTTCTGGTAAACACCAGATCCAGATCACATTAGCCAGTCTATTACAAGATACTGACTTAAACCACTCGAATGATTGACATACGTACTATTCCGTAGTCTCAATCTATGTCTAAACATGCAACTTTGCATATAAGAGCAATAAGCTTCAGGTCATAAATGTTCCTAAAACTTTCATAATGATCCCTTGTTATTGGATCAAAAGGTACTTTCTCCATATTCCATGTACCTCCACAGCTGAAAATACTTATAAGTATGACCTCCACTTAGAGCACTACCATTAGTGTGTAGCATAATGGAAGGTGTTTAACCAGAATCTCTCTGGAGGCATTTGAGATACTCCTGATTCATTAATATTCCAGTAATAACTGTAACTGGCAAATACATGGCCTGGCAAACTTACCATAAATTGTATTATCCATTCCTCTATCCATGCTTACTATAAACTCTGATAATGTCGCAGTCTAAATTCTATAGCTGAAAATAAGCAAAATTTGTAAAATAGGCTTGTTTCCTGCCTAATTGAGGGTTGGTGCTCTGTAATGAGCTTAATACCACTTCCAATTAAATGCCTAATTGAGGATTAGTGTTCTATAATGACCTTTATACAATGGTTGATGCTCTATAATGAGCTTTATACAACTTCCACTTAAATGCAGCCTTAATCCGCAATCGGATCATAACCATGTGTTCTCATTTTATAATGGAACCCAAATAATCAATAACTGTGTTTGGAAACTGTTTTAGATTTATCTCGATGGTTAACAAATCTCCAAAGTGAGCTTTATTCTAACACTCATGGTTCTGTTGTAGTCCGAATGTTTCCTACAATCAGAATATGGCAATAGACCATTACCAAATGGCCCTGAGTTCTTAGTAAAGCTAATATTAGATCCAACAACCTGTCAAATAGTCTCAAGGCTGAGACTAAACATTAATACAATGCTTTAAATTGCCATAATTGGCTTATCCAGATAAAATAGAAATATCTATTATACCATACACAGTCACATAGTAAAATGCTTATTTGTGAAATTGGCTGCATAACATTAACAAATGTTATCCACTGTTTATACTGTACAAAAAAGAGTTAATTTTTTTTCAGACCTAGAATAATTCTACACCCACCATCCTTATGTGCTCTCATAACATATTTGGCATTAATTGATGGTAATGGTGAACTGACTTTCTTAATCATCTCTTTTCCACAATATTTCATGTTTTGTCTGAATCTACATAGTCTCTTATTTTGAGAAAATATGTGTCTGGTTTCAAATACCTTAGTAAGAGAAACCAAATATGGGTAGAGCTACATTCTAAACCCCACAATACTGTACAGTATAATATCAATTTGCCATTTTTTAGCAAGAAATATAATCTTCCCCAACTTGTAAGTGTAAAACATTTAATATGTTTCTTACAGAACCAGACCTCCTCCTCAGGGTTTGCCTATGGCAATTGTTATCCCCTGATCTTAGTGGAATATTATAACTTCCATATATCTCAGGAGGAGTGCGCCTATAACGCACATATGGGAAAGACAGAATTGATACTTTACTATCCCCAGTCACCATATATTGGTAGGGAAAACTGCCTTAATTTTATCTGTTAATCACACAGGATCATACCTTTTTTGGCTAGATCTTTCTAAAAACAGATAAATACACAATTTAAATATTAAAGGGTGTACAGAGCCCCCAAACTTAGGGTATATATTAGGTTTTATAGCACTTTTATAAAACAATTATTTGAAAGTGCGCACTACACACGAGTGCTAATTCAACCTTGTTGTGATATGAACACATGCTCTCCATCCAACCTTTGGTCAAAAAAGCCTTAACGCCTGACCAGTAATTTCAATACCCTCTCCCCGCTGAGACTTGCTTATCATGCTCAATACTGCGGGTTTATATTTGTAGACAGCTCATACCTGGTTAGAACCTGGAGCTGCTGGGAGAGTAAGTATTTTATTGACATCGTTTATTTATCTCCCAATGGTCTCCATCTTTTTGGAACCACAACTTTGATATATTGTGCCAACTCTGGTCCTATGGCTCTGTATTGGGCTCTAGTCCTCATATGATTTGTTTACTTGAATCTTTGTATGAAATAATCCTCCTCGTGGAGGAGCGAATTTACATCCTGCTTCAGGTATCTCTAGCGCTGGCTCTCCCATAGGCCTACGCATAGCATCCCTTCCAGTTGCTCTCCATGCGGGCTCTCCTGTAGGCCCATCATATGCAGCCCTCTTTCAGGTGCTACTGGCGCTGGCTCACCTATAGGCCAACGCTAACTTCCAGATATAGTTGGTGCTGGCTCTCCTGTAGACCAACGTACCTTAACCAACCATTTGCTCACACTGGCTCACCTGTAGGCCAGTGCTGAACCGGACTTTCCCAATATTTCCTTTGCTGGCTCTCCCTTAGGCCAACATTGAGCCGGACCTTATAAAGCACTCCATGCGCTGGCTCTCCTCTAGGCCAATGCTAAACCTGGACCTCCACCAGGCACTCCCTGCACTGGCCCTGTAGGGACAATGTAAAAACAGACCTTCCCCAGGCACTTCATACACTGGCCTTCTCTAGGCCAACACTAAGCCTGGACCTTCCCTAGGCACTTCATATGCTGGCTCTACTTTAGACCAAACGGTTAACCTGGACATTCCCCAGGCATTCCCTGCATTGCCCTGCAACTAGGTTTTAAATATAACAAATTAGTTACCTGACAGGCATTCCCTGCATTGCCTTGTAACTAGGTTTTAAATATAACCAACTAGTTACCTGAAACAGGGATCTTCCGGTCTGACTTCTTTAACGGCAACCTCTTATCTATGCGATCTAATGGCGCTAAACGGTAACCGTTTAAAAAAATGTAAAAAGGGCGCCCGCTACTCACAGACCCGCGCGGTCTGTCTGAGCACTCTGCGGTACACCTCCACAATTTTCTTCATTATGACGTATTTCATTACTACAAGTCTTTTAAATCACCTGAAAAACGTAAGTAAAAACTTACCTTCAGGTTTTTTACTTACCGGTTTGGAGGAGCTCTGCTCACTCCAAACATCGGCACCCATGCTTTGCATCTGTACGATATGACGCGTGTGCGGCTGGACGGGCTCTTCTTCACGTAGTCACTCACGTGACTCCGAAGTAAAATCTAAATTCACTGGACTTTATCTTGCACTAAACGTTATTCCCTTTATCCTGCATTTGTACACCGTCTTGTACAGTCTTTTCGCTGACTGGATAGCATGCAATGAAAAAAGCTTTTCACTGTACCTCGGTACATGTGACAATAATAAACAATCAAGGCGTAGCAGTAGAGTTGCTGCCTTACAGCGCAAGAGACCTGAGTTCGGCGTGACTATGGGAGTTATCTGTACGGAGTTTGTACGTTCTCCCCGTGACCTGCGTGAGTTTTCTCCAGGTGCTCCGGTTTCCTCCCACACTCCAAAGACGTACAGGTTTGTAGGTTAATATGCTTTGGTCAAAATTGTGGATTGCTGGTCGGTGCGGACTCAGAGGGCTGAAGGGCCTGTTTCCGCGCTGTATCTCTAAACTAAACTAAACATGAAATACCATTTTTGTTTCCATCAGGGTACAGTTACTCCTACAGTAAATGTGTTTTAACGACTTCACCCAGCAGGTAGTGAGTCAAGTGGGGCTTACAATCACACATTTATCTGAAGTCTTAAAATATCAGTTACTTAAAAAATTCTCCTTTGGGAGAATAAAACTTTATAACAACAGTTACTCATGATTTCCATGTCCCTCTCTGCTTTCAATTTTTTCATATAAAGTTTAACGATTAGAGGAAAAATACTGTTATAAACATGAATGGAACAGCACTTTCCATTTCCGAGCTTCTATCACCCTTCCCTTGGCAGTCACTGTGATTTATAATAAATAGGCACAGGGTCATTGGATCCTCAAAGCACAGAGACAGCCCAGAAGACCCATTAAGCTCCTGGTTTAGTTTAGTTTTAGAGTTTAGTTTAGAGATATAATGCAGAAACAGGCCGTTCGGATTACCATGTTCGCACTGACCAGTGATTCCCTGCACACTAACGCTATCCTACACACACGAGCCACAATTTATCATTTTACCAAGCCAATTAGCCTACAAACCTGTACTTCTTTGGGGTGTGGGGGGGAAACCAGAGCTCCCGGTGGAAACCCACATGGTCACAGGGAGAATGTACAAACTCCACACAGACAGCACCCATTGTCAAGATCAAACCCAGGCCTCTGGTGCTGTACGGCAGCAACAGTAACACAGTGCTACTGTGCCGCTCCCAAGACCTGCTGGTATTTTCAAGTGTAATCCCTTCTCTTACATTTCTGGGCTCTTTCTTAAAATCCTTAGAATTCATAGTCATAGAGTTGTAAAGCACAGAAAAAGGCTCTTCAGTCCAACTGGTCCATGCCAACCAAGATGCCCCATCTATGCTAATTCACCTGCCCGCATTTGACCCATATCCCTATAAACCTTTTCTTTCCATATACCTGTCCAGGTGTCTTTTAAATGCTGTTATAGTATCTGCCTCAACTACCTCCTCTGGCAGCTCATTCCATATACCCACCACCCTTGGAGTGAAAATGGTGTCTCTCAGGTTTGTATTGAATCTTGTCCCTCTCACCTTAAACCTATGGGTTTTAATATTCCTACCCTACATAAAAGACTGTGCATTCCCCCATCTATTCCCCTCATGATTTTATACAGCTCTGTAATATCACCCCTCAACCTCCTGTGGTCCGAGGAATAAAGTCCTAGCTGTCCAACTCACACTACAGCTCAGCCCCTCAAGTCCTGGAAACATCTTTGTAAATCTTCACCATATTCCTTCAAATACTGACAATTTCTTAAGAAGGTTAGGATTGAATCTGCCTCCACCGGTCCTTCGGGGAGTGAATTCCAGAACTTCAACCCTTGTTATTGTGAAGATGTGTGTCTTCATATGATTAAATTGATTGAAAGATACAGAATGGAAACAGGCCCTTCAACCTACCGAGCCCAAGCCGACAATCACACTAGCTCTATGTTATCCCACCCACTTCTCCACATTAGAGGCAATTTACAGAGACCAATTAACCTACAAATCTGCACTTTTTTATGATGGGGAGGAAACCGGAGCAGCCGAAGGAAATCCATGCGGTCACAGGGAGAACATGCAAACTCCACACGGACAGCACCCGAGGATCGAACCTGGGTTCTCAGGTTCTGCGAGGCAGCAGCTCTACCAGCTGTGCCACCGTGACTCTCAAAGATTCCATACCATTATTCCAAGGAAAAGTAAAGGAGTGAATTCCAGAACTTCTTCCCTTGTTAAGTGAAGGTGTGTGTCTTCATGTGATTGAATTGGTATAGCAGGGAAACAGGCCCTTCAGCCCACCGAGTCCATGTTGGCCATTGATCACCGGTTCACACTAGTTCTTGTACTACCCCACTTTTGCATACATTCCTTGCAGACTATGTGCAATTTCAGAGGCTAATTAACCTACAAACCTGCACATGATATAGTCAGTCATAGAGCATGGAAACTTGCCTACGCCGACCAACATGTCCCATCTACACTAGCCCCATCTGCCTATGTTCGACCCATAGCCATCTAAACCTGTCCTATCCATGTACCTGTCCAAATGTTTCTTAAACGTTACAATAGTAAAGTTTCCACTAGTGGGAGAGTCTAGGACCAGAGGGCACAGCCTCGCAATGTACCATGTACCAGTCTAAATGATTCTTAAATAATTTCTTAAATATTTCTTAAATGTCTCATATTTTATTTTGGAATTCACCTTTAAATCACCAACAACTGGTGCTTGAATCTTCCCCCCAATGAAAACCGTTCTCCTTTATTAATTTGTCCAGGGCCTTCCACTGAATAATCTCTCTGCCTTATGGCGAATAATAATTCCATTCCTCTGACGTAAATCCAGTAGGTCCTTTTTCTGTGCCCTCTCTTAAGGTCTCCACATCCTTCCTGTAGTTCAATACCCATTCCAGCTGTACCTGCACCAGGTTATACAGAGCTCAACATAACTTCCTCTCAGCATTGCTTCACACATGGACACAAATGCTGATGAGTTCCTTTCATTAGGACAATTTCCCTTGAAAGAGGAATTCCTGCTTTGGAAATTACGCAGATTGATGCTGCCTGTTTCCTCAGTCAGTGTTAATGAAATGTTCATTTCCTTCCCCTCCATCCCAACATTTTGCTTCCATTTGGCAGGAGAACTCCAATTGGGAGCCAATTCACTCATAGCTTCAAAATTCCATCCCTTATCTTTTCTTCCCACTTTTCCTAAAACCTAACGGAATGATCCAAATGCTCTAATTGTGGTGGTCGTCAGCTGAAACGTTGGGATTTAGTTTATCAGAGGCATGGTGGCGCAGTGGTAGAGTTGCTACCTTACAGCGCCAGAGAACCAGACCGACTCCAGGCTGAAGAAGTGTCTCCAGAGATGTTGCCTGACCTGCTGAGTTACTCCTGCACTTGTGTCTATCCGCAGTGACATCAGCTCAGACAACACACAATAACATAAATTGTACATATATTACAAATAAATGCTACAAGACAGTGAAAAGAAAAAAGCAGTGCAGAAAACAAGATATTAGTGTAAAACTGGATCAGCATAGTGGCACAGCGGTAGAGTTGCTGCCTTACAGCGCCAGGAACCCGGGTTCAATCCTGACTACAGCTGCTCTGTATGACGTTTATACCTTCTCCCTGTGACTGAGTATGTTTTCTCCAGGTGCTCCAGTTTCCTCCCACATTTCAAAGGCGTGCAGGTTTGCAGGATAAATGGCTTCACTAAATTCCCCTAGTGTGTAGGATACGAAAATGGGATACCATAGAACCATTGATCGGCGCGGATTCAATGGGCTGAAGGGCCTGTTTCCACACTGTATCTAAACTAAACTAAACTAAAAACAAGTCCATGGTAGTGCAGGAAGTGGTCCATAGTGTTCCATTGCTGAGGTAGCATTGAGATTGAGGAATCTTGCATAGAACATAAAGTGGTGGAGTAACCCAGCAGGTCAGACAGCATCTCTGGAGAGCATCGATGAGCGACATTTGGGGTCGGGGACCTTTTTCAGACTTAGGGTGGTGCAGGTCAGTTCAAGGCAGAATTTCTTCAGAAATAAGTGTAACTTCAAAGCCCTAATGAAATAAAGGAAGAAAGTCCTTTTGCAGCTCTGTCAAAGCTTCTATTAAATAAAACAGAGAAATTGGTTATTGCCGTGCCACTGAACATTTAAACCTAAAGTAACATTAAATACCAATTAAAAACACATTAGATAGCAAGACATTGCTTTGAGAACTAATACTTTGAGAACCATAGAGTGAATCTGACTTGTGGAACAAAATTAAATTTGTGATAAATTTGTTTTAGTTTAGTTTAGTTTAGTTTAGTTTAGAGATTCAGCATGGAAACAGAACCTGCGGCCCACGCCGACCATCGATCATCCGTTCACACTAGTTCTATGTTATCCCACTTGCCTGCTCCCTACACACTAGGGGCAATTTATGGAGGCCAATTAACCTACTAACCCACAGTCTTTGGGATGTGGGAGGAAACGTTCTGGAAATTTCTTCAGAGATCTCACTTTAAAGAGATCTCTTACATTAAAGCTATGCTTTAAAGAAATCACGTTAGAGATTTAAATACATTGGTGTAGGCTGGGAATACTAAAATACAGGAGAAAGCTTTTTACACAACATGTGCCAGTAACAAGTATTTCTAAAGGTGTGGCTATGTCAGGCAGCATCCGTGGGGAGAGAAACAGAAATTACATTTTAAATTGACGACTTTTCATCTACACCAGGAGAAATAATTGGAGATTTTATTTTTTTACAAGTTTTGGTTTATAATAATAGTAATAATACTAATACTAATACTAATAATAATAATTAGAATTATTATTATGATTATGATTATTATAATATTATTATTATTATTATTATTGTTGTTGTTGTCACATGTGAAACGTTTTCACAGTGAAAATGTGTTTTTGTTGCGTGCTATCCAGTAATCAAAAAGACTATATATACATGGTTACAATCGAGCCGTCCACAGTGTAGAGATAAGGATAAAGGGAATAACGTTTAGTGCAAGATAAAGTCCAATAAGGCCAATAAAAGATAGTTCAAACATCTCCAATGAGGTGGATGGGATGTCAGTATCACTCTCTAGTTGGTGAGAGGAGGGTTCAGCTGCCTGAGAAAAAGCTGGGATGAAACTATGCCTGAATCTGGAGTTCCGGTTTATTATTGTCACGTGTCCCAAAGCAGAGTGAAAAGCTTTGCTTTGCATGCAATCCAAATAGATCCTCTCTCTCATCCCACCCTGCAAGTAGCCAGCGTCCAGTCTCTTCAAGGGCGTGGGTTATGTGACAAAGTGGCGCAGTGGTAGAGCTGCTGCCTTGCAGATTCGATCCTGACTACGGGTACTGTCCGCACGTTCTCCCTATGACCGCATGGGATTTTTTGAGTGCTCCAGTTTCCTCCCGCACTCCAAAGACGTGCAGGTTTGTAGTTAATTGTCTTCTGTAAATTGCCGCTAGTGTGTAGGATGTGAAACTGAGATATCATAGAACTAGTGTACGGGTAATCGTTGGTCAGCATGGACTCAGTGCCTCACATGTCCAGCATTAGACTTTATACTTTATGTTTCCACGCTGTATCCAAACTAAACTGAACTAAACTAAAAAAACAAGTCCATGGTAGTGCAGGTGGTGGTCCACAGTGTTCCATTGCCGAGGTAGGATTGAGGTTGTACACACACAGAAGGAATCTTGCATAGAACACAAAGTGCAGCTGTAATTCAGCAGGTCCGACAGAATCTCTGGAGAACATGGAGTCAGTCTGCGAATGGTGTCAACGCCCTGAGTTACTTCAGGTCAAAGTTCACGAGACATCTTTCCTTGGGTGAGAAGCGACATGGGACTGGTGGCACACGGACGTGTTGGGCAGTGGAAGTTACGGAGCCGACATTTGCTGACTTTGAGTCGTAGATGCATCCCACTTCATCTGTTACTGCAAATCAGCAAATACACTAAAATGGCAGACAGTTCTAAGGCGACTTCATTGACCGGAATATCAATAAAAAAGTGGTTATGTCATTGATCGCCAGGCAAAAAGAATACAGAAATTACAACTGGTGAGGTAATGGGCTGTATAGACAATCCATATCATAGAAAAGGATGAGTCTGAAACACTGGCAAAGTAAGATGCATTCAAATAACACAACAGAATGTTGATATCAATAAAATTACTCATAACTAACAACCTTTTCACTGATTCTGCAAGTTGCAACTAAGAAGGTCAATCAAAAGTCAGATTTGCAGATGATGACTTTATAACATTACCCAATCATGGTCTTGCTACCAGCAAAGAAAATGTAAGCCAACATTACAAGTGAACATTGATTTTGGTAGTAGGAGATCTTTTATTTCATTAAATATATTCTGCCACTGACCTACAATCATCGGTTCATAAGTTCTAGAAGCAGAAATAGGCCATTCGGCCCATCGTCTACTCCACTATTCAGTCAAGCTCTATTCTGCTCTGTCTTTCCCTCTCAACCCCATTCTCCTGCCTTCTCCCCATAACCCCTGAGACCCGTACTAATCAAGAATCTGTCAATCTCTGCCTCAAAAATATCCATTGACTTAGCCACCACAGCCGTCTGTGGCAATGAATTCCACAGATGCACTACCCTCTGACTAAATACATTCCTCCTCATCTCCTTTATAAAGGTATGATCTTTTCACACCTTTCTGAAGGTGTTCAATCAGCTGAACATGAGAAGTCAAACAAAAAACACAAAGTGCTGGAGTAACTCAGCGGGTCAGGCATCATCTCTGGAGAACGTAGATAGGTGACGCGTTGGGTCGGGACCCTTCTTCAGACTGATTGTACTAGGGAGTCAGATGGAAGAAAGTTGGAGACGGTTCAAAGCCTAAATGATAGATGGATACGTGCAAGGGGTTGGTTGGCAGATAGGTGGACAAAGGCCTGAGATGAAAAGGAGACAAAAGCTATCAGATAAGGAAAAGAGAGGCAAGAGAAAGAGGCCTCACAATTCACGCATCTCCTCTCTTTTTCTCACAGCCTTTTGTCTCCTTTTCATCCCTGCCCCTTGCTACCCCTCTACCAAGCAAACCCCATCACCTGTATCCACCTATCACATGCCAGGCTTTATCCTGCCCCCACCTCTCTTCCAGCTTTCTTCCCCTGACTACAATCAGAATGAAGAATGGTCCCGACCCAAAACGTCATCTATCCATGTTCTCCGGAGATGCTGCCTGACCCACTGAGTTACTCCAGCACTTTGTATTTGTTGCTCAATATTCCAGCATCTGCAGTTCCTTGCATTACAAGAAATGACACATGTTGGTTTGGCCCTGACAAACATGGAGACAGAATAGGAAGATATTTATCATGCTTGTGACCCATGTGTTTGAAGACCATGTGAAAGTCAGCTCATAAAATCACACTGGCGCGAAACATGGAAAATAGCACAACACAGCACAGCACAGGAACATGCCCTTCGTCCCACATTGTCTGTGCCAAACATAATGCCAAGCTGAGGCTTTATAAGGCACTGGTCAGACCACATTTGGAGTATTGTGAGCAGTTTTGGGCCCCATATTCGAGAAAGGATGTGCTGGTGTTGAAAAGGGTCCAGAGGAGGTTTGCTAGAATGATCCCAGGAATGATTGGGTTAACATATGATGGACTTTTGATGGCACTGGGCCTGTACTCACTGGAGTATAGAAGGATGAGACTTGAAACTTAATAGTGAAAGGCCTGGGTAGAATGGATGTGAAGAGGATGTTTCCACTAGCAGGAGAGTCTAGGACCAGATGCCTCAGAATAAAAGGACGTACCTTTAGAAAGGAGATGAGGACGGATTTCTTTAGTCAGAGGGTGTTGAATCTGGGGGATTCATTGCCACAGACGGCTGTGGAGGCCAAGCCAATGGATATTTTTAAGGCAGAGATTGACAGATTCTTGATTAGTAAGGGTGTCAGGGGAAGGCAGGAGAATGGGGTTGAGAGGGAAAGATAGATCAGCCATGATTGAATAGTGGAATAGACTTGATGTGTTGAATGGCCTAATTCTGCTATAATAAGTTATGAACATATGAACTTATAGCACAGGAACCGGCCCTTCGCCCCACACTCTAGTATGAATTATATGTTTGCGAGATGCGAGATGAAAATGTGGGCAGAATAGCAATGTTCATGAGATGATCATTGAAATGTATCTCAACATGCAACCCTTCCTATGTTCACATAGAACATAGAACTATCCAGCACAGGAACAGGCCCTTCGGCCCACAATGTTGGTGCCAAACATGATGTCGTTAAACTGATGTCATCTGCCTGTACACGATTCATTTGGCTCCATTTCCTGCATATCCATGTGCCTGTCTAAAAGCCTGTTAAACCTTCCTACTATCGTATCTGACTCTACCACCATCCAGGCAATGCGTTCCAGGCCCCCACCACTCTCTACGTAAAAAACTTGTCCTGCACATCTCCATTAAACTTTAAGGTAGATACAAAATGCTGGAGTAACTCAGCGGGTGAGGAAGCATCTACGGAGAGAAGGAATAGGCGACGTTTCGGATCGAGACCCTTCTTCAGACTGTTGTCAGGGGAAGGGGTAGGACAAAGGAAGAAAGTAGGCGGAGACAGTGGGACAAGTGGGAGGACTGGGAAGGGTGAGGGGATAGAGAGAGAGAGAGGAAGGACTACCTGAAATTAGTGGAGTAGGAGAGAAGGAGGAATCACAAAGGGGGAGCAGTGAGAGAGGATGTTTACCTGAAATTAAACTTTTCTTCTCTTACTTTAGAGGAATGTTTTCTAGTGTTGGTCATTTCACTGGGAAAAAGGTTTTGACGGTCTAACCCATCTATGCCTCTCATCATTTTATACACTTCTATCAAGTCTCCCCCTCACCCTCTGATGTTCCAGGGAAAACAATCCAAGTCTGTCCAACGTCTCCCTTTAGTGAAGCCCTATAATCCAGGCATGGACACATGTAAAATTAAATCCGGTTTGATGTGTCAGTGGAAACACTTTGTTCATGTGCACTTGATACATGAAGCCTTTAAACATAAATTAATCCGGAGTAATCAATACAGTGTGGAAACTTACTTGGCACTAATTAATTTTCAATGGTTGATCAAAGCTTCTTATGATTGTTTTTTAATTTATTTGTGAATGTG
Source organism: Malacoraja senta (assembly GCA_038087875.1). Lineage (NCBI taxonomy): Eukaryota > Metazoa > Chordata > Chondrichthyes > Rajiformes > Rajidae > Malacoraja > Malacoraja senta. The sequence continues at coordinate 81,675,841 of CM075977.1, read as the reverse complement.
GAGATTTCTGACAGGAACCACAGAAACATTAAGGGCTGAAGTGCCTGTTCCTGTGCTATACTTCTATGTTCTATGCCTTGCCCATATAAGCAAGAAATTGCAGAGAATTGTGGATACAGCCCAGACAATCACACAATCCAGCCCTTCCATTGATACCATTTACATTTCATGCTGCCTCGGCAAGACCACCAGCATAATCAAGGACGAATCACACCCCTCTCCCATCAGGCAAGAGGTACAGAAGTGTGAAAATGCACACCTCCAGATTCAGCAACAGTTTCTTCCAGCTGTTATCAGGTAACTGAATCATCCTACCAACAACTAGAGAGCGGTCCTGAGCTGCCATCTACCTCACTGGAGACCCTTGACAATCTTTAATCAGACCTTACTATACTTTATCTTGCACTAAACATTATTTACATTGTTCCCTTTATCACGTATCTATACACTGTGGACAGCTCGTTTGTAATCATGTATAGTCTTTCCGGGAATATAGACGGACTGGTTAGCACACAACAAAAGCTTTTCACTGTACCTCAGCACACATGACAATAAACTAAACTAAACTGTCTAATTTCATCTAAACCATAGCAATTGTGTCTGATTCTATCACTTTCTATCAAGGTGCATTCCAGATATTAACAATATAAAAATAAATCACCTTTCAGATCCTCTTTAAAACCAATTCTTCTCAATTTATGCCCTCTTGTATTTGAAACATGTTTCTCAGGAAAAAGATCCTGACTAATCTACCCCATTAATCATCTTCATGGGTTTCGAGTGACATGTTGAGACTGGGTCAAGAGAACAAATATTCTTACTCCGACAGAAATCAGGGAACCAGAAAAGTTTTCAATCAACAGTCATCATTACTGACACCAGAGAGTCATAGTCGTACAGTGTGGAAACAGGCCCTCTGGCCCAACTTGCCCACATCGGCCACCATGTCCCATCTACACAAGTCCCACCTCCCTCTGATATCCATGTACCTGTCTAATTGCTTCTTAAATGTGTGATAGTCCCTGCCTCAACGACCTCCTCTGGCAGCTTGTTCCATACCTCCGGCAGCTTGTTCCATACCTCCGGCAGCTCGATCCATACCTCCGGCAGCTCGTTCCATACACCAGACACAGAGAATGTGCAAACTCCACACAAGCAGCTCCTGAGGTCATGATCGAGCCATGGGTGTCCTGTGCTGGGAGGCAGCTGCTCTCCCAGCGGCGCCACCGTACCGCTACTTATTATTGCAGTTTATTGTCACATGTACAGAGATACAGTGAAACTCTTTCTTTTGTATGCTTTCCTGTTGGAAAAAACATCCATATGTAATTACAATCAAAAATCACACAGAAAATTAAAAGAGAAAGAAAACAGATTGTTGCAGCTACAGAGACAGTGCAGATGAAAAAAATGGGCAAGGTCCGCAACGAGGTAGATTGGGGAAATTGGGGTAATTGGGAATACATTCCTTAGCATGTGAGAAGCACGTTGAAAAGTCTGATAACAGTAGGGAAGAAGCTGTTCTGGAATCTGGCGGTGCGTGCTTTCAAGCTTTTACATCTTCTGTCTATCAGGAGAGGAGAAAAGAGGGAATGACCAGGGTGTGAATGGTCTATTGGTTAGAACAAATTTACATTGGTTAGAACCATTTTTAGAAATGGTGAGAACTGGCACAGTGGCACCGCGGTAGAGTTGCTGCCTTAAGGGGCTGTCCCACTGCGGCGACCTAATCCGCGAGTTCTGGCGACTTTTCCCTCGACTCATACTCGACACGAGGTCCTAGGAGGTCTTTGCAACTTTCCTTCCTGCTCGAGAGTAGTCCCCGCTTACGCGAGTCCTCAGCTAGGTCGCGGCGTATTTTTCAACATGTAAAAAAAGGTCGCCATGGAAAAAATCGATACTTTTTTTACTCGTAGGTTTAGTCGAAGTGGGTCGTAAAAGGTCGCCATGTTATTCTTAGGTAATCGAGGGTAGTCGGAGGTAATCGGAGGTAATCGAAGGTAGTCAAAGGTAGTCATAGATAGTCTTCAACATAGTCGAAGGGAGATCGAAGGGAGGTCGAAGGAGATCGAAAGACGTCGTCTTCACTCTCCACTATTCAGTGTCCAATTTTCCTGAAGCTAGTCGAAGCTAGTCTTCAACATAGTCGAAGGAGGTCGAAGGAGGTCTTCTACATAGTCGAAGGAGGTCTTCAACATGACACTTTTTCAAACTCTCCTAAACTCTTCTAAACTCGCCAATTAGGTCGCCGCAGTGGGACAGCCCCTTTACCATCAGGTTCGATCCTGACTCCAGGTGCTGCCTGTACGGAGCTTGTACGTTCTCGCCTTGACTACGTGAGTTTTACCCCACACTCCAAAGAGAACAGGTTTCAAGGTTAATTGACTGTTGAAGATTGTAAATTGTCCCTAGTGTGTGGGACAATGCTAGTGTATGGGGATCGCTGGTCAGTGCGGATTCGGTGAGCTGACGGCCTGCTTCCATGCTGTATTTCTAAACTAAACTAAACTAAAATGAAACAAGTGGATTGTATCGTAAAATTGTCCCTAATGTGCATGATAGCGTTAGTGACATTCCCTTTGGCTTTGAGTAATGAATGTACCCCAGGCAGTGAAGAAAGCTAATGGCATGTTGGCCTTCATTGCGAGAGGATTTGAGTTTAGGAGCAAGGAGATCCTTCTGCAGTTGTACAAGTACCTGGTGAGACCACACCTGGAGTATTGTGCGCAGTTTTGGAATCCCAACTTGAGGAAGGACATTATTGCTATTGAGGGAGTGCAGCGTAGGTTCACCAGGTTAATTCCCAGGATGGGGGGACTGACATATGATGAAAGAATAGGTCGACTGGGCTTGTATTCACTGGAATTTAGAATGATGAGAGGGGATCTTATGGAAACATATAACATTCTTAAAGGATTGAACAAGCTAGATGCAAGAAAAATGTTCCCGATGTTGGGAGAGTCCAGAACCAGGGGTCACAGTTTAAGAATAAGGGGTAGGCCATTTAGGACTGAGATGACAAAAAACTTTTTCACCCAGAGAGTTGTGAATCTGTGGAATTCTCTGCCACAGAAGGCAGTGGAGGCCAATTCACTGGATGTTTTCAAGAGAGAGTTAGATTTAGCTCTTAGGGCTGAAGGAATCAAGGGATATGGGTGAAAGGCAGGAATGGGGTACTGATATTAGATGATCAACCATGATCATATTGAATGGCGGTGATGGATTGAAGGGCTGAATGGCCAACTCCTGCACCTATTTTTCTATGTTTCTATGTAGCGGATCGTCACGGACATGGTGGGCCGAAGGGCTTGTTTCCACGCAGTATCTCTAAACTAAACTAAATCTAAAACTAAATTGAGAGAAAATTAAACAAGTTCCAGTAACTAAATCCGTTTTCCATTGAGTTGAAGATAAAATAATTCATTTGATTTTGCATTTGCTTTCGTGGACAATGCTAGTGAGTGACTCATTTAGTGAGAAGCTGCCTTGGTCAGTGACCATTAAGTGATGTTAATGGACAGAGTGCTGGTCTGATTAATATTTGAGCAGCCAGCATTCTCAGGGTCTTATGGATATGATGAAGCCTCTTCCATATTGAAACTGAGTTAGTGCAAGCCAGCACTCAGTTATCACAGCTATCTTGATACAAATTGCCAACTCCTAAAGCAGCTGGGAGAGGTTGAGCGGGCTAGGAATTTATTCTTTGCAGCGCAGGAGGATGGGGGGGTGAAAAATGGGGGGGGGAAAGATTTAATAGGAACCTGAGGGGTAATTTTTTTTAGACCAAGGGTGGTGAGTGTATGGAACGAGCTGCTGGAGGAGGTAGTTGAGGCAGGTACTATCATAACATTTAAGAGACATTTGGACAGGTAAATGGGGACATGGTATGGATGGATGTACACCAAATACAGGCAGGTGAGATTAGTGTAGGTGTTGGTCGGCGGAGGCAAGTCGGACCGAAGGGCCTGTTTTCATGCTGTGTGACTCTAAGACTCTAAGGTCAATGATTCAATGGTTCTTTATTATCACATGTACCAAGGTACAGTTAAATTTGTCTTTTGCATACAGTTCGATAAATGATCACTATACATAAATACAATCCCAGATTAAGCAGAAAGTGTATATTAGAGTTTAGACAGTAATGGGCCAAGGATGGGCAGGTGGGACTAGTGTAGATGGGGCATTTTGGTTGCTGTGGGCAAGTTGGGCCGAAGGGCCAGTTTCCACGCTGTGACTATAACTGGAACAGTATTACATTGAATCACTTGTTTGGATGAGATAATAACATAGTAAACATGCGAAGGATTCCGGGAAGATGAATCCATTAAGGGCAGCAAATAAAAGAGGCAAACTCACTCTGCCAAAGGCCTTGATAGCATCCACAGAGAGTAGCAAAGTATCGAGATGAATGATGTTCAATACTGCAGATGCTTTAAATTATTCCCTCTGCACCTTACTGCAATTAAATCAATCAGCCCCTCGCTAGTGAAATTTCAAGCTGTAAAACCTGACCTTCAGTTTTAGTGGGATTGAACTTCTGTCTCCCCCTCATCATCAACAGCAACCTCTGAAAGTAATGTGTATATATATATATATATATATCTGAGATCTATATCCCGTTCTCTGCATCTTTTGTAGAAGCAAGGAACTGCAGATGCTTTTTACAAAAATAAAGGACACAAAGTGCTGGAGTAACAGCGGGTCAGGCAGTATCTCGGGAGAATGTGGATAGGTGACATTTCTGGATAGGGACCTTTCTTCAGACTAATTGTAGTGGAGTGAGGAGGGAGGGGGAGTAGAAAACTTCAGAAAGTTTCTTAACTGACACCTCACCTAACTATGTTCTGCAGGGATGCTGCCTGACCCGTTGAGTTACTCCAGCACTTTGTGTTTTTCTCTATACCTTTTCCTTTCTACGTGTTGTACTTGAATTTGCTTTGATGAGACCACCAGAAATGATGAATAGTTTTGTCATATTTCTATATGAGCACAAGAAACGGAACTAATTTAGTTCACTCCAGCATCCCTGGAGAACATGGATAGGTGACGTTTCAGGTTGGGACCCTTCTTCAGGCTGATTGCAGTCTTCTAGTTTTTTTTCCACCCACCCCTGCACCCCACTGCTGTGTCTCTGTACCTTTTTAGTTTAGTTTACTTTCGAGATACAACGCGGAAACATGCCCTTCAGTCCACCGAGTCCACACCGACCAGCGATCCGCACACACTAACAACATCCTGCACAATAGGGACAATTTACAAGTATACCAAGCCGATTAATCTACTAACCTGTACGTCTTTGGAGTGTGGGAGCAAACAGGAGCACCCGGGGAAAAGCCATGCAGGTCACAGGGAGAACGTAGGTACTCCATACAGACAGCACCCGTAGTCAGGATGAACCCTGGTCTCTGGCGCTGTTAGGCAGCAACTCCACCGCTGCGCCACCTTACCTGTGGTAATACATTAACCAAACCAAGCCAAACCCAACCATTCACCCACGCATCTCTGCTATGCTGCATCTCTGCTCTGCTTGTCAGTAAAGACCGTGCCTGATCTTTTACACCCTCCTGCTGTATTTTCACAATCGCTGGTGGTGGAGGGGAGACCTGATGAACGTATAACAAATTAGGAGATGCACAGATGGGGTAAAAAAATTCAGAACCTTTTTCCCCAGGGTGGAAATGTCAAAGGCAAGAGGGCAGTAAGTTCAGAGTGGGAAAGTTTAAAGGGGATGTGGAGAGCAAGTTTATTTGTTACACAGAGTGGCGGATGCCTGGAACCCGCTGCCAAGGGTGGTGCTGGAAGCAGATACAATAATTGCATTTAAGAGGCTTTAGGTAGGTACATGGGTGTGAAGAGCTGAAAGAGAAACAAACTGCATAGATATAGAACAGTACAGCACATGAACAGGCCCTTCGGCCCACAATATCTGTGCCGAACATGATGCCAAAATCAACTCTTATCTGCTTGCTCATAATCTATTCCCTGCATATCCACATGCCTATCTAACAGCAGAGGAGATTCGTTTAATTTCATACAGTCATTGTGGGCCAATGGGCCTGTTCCTGTGCTGTACTGTTTCATATCCTATGCTCTATGGGGACCGATCAGATCGCTAATTGTCACAGGTGACAATGCAGGTAAGTTACCAAACTTCGAAGTCCACTTGTGTCTGAGAAATTAAACCCTTCTGTGACAGCTCTCCCTTCCCAGTCTATCTGAAGTATTTACTATTTTTAACAACAACACATATATTGTAAAGCCTACTGGACACACAGTAAATACTTTTCGCCGCAACCAGGGGATTGGGTGGAGCAGACACTTGGGACACTGGCTACATACTCAGGACCAACCAGTGTGTAAGAAATTCACCCACACACTGCATAGAATCCAAGTCTGTACAACCTCATCTTGTAGCTAATACAAGCACACTCGACATATAATAGACAACTTATGTAAACTCGCACATACTTAAGCAATTGTTTAACCAACTGCTTTAATTCCAAGTTGTACGCCTGGGCTGTTTTCCCAAGCCTGTCAGCAGTTATCATGGATGCTTCCTCCGTGGTCTCCCTTGGTCTCCATGTCAGAGCTCCCCCGTGGTCTCTGTGTTGGAGCTCCCCCACGCTCTCTGTGTCAGAGGTCCAAGCTGGTCTCCCACTGTTACTGCACAGTACGAATTGTAAATATAAACGCACGCAGTACCACTTCAGCTTGTGACTCACGCAACATCTGACTTACACATGGGTCCATGGGATTTAACCCTTACATAGTTGAGGTGCGTCGGTACTGTATCATCAACTGGACATTATTCATGTCATAATCATACCGCTCGGTAACAGCCCCTTTGGCCCAACCCGTCCATGCCATCCAAGTTGCCCCGTCGAAGCCAGTCCCATTTTCCCACCTTTGACCCATATCCCTCTAAACCTTTCCTATCCATGTAACTGCCAAGTCATTTAAGGAAATATCAAAATATTTTTTTGCATCTAGAAAATGCTGTAAATTCTCAGCAGATAAGGCAGCAGATGGAAAGAAACAAGACATAACGTTTTAGGTTGATGACTTTTCATCAAAATCTGACAGAAATTAATATTGACATTACAAGACATGGTCAAAGTAGGAAAGGGAGGGAAATCAGTCACAACGGAATATTTATGACCTTTACCATGTAAGGACAAATGAAAACTCGGGTTCCACTTTATTGAATATAGAAGATAGAACGGAACATAGGGAGTGACCGGGGTGAGACTCATCCTTGAATATGCTTCACTGCCTCAACAAGGCCAGCAGCATAATCAAGGACCAGTCACTCCCTCATCTCCCATCAGGGAAGAAGTACAGAAGTATGAAAACGCACACCTCCAGATTCAGAGAGTTTCTTCCCAGCTGTTATCAGGCATCTGAACCATCCTATCAACAACTAGAGAGCGGTCCTGAGCTACTATCTACCTCATTGCAGACCCTCGGTCTATCATTACTCTGACTTTACTGGACTTTATCTTGCACTAAACTTAAGTCCCTTGATCCTGTATCTGTACACTGCGGATGGCTTGATTGTAATCATGTATAGTCTTCCTGCTGACTGGCTAGCATGCAACAAAAGTTTTCACTGTACCTCGGTACATCGTGACAATAAACTAAACTAAACTAATAGTTTCCTCTACCTTTTAAAATAAAAATCCAGTTCCATTTTATAGAATATAGAATACTACATGAGAGACAAGGAACAGCATAGAACATAGAACAGTACAGCACAAGAACAGGTCTTTGGCTGATAATTCCTGTGCCAAACTTGATGCCAAGACCAACTCTTAACTGCCTACACATAATCCATATCCTTCCATTCCTTGCATATCCATTTGCCTCAAACGCGATTATCGTATCTGACTACACAACCCTCCCTGGCAGCACGTTCCAGGCACCCACCATTCTCTGTGTAAAAAACTTGCCCCGAACATCTCCTGTAAACTTCGCCCCTTTCACCTTAAAGTTGCTGCTGCAGTCTTTGACATTTCCACCCTGGGAGAAAGATTCTGATTGTCTGTCTACTATACCTATGCCTCTCATCATTTTATCTTTTCCCAGGTCAACCCTCAGCCTTCATCTTTCCAGGGAAACTAATCCAAGTCTGTCTAACCTCTCCCTGTATCTAATACCCCCTAACCCAGGCAGCATTCTGGTGAATCCCCTCTGCACACACTCTAGCGCCTCCACATCCTTCCAGTATAGGGGCAGCTCGAACTGCATGCAGTACTCTTAACGCAGGCTAACCAAAGTGCGATACAGCTCCAATATGACCTGCTGACTCTCATACTCAATACCCCGACCGATGAAGATGAGCATACTACACACTTTCTTTACCACTTTATCTACATGCGTTACTACTTTCAGGGTGCTGTGGACTTTGGAGCTATAGAACTGCAAGTGCTGGAATGAAGCTCAAGGAACAACACCTCTTCTTCTGACCAGATACGTTACAGTCTGGTCCACTCAACACTGATTCCAAGAGGCGGCATGATGGTGCAGCGGTAGAGTTGCTGACTTACACCGCCAGAGACTCAGGTTCGATCCTGACCACGGGTGCTGTCTGTACGGAGTTTGTACGTTCTCCCTGTGATCGCGCGGGATTTTTCCCGGGTGCTCCAGTTTCAATAGACAATAGGTGCAGGAGTAGACCATTCGGCCCTTCAAGCCAGTACCGCCATTCAATGTGATGATGGCTGATCATCCACAATCAGTACCCCGTTCCTGCCTTCTCCCCATATCCCCTGAATCCGCTATCTTCAAGAGCCCTCCCACATTCCAAAGATGTACAGGTTCGTAGGTTAATTGACTTCAGTAAAGATTGTAAATTGTCCCTAGTGTGTAGCATAATGCTAGTGTACGAGGTGATCGCTGGTCGGCGCGGACTCAGTGGCTGAAGGACCTGTTTCCATGCTGCATCTCTAAAGTCTAAAGTGAAGTCTAAAGTCCAGGGATAATGCTCTCCATGTTTACATCTGCTGTAGACCACAGGTTGGTTGTTTATGGGTTCCTAAATTACCCCTTCTTTATTCACTCCCTTTATCCCTTTGCCACCAACTACGTGAAGTCTATCTTTTAAAATTCAAGTGGAACACGGATATTTATTTGAAAAGAGTTTCTATGAGGAGAGTGGGAGAGCAGCACTTGGTGGATAGATCTTTCAAAGGGCTGGAGCAGAGGCAATGGGCCAAATGGTCTGCTGTTTTGCAATATTCAATGAATCTCTGCGAATGGGAAGAACAATTTCAAAAGGAAGGCAGGGCAGGTTAGTTACCTGAAATTGGTAACTAATTACTGTTGGTCATCCGGTTAGGCTGTAAGCAGAATATGAAGTGCTGTTCCAATCCAGTTTATGTGTGCCCTCACTGTGGCAATGGAGGAGGCCCAGGACAGAAAGGTCAGTGTGGGAATCGGAAGGGGAGTTCGAATGGTTAGTAACCGGGAGATCCAATAGGCCTTGGCGAATTGAGCGCAAGTGTTCAGCGAAGTGCACAGACTTATGTTTAAGTAGCTGTAAAAAGCAACCACCAGCCTGTGCGGAATATGTTTCTCATTGATGGTTCCCCATCTTAAAATAAAATGACACACTGGCTAACTATTTGGATTGTCCCCTTGAGAGTGCCGGCCATTTAAACTCAAACCAGTCAATGTTATTTTCATGCAGAATGCTTATTTGGATTAACACTTAAAGGAGAATATTTCGCCTTAGGCAGTACAGTGGCGCATAAAACATTTGGCAAGGACATAAGGGACTGCAGATGCTGGCGGACGAATTGGTCACAACACGATTTTGATCGGAAATTAGAAAACCACTTAACAGTTGCTTTGGAAATTGACAAGCAGAAAAAAAGCTGCCTCGAGGAAAACATGTTTCCAGGTAACTTGATGTTGGTATTTAAGAAGGAACTGCAGATGCTGGAAAATCGAAGGTAGACAAAAGTGCTGGAGAAACTCAGCGGGTGCAGCATCATCTATGGAGCGAAGGAAATAGGCAACGTTTCGGGCCGAAACGTTGCCTATTTCCTTCGCTCCATAGATGTTGCTGCACCCACTGAGTTTCTTCAGCACTTTTGTCTAACTTGATGTTGGTATGCAGGTATGTAGTTCATTGAAAATGGCATCACAGGTAGATAGGGTGGACAAAAAGGCTTTTGGCATATTGGTCATCAACAGTCAGAGTATTGAGTATAGAAGTTGAGACGTCATGTTGCAGTGATATAAGACGTTGGTGAGGCCACCTTTAGAGAATCGTGTTCACTTTTGGGCACCATGTTATAGGAAAGATGCCAAGCTGGAAGATTTATGAGGTTATTTCCAAGGCTCGAAGGCCTGAGCTACAGGGAGAGGTTGAGCAGGCTGGGTCTCTATTCCTGGAACGCAGAAAGATGAGGGGTGATCTTTTAGAGGTGTACAAGATCATGAGAGAAATAGGAACCTGAGGAGCAAATTTTTTACACAAAGAGTTGTGGGTGTATGGAACAAGCTGCCGGAGGAGGAGGTAGTTGAGGAAGGTACGATCGGAACGTTTAAAAAACTTTTAGACGTACATGGATTGGACAGGTTTAGAGGGATATGGGCCAAATGTATGCAGGTGGAACTAGTGTAGATGGAACATGTTAGTCAGTGTGGGCAAGTTGGCCCAAAGGCTCCATGCTGTAGACTCTCTGTGGCTATGTCTCTACGTAACCACCCCACAATAATCTGACACCATTCTGTCTTATGATCACAGTCTGCCAGTTTCACCACGGGATGCCATTGTAATTAACAAGCACGCTCTTCCATTGACACTTGTGTAAGGATAAGCTACTTAACAATTTAACATACAGCCTTTAGTATTTTTAGGTTGTAGTAACAAAAATAAACTTGTAGCTCTTAAAAAGCGCTTTATTTTTTAAACTCCCGCAGGGAAAAAAATTATTGTGAATCTGAATCCAGAACCAGGGGCCACAGTTTAAGAATAAGGGGTAGGCCATTTAGAACAGAGATGAGGAAACACTTTTTCACACAGAGAGTTGTGAATCTGTGGAATTCTCTGCCTCAGAAGGCAGTGGAGGCCGATTCTCGGGATGCTTTCAAGAGTTAGATAGAGCTCTTAAAGATAGCAGAGTCAGGAGATATGGTGAGAAGGCAGGAACGGGGTACTGAATGTGGATGCTCAGCCATGATCACAGTGAATGACGGTGCTAGCTCGAAGGGCCGAATGGCTTATTCATGCACCTATTGTCTACTAGACTAAGTGGGACCCGTTGGGTCCCATTCTCACACGGGAGGCCTGGTGTCCCAACGCAATATTCCACCACTCACCCATAGCCCTCAACTGCGCAGGCGCAGCTGACTCATGGCTTTCTGGACTCACTCACTGACTCACGGCTTTCTGGACACTCACGGCTTTCTGGACTCACTCACGGCTTTCTGGACTCACTCACTGACTCACGGCTTTCTGGACACACTCAAGACTTTCTGGACACACTCACGGCTTTCTGGACACACTCACGGCTTTCTGGACACACTCACGGCTTTCTGGACACACTCACGGCTTTCTGGACACTCACTCACGCATGGCTCCTGGAGCCACAATTCACTCAGGCACGGCTCCTGGAGCCACAGTTCACTCACGCACGGCTGCTGGACTCGAGTTTCACTCACGGCTTCCGGGCCGGGCTGCCGGGCTTCCGGGCTTCCTGACTGACGCCCAACTTCTGGACTCACGCCCGGCCTCCGGGCTTTATTCTCCTCGTCCCCGGAAGGGGCGTTACCTTCATGGTGACTGACAGGCGAGAAGACCAATCTGGTGATCACACGATTATTTAAACCTTCATAACTTTTCTATGATTTCACCGATCGGAACAAAGCTTGGTGTGCTTGGAGCAGAGGAGAACGATGAGTAAGGTGGCGAAAAAATCCCACTGATATAGTGTAGCATTTTTGCACAAATTTAATTACAACGCAGACCGGAAGTGATCAAGATGAGAGTTTTAGTATAGATTGTCTATTGAAACTCTTTAGCACCGATCCCCTATTTTTCCATTGGCATAACTGTTTTGATAACACAATTTTCTATAACACTTGATTTCTTCGGCATGCTATTGTCACGTTGCAGCAGAATTACTTGCATTCTCCCTCCCAAATTCAATGAGGAACCCTGGGAGCATTCAATGCGGAACAGTTGCTTGACAGAATGGTGAAAGAGAAGGGCTAGAGGACCATATTTAGTTTAAAGTTTACTTTAGAGATACAGCGTGGAAACAGGCCCTTCGGCCCACCGAGCCCGCAATCACCGTAAACTGCGTGTAGAAAGGAATTGCAGATGCTGGTTTATACCGAAGATAGACACAAAGTGCTGGAGTATCTCAGCAGGTCAGGCAGCACCTCTGGAGAAAAAGGATGGGTGACGTTTTGGGTCCAGACCCTTCTTCTCCATACACTAGTTCTATGCTACACACTAGGGTCAATTTACAAAGGCCAATTAACTTACAAACCTGCAACTCTTTGGCGTGTGGGAGGAAAACAGAGCACACAGAGAAAACCCACGAGGTCAGAGGGAGAACATACAAACTCCATACAGACAGCACCCATAATCGGGATGAACCCAGGTTTCTGGCGCTGTGAGGCAGTAACTCTACTGCTGAGCCACTGAGTCTTGAGGACATTTTCAGATTTCTGAAATGAATTGATCATTTCTAAGCAGGCAACGAGTTAAAGTATCGTGGAGGAAACTCACACTATCACATGCAAACTCCATACAGGCAACACCCATAGTCCGGATCGAACCGAGGTCTCTGGCGCTGTAAGGCAGCAACTCTACAGCTGCGCCACCGTGCCACCCCATGTGAAACAGAGATGGGAGGAAGAAGCAGTGGTGTATCCATCATCTTCACTGAAGTTTAGAAGGATGAGGGGGGATCTCATTGACACAGACCGAATAGTGAAAGGTGCGGATAGATCCGGATAGGTATACAACAATGATCCCAGGGGCGAGTGTGTCAATGTATGAGGAGCATTTGATGGCTCTGGGCCTGTACTCAATGGAGTTTAGAACAATGAGGGATAATCTCTTTAAACCTACCGATTAATAAAGGCCTAGATAGGATGGATGTGGAGAGGATGTTTCCACTGGTGGGAGAGTCTAGGACCAGAGGCCATAGCCTCAGAATAAAAGGACGTACCTTTGGAAAGGAGACGAGGGATTTCTTTCGTCAGAGGGTGGTGAAACTGTAGAATTCATTTCCACGGACGGCTGTGGAGGCCCAAGTCAATGGGTATTTTTAAGGCAAAGATTGACAGATTCTTGATTAGTACGGGTGTCAGGGGTTATGGGGAGAAAGCAGGAGAATGGGGTTGAGAGGGAAAGATAGATCAGCCATGAGTGAATGGCAGAGTAGACTTGTTGGGCCGAATGGCCTAATTCTGCTCCTTGACCTTATGAACTTTATGAGCATTCACATACTTGAGGCCTTTTGAAACCTCTCTGCCAGTTACAGGGCAGGTGATAAATATAATGTACAGTACTCACCATCCTCCCTCTGGTATTGCAGCATGAACATGCAGCCTTACATTAATTCTTGTTAGCCATCAGTAAAGTCTTTAGCAGCAATGGTACTCATAGAAGAGCGTTACTTTACATCCATCAATTGAACTAAGTATTCACGTGCAAAATCAGTCACAATGTCATAAGCAATGGTTTGACTCAACAAAACATCCCTTCAGTCGGGAGGGATATTCCTTCTTGGTTGTAGTGACAGTGGTTATACAGCAGCATATACAGGTCAATGCTTCCTGAACTCAGTCAAACCTCTACACAACGAATCGCAGTTGACCAAAAAAATATATAAAGTGCTGGAGTAACTCAGCGGGTCAGGCAGCATCTCTGGAGCACATGGATAGGTGACGTTTTAGGTCGAGACACTTCTTCAGACTGATTGCCTGAATCCAGATGGAGGACATGGAAGAGATGAAGGGGATGGGGGGGGGGGGCGGGGGATGAGGAAGAAAAGGAGGGGGTAGGGGTTGTTCGTAGGTGAGTTACTAAAATTGGAGAATTCAATGTTCTTCCGTTAGGCTGTAAGCTACCCAAGCAGAATATGAGGTGTTGTTCCTTCAATTTGTCTGGCAACGGAGGAGGTTCAGGACAGAAAGGTCAGTGTGGGAATGGGAAGGGGAGTTAAAATGGTTCGCGACCGTGAGATCCAGAAGGCCTTGGAGGACCAAGCGTAAGTATTTGACGAAACAGTCGCTGAGTCTACGCTTGGTCTCGCTGATATAAAGGAGGCCACATTAGGAGCACTGTATGCAGTAGATGAGGTTAGAGGCGGTACCCCTGGACCTTTGTCTCACCTGGAAGGACTCCTGGATGTCCCTGGATGGATGTGAGGGAGGAGCTGTAGGGTCAGATGTGACATCTCCTGCAGTTGCAAGGGAAAGTACCTGGGGAGAGGATAGTTTGGATGGGAAGGGATGAGTGAAACAAGGAATTGTGGAGGGAGTGGTCTCTGCTGAAGGCAGAAAAAGGTGGGGACAGGAAGATGTGACAGGTGGTGGGATCACATTGGTGGTAGCGGCAATGTTGGAGGATGATGTGTTGGCTGCGGCGGCTGATCGGATGAAAGATAAGGACCAGGGGAATATCCTTGTTCCGTCTGGGCAAGGGAGAACAAGAGCAGCGGAACACAGAGGACACACTGGTGACGGATCCATCCATGACAGCGGGGAAACCATGTTTGCTAAAGAACAATGACATCTCGGATGTCCTAGAATGGAAAACCTCATCTTTGGAGCAGATGCAGCGGAGACGGAGAAATTGAGAGCAGGGAATAGCATCTTTGAAAGAGGCAGAGTGGGAGGAGGTGTCGTCCAAATAACTATGGGAGTAGGTGGATTTGTAGTAGATGTCAATCAAGAGATGGTCCCCTGTGATGGAGACAGAGAGATCATGAAAGGGGAGAGAGGTATCAGATAGTCCAAGTGGTGGAAGTTAGTAGTAAAGCTAATGAAATCAAGGAGTTCTGCAGGGGTGCATGAGTTCTGCAGGGGTGCAGGAGTTCTGCAGGGGTGCAGGAGTTCTGCAGGGGTGCAGGAGTTCTGCAGGGGTGCAGGAGTTCTGCAGGGGTGCAGGAGGCAGAAGTGATGCAGTCGTCGATGTAGCCAGGAAAGAGTTGGGGGTTGTGCCAGTGTACATATTCACCTATCACTAGCCTGGCCTTGTCATGCCACCACCTCTCTTCCAGCACTCTTCCCCCTCCCCTCCCCCACCCCCCATCCCCTCCACAATCAGTCTGAAGAAGGTGCCTGACCCAAAATGTCACCCATCCATCTTCTCCAGAGATGCTACTTGACCCGCTGAATTAGTCCAGCACTTTGTGTCCTTTTTTCCAAACCAGCATCTGCAGTTCCTTGTGGCTCTTCACATCTAGATTGTTCATTGGGTTGGGCTCTGATCTTTGTTAAAAAGATGAACTTTGCTAAAATAAATTCTCCATTTACCTTTATTCATTCATACATAAGGATAGGGGCCAAACACAGGCAGGTGAGACTAGGATAGATATGGCATGTTGGTTGCCATGGGCAAGTTGGCCTGTCCCCAATGCTGTATAACTATTTGATTGTACGACACATATTCATGTTCTTAATGAATTAGCATCAGATGAATGTGCACTTAAGTTATTTTCTTTTTTTATTTTATTGTTATTTAAATCTATTTTAATTTTTAACAAATATCTCTGATCATCAGAGTGGGACCTAGTTTCCACTACCTGACATTTAGCAAATGATCCTGGAACAGTCTGCTTCACTGAATGGACACATTAACAAGGCGTCATTGACGATGATGTTGCCCAGTCTGGAAGGCCTGAGCTCTCGGGAGAAGTTGAGTAGGCTGGAACTTTATTCCTTGGAGTGCAGGAGGATGAGGGGTGATCTTATGTAGGTGCACAAAATCATGAGAGGAATAGATCGGGTAGACGCACAGAATCTTTTACCCAGAGTAGGGGAATCGAGGACCAGAGGACATAGGTTTAAGGTGAGGGGGGACAGATTTAATAGGAACCTGAGGGGTAATTTTTTTTAGACAGCGGGAGGTAAGCTGCTAAAGGAGGTCGTTGAGGCAAGTACTATCACAAAAATCTTTTGACAGGTACACAGATAAGATAGGTTTAGAGGGATGTGGGCAGGTAGGTGGGTCTAGTGTAGATGGGACCTTTCGATCTGCATGGGCAGATTGGGTCAATGGGCCGGTTTTTACACTGTATGACTCTATGACTCCAAGGGAAAGATATGTCTTTTAGAAGTGTTACAATGGTAGAGTTGCTGCCTTACAGCGCCAGGGACACGGGTTCGATCCTGACAATGGGTGCTGTCTGTACGGAGTTTGTACATTCTCCCTGTGACCGAGTGAGTTTTCCCCTGGTGCTCCAGTTTCCTCCCACTTTCCAAAGATTTGTAGGTTAATTGGCCTCTGTAAATTGTAAATTGTCCCTTGTTTGTAGGATAGTGCTAGTATACAGAGTGATCACTGGTCGGCAAGGACTCGGTGGGCCGAAGGTTCTGTTTCCATGTCGTTGCTCTAGTCTAAAGTCTAAAGTGTCAATGGTGTGGACTGGTGTAACAGTGCATTAACTGAGTGGGAGGAAGTTTCAATCTAAAAGCATTTCAAGGTTGCACTCTCTAATGCGATTGCAGTAATTGCTCTTATCGGGATATATTTTCATCCATCTCGCCCACAGAGTAAATTGCAATGTGGAACATATCACTTCATATGCAATCAGAACTAGCATGTGCGGTCCAAAATCATTTTCCGTGATACATCGCCATCACATTCTAAAGTGTTTTGTTGTTTTAGTTGTAGTTTTTGCGATACAGCCTGGAAACATGCCCTTCGGCCCGCTGAGTCCGTGCCGACCAATAATCACTACTCAACAGTACATTGAGTTCCACCTTTAATGTGGGGGGATCAAGGGGAAACCACTTCCTGGTCCCTACCTGGTCGGTGAGGCAGCCTTCTCTCCGGCTGCCCATTCGACCCGTCCTCGCGGCCTACCAGCGGGCGTGGAGCGGCGTGGAGCGGCGTTTCCTGGCGGGGACCGCACAGCACCCTCAGCTTCGGTGGCGGCACGGCGCTGGAGCGCTACTGTGCAGCGGAGCGGGCGATGCCTTGCCTGGGTCGCCGCGCTGGACCGACGCGCTGGAGCTCCGGTGAGCTGGACCGCCGAGCTCAACACCTCCGGGACTGGAGCGACCATTCGCGGGCGGCGGCGCCGACTCCAACACCGGGAGCCTTGAGCTCCAAGTCGGCGCGGCCTTGTCGGCTTCAGGTGCTGCGGACGCCTGCGGGAAATCGGCCGTTCCAGCCGTAGTTAAAGGTCTGTCTCACGAATCTGCGGTAATTGGCGGCGAAACGGGAAGAATCTGCCGCCATAGACCGCGCACTCGTGAGAAAGAACAATTCCCGGGCCGTGTGGCGGTGTTCCCAACACCGCGCGGTGCAAAAATAAAATCGACAATGTCGAAAACCAAATACTCACCGCACAACCTCCACCAGTGATGCACAAGTGCGCACGGCCGCTCGCACGGGCCGCCGCCAGTGTGGGTCGAGCGCCGTGCGTCAAACCTCCTCTGCCACAGCCTCCGCCAGTGACGCACGTGCCGCCGCCAGTGAGGCACGTGTGCTGCGCGGCCGCAGGCACAGCCACTGCTACAGCGCCGCGATCAGGATGGCCGCCGCCACAGCCGCCGCTGGTGAGTCACGTGCGGGGGGCCGACGTCATCGCAGTCGGCCCGCCCTTTTTTTACTTACCGCAAGCACGTGGGACCCGCCGTGTTTGAATTAACTCGGCCCCCGCGCAACATCCGTGCGGCGCTCCGGTGGATAGGCTCGACGCTCTCGCCGTTGCCGCGCGGTCCTCGCTACCGGCGACGCCGCGCTTCACCGCCGATGACCGCAAACAGGTAAGACACGGCCTTTACGGCCTCCGGTGAGGGATGCGGCCGTTCCAGGTGGCCCAGCTGCTGGAGGACTCTCCCGACGCCGGGGCTACATCACCCGGCGAGAACGGCCAGGATCATCGGGCCTCCGTAGAGGCAATAGCGGGGGCTTCATTTGGCCTGACTTTTTTTGGGTGAACTGGGGCTGGGGACTGGACATTGTGCCTTCCCCCACAATGGAAATCATTGTGGGGGGATGATTTTTGTATGTAATTGTTTGTAATTGTATTTGTTAGTCTGTGTTCAAGATGGCAGTCGGAGGGGAGAGTGGACGCTGGCGTTAAATTGCCGCTGCTCTCTCCTCAAATTGTGCTTCTGATTTTCTTTTTTTTGTGTTTTTGGAAGGAATTCTGTCCCTGATTTATGTATTGGTCTTTATAACCTATTTTTTTTAAATTCTGATTATATGTTTTCTATAAATCTCTGTATGGTGTCCTTGAGACCTCGGTATAAGGCGCCCGTAAATAAAATCCATTATTATTATTATTATTATCCTACACACTCGCGACAATTTACAGAATTTACCGAATTTACCAACTTACCGAAGCCAAATGACCAAACACCTGCACGCCTTTGGAATGTGGGAGGAAACCGGAGCATCCGGAGAAAACCCACACCTTCACAGGGAAAACCTGCAAACACTGTGGTGTGTAACAACAAAATCCCCATCGACTAACCTAAATATTCAATCCCTCTGTCTGTGGCACGCAGTGGGTGCAGTCTGTGTCATCCACTGAATACAGTACATTTACTTCCCCAGGATATTCCGACAGCACCTCCCAAAGCCATGACTCCACCACCTCGCAGGTCAAGGCACCAGGGGATGGAAGTGCCAACCACTGCGTATTTCCTCACATGTCACTCCTTGACTTGGAGACTTGAGAAGGATTCATATTTTAGACCTGGATTCCACACTCGCCCCTTCAAAGTGCTGGTATCAGTGTTTAGCAAGTTTACACCTCCAGTCTGAAGAATGGTCTCATAGACACATAGAAACATTGAAAATAGGCCACTCGGCCCTTCGAGCCAGCACCGCCATTCAATATGATCATAGCTGATCATCCAAAATCAGTACCTCATTCCTGCTTTTTCCCCATATCCCTTGATTCCATTAGCCCTAAGCACTAAATCTAACTCTCTCTTGAAAACATCCAGTGAATTGGCCTCCACTGCCTTCTGTGGCAGAGAATTCCACAGATTCACAACTTTCTGGGTGAAAACGTTTTTCCTCATCTTAGTCCTAAATGGGTAACCCCTTATTCTTAAACTGTGACCCCTGGTTCTGGACTCCCCCAACATTGGGAACATTTTTCCTGCATCTAGCCTGTCCAATCCCTTAAGAATTGTATATGCTTCTATTGGATTCCCTCTCATCCTTCTAAATTCCAGTGAATACAAGCCCAGTCAACCCATTCTTTCATCATATGACAGTCCTGCCATCCCGGGAATTAATCTGGTAAACCTATGCTACACTCCCTCAATAGCAAGAATGTCCTTCCTCAATTTCGAGACCATAACTGCACACAATATTCCAGGTGCGGCACCCAAATCATTTTACACATCGGGCTGGACCCTTGTACTGCAGTCCACACTCACGCGGCAGTAATCACCCAGCCCAATCACAACCCATCGTCCTACCAGCAGCCTGTACAAGTACAGGCTCTCAACTATCCCTGTCTCTCAAGAGGGGGGATTCACAGAGAATGGAAAATAGGAACCAGATGTTTAACCTCTTCATATGACATTGGCACAGTTGATAGAGCTTCTGCCTCACAGCACCAGAGACCCAGGTTAGATCCTGACCACGGGTGCTGTCTGTGCGGAGTGTGCACGTTCTCCCTGTGACCACGTGGGTTTCCTCCTACATCCCAGAGATGTGCAGGTTTGTGGGTTCATTGGCCTCTGTAAATTACCCCTTGTGTGTAGGGAGTGGATGAGAAAGTGGGATAACATAGAACCTATGCCAACGGGTGATGGATGGTCACCATCAATAATGCCTCTTAGATTTGTAACAGTATGGACACTTGGCTGATGCTAACTGTGCAATTAAGAGATGGAGCCAGTGCTCAATAAATACCACAGCTAGGACAGAGAATGGAAAATGTTATCATTACATGGATGGATATTAAGTAGGTCAAATATTCACCCATTTATCTAAAAGAATGCTGTGGTATTTTTCTCAAATTATCTTGCTGTTGAAGAGGTCCATGTGTTGTATAAGCACTCAGTTTAATATCAGTACAAAAGGGCAAGGTGTGTTAACGCGTTGACTGCCGAGTGAAGACTAGCTCCATCGTCTGCCGCACCCGTCAGCTGACCACCCAGATCGCCGTTGATTGATCGGCCCAGATCACGCCTGTTCACGCGAGAGCTCGAGCTCGACGAACGACGGTTCGAGATCAAAGTGGCTCTGCCACAAGATGGCGCCACACTGTGTCTTATTACCTCATCAGGACAAGCTCCCGCCTGCAGCGTTCCTGAGGCTGCAGCGTTCCTGAGGCTGCAGCGTTCCTGAGGCTGCAGCGTTCCTGAGGCTGCAGCATTCCTGAGGCTGCAGCGTTCCTGAGGCTGCAGCATTCCTGAGGCTGCAGCGTTCCTGAGGCTGCAGCGTTCCTGAGGCTGCAGCGTTCCTGAGGCTGCAGCGTTCCTGAGGCTGCAGCGTTCCTGAGGCTGCAGCGTTCCTGAGGCTGCAGCGTTCCTGAGGCTGCAGCGTTCCTGAGGCTGCAGCATTCCTGAGGCTGCAGCGTTCCTGAGGCTGATTATCAGCAAACTCTCCAAATTGCAATCTGTGGTCCTTGGTCATTCTACATCTGACACACAGCAAGCAGATGAATTTCCTTTGCTGCCGTGTTTCTTTCAGGTTGAAGCACAGTCTCAGGAACCAAAGTATTAACAACATTTAACCAAAGAATCATAACATATTATTTTTGCTTTTGGGTGACATTGCCCTGTGAGACAGGGGTATGGGCCACATGAACATACATGATCATACATGATCATACGTTTGTAAATTCCCACTACAGAGATAGTTGATGTAAAGTAACTATGTAAAGAAATAAAAAGCAACGGTAATGTAGCAGTGTGCCTGAAATACACTATAAACATTGTCAGGACAGAAGTTGAAGATGGAACAGATGAAGAACATTACCATTATGGATTATCATGGCTGGATCAATCTTTTAATTAGCTCTAAATAATATTTTGCCACTTTGAACAGCTATTAATTTATTCTGTAAAT
>CM075977.1:81633071-81654403 GCA_038087875.1 Malacoraja senta | reverse complement strand
GAAACTATTTTATCACACATTTTATTCAAAGATATGGTGGTACAAAAAAGGCTTTGGGCACATTGGCCATTCATCAGACAAACAGTATTGAGTATAGGAAGTTGGGAGTTCATGTTGCAGTTGTATAAGATGTTGGTGAGGCCTCATTTAGAGTATTGTGTTCAGTTTTGGGCACCGTCAAGCTGGAAATGGTATAGTGAAGATTTACCAAAGATGTTGCCAGGACAAGGGTGTAGCTGTAGGGGGAGATTGAGCAGTCTGGGACTCTATTCCCTGTCGTGCAGGAGGATGATGGATGATTTTATAGAGGTGCATAAAATCCTGAAAGGAATTCAGGGTGGACGCACAGAGTCTCTTGCCCAGAGTGGGGCAATCGAGAATAAGGGGGCATAGGTTTATGCTAAAGGTGGGGGGGGGGAAGGAACATTATAGGAATCTGAGGGGTAATCTTTTCAAGCAAAGGGTGGTGGGTGTATGGAACCAGCTGTCGGAGTAGTGTGTGTGCGTGTGTGACCCACGAAGATCCACCCGACCAGCAATCAACCCATTCACTACACACGAGGGACAATTTTACAACTTACCAATGTCGATTAAGCTACAACCTGCACGTCTTTGGAGTGTGGAGAACCGCAGCACCGGAGAAACCCACGGGGGTCACAGGGAGAACGAACAAACTCCATACAGACAGCACCCGTAGTGTGGATCAAATCCAGGTCGCTGGCGGTGTAAGGCAGTAACTCTACTGCTGTGCCACTGTGCCGTCCTTGAAATCTTTCTGGAGCCTTGGTTTCTGTCCTACCTCTTAACCCACTAGGGCCACCTACACCTGTGCTCCCTTTAAACATACTCTGTTCACTGGGGAATTTAAGTATCATGCACAAAATTGGGGTATTCATAGGAAACCACCCCAAATCCCTGAAAACCGGCCTGGCTCCTCGCAGGATTTCTTTTCATGATCTTATACACCTCTATAAACTCGCCCTTCATCCTCCTGCGCTCCAGAGAATAGAGTCTCAGACTCCTCACTCCCGACAGCCCCACCCCCCTCCTCTGCGACAGCCCCCCCTCGCTCTCTCCGATGGCCCCCCTCGCTGTCGACCCTCACCTGTGTACTCGACGGCCCCTCGTTCCACATCCATTCCTCCCAAAGTGAGACCCACCGCCACATCAATTTACACAAAATGTGGAACTGTTACACAATGTGCATAATAGACTCTTCAAACCAATGCCTTCTGCCCCATTCAAAAGCAAGACTTTTAACATTTTCAGTGTGATAATTGGAAGAATAATCTTCCATTTTCGACAGACCACACGCCTATGATTTGGTTGCAGTTAATGAAACAGTGGAAGGAATGTCACTGAAGGAAACTGGGCTGATGGTAGAATCTGTTTGAACTATTATGCAACTTTAGGCAGAAATACTTTGTAAAACCCTTGACCTGCGTTGAGATCAATAAGTAACCTTGGATATTTTTAACTCTGATAAATTTTGAGAGGTTGCTTCTAATTATAGAATTAATTGTAAAGCCAGCTATAAAGCGTGTTCACAGTGCAGGGCCCAATAAAAAGGAAACTGAACCAAGTTGCAAGTTTTTGAACAGTATATTTCTGCACTTTCTTTAATTCCTGTGCAGTACATTTGTATAGGTCCCACCAATGATATTCTGTCTGGCAGATGTGCTTAGTTTAGCATGGTCTCAAGTCCGGCACGGACATTGTGGGCCGAACTCCCGTTCCTGTACTGTTCTATACACGGTGGCACAACAGTAGAGTTATTGCCTTACAGTGCCAGAGACCCGGGTTCGATCCTGACCACGGGTGCTGTCTGTACGGAATTTGTGCGTTCTGCCTGTGACCACATGGGTTTTCTCCGGAAGCTCCGGTTTCCTCCCCAAACTCCAAAGACGTGCAGGTTTGTAGGTTAATTGGATGCTGTGAATTGTCCCTAGTGTGTAGAATAGAATTAGTGTTCGGGTGATGGCTGGTAGGTGTGGACTCAGTGGGCCGAAGGACCTATTTCCACAATGTGTCTTTTTGGACATTCTGTTATGCTATTCTGTGCATCGTTCAATACACATAGACAGATTGGTCCCTGTGCTGACAGACAGACTATTCATCTGTATCAAGAACTTGATTTTATTTTTGTATCAATAGTGACTTTCGGGTGACCTTTTCTAATTTTATTTTACTCCTGTACCTTAGGTTTTATAAGGCTCTTGGGAGCCCAGTTATTTTAAAGCGAGCACAAACTTGCTGATTGTTAATGGGGCATAGCTGCCATGGTGCTGAGTGACACTTGGTCCGTGAGAGATACGCACACACGTTTCCGCATTCACTCAGGACCTTTACACCAATGTTTAACTTTAGGCTCACGAGTCATTGACTCAGAGTCTGGCCATTGCTGGACCTCTGAAGTGCATCGGATTAGTGTGTCCGATCTTTGCCCAGATAGTGTCTTGAGATATTTATTTACGATAGTAAATTAGAATGGCACCAACTCTATCAGCAATACAAGGAACTGAAGTACTCGGGAAATATTTCATCGGTGTAATCATTACCTTGTAGGAGGACAATCTCCACATATAAGATTAAGATTAACGATTAGTTTTTTATTATTTTCTTCATGAGTTATTCCCGATATTCACAGCCAGAAGAAGCCATTACTGTTCTCAGTTCTGGTTGCCCCATTAACGTGGAGGACGTGGAGGTTTTAGTTCAGTTAGGAGATACAACGTGAAAACGCGCTCTTCGGCCCGCCAAGCCCATGCCGACCGACGATCAGCCCTACACTAGGGGCAATTTTACAGAGCCAATTAACTTACAAACCTACACGTATTTGGAGTGTGGGAAGAAACCAGAGCACCCAAAGAAAACCCGCGTGGTCACAGTGAGAACATGCAAACTCCGTACAGACAGCACATGTAGTCAAGATTGAACCTAGGCCTCTGGTGCTGTTAAGGCTCTGTCTTACCTGTTTGCGGTCATCGGCGGTGAAGCGCGGCATTGCCGGTACAGGGGACCGCACGGCAACGGCAAGAGTGCCGAGCCTATCCACGGGAGCGCCACACGGATGCTGCGCGGGGGCCGAGTAATTCAAATACAGCTGGTCCCACGTGCTTGCGGTAAGTTAAAAAAGGGCGGGCCGACTGCGATGACGTCGGCCTGCCGCACGTGACTCACTAGCGGCGGCTGTGGCGGCGGCCGTCCTGATCGCGGCGCTGTAGCGGTGGCTGTGCCTGCGGCCGTGCCGCACACGTGCCTCACTGGCGGAGGCTGTGGCAGTGGATGTTTGACGCACGGCGCTCGAGCCACACTGGCGGCGGCCTGTGCGGGCGGCCGGTCCGCACTCGTGCATCACTGGTGGAGGTTGTGCGGTAAGAATATAGTTTTCAACAGTGTAGGTTTTATTTTAGCACCGTGCGGTGTTGGGAACACCGCCGCACGGCCCCGGAATTGTGCGTTCTCACGAGTGCGCGGTCTATGGCGGCAGATTCTTCCCGTTCGCCGCCAATGACCGCAGACTCGTGAGACAGGCCTTTAAGGCAGCAACTCTATTGTTGCACCATTGTGCCATCCTTTTAGTAGTTTATTAGTAGTTCACGATGCTTGAATAGAACAGCTATGAATAAAATACATGTCCAGCACGGTAAATCTGCCCTCAGACTGGATAGAGTGGACGTGGAGAGGATGTTTCCACTCATGGGAATAATACATTTAGAAAGGAGGATAATTTTTTTTCAGTCAGAGGGTGGTGAATCTGTGGAATTCATTGCCACGGACGTTGTGGAGGCCAAATCAATAGATATTTTTAAGGCAGAGATTGACAGATTCTAGGTTAGTACAGATGTCAAGGGTTATGGGGAGAAGGCAGGAGAATGGAGTTGAAAAGGAAAGATAGATCAGCCATGATTGAATGGCGGAGTAGACTTGATGGGCCAAATGGCCTTATTCTGTTCCTATAACGAACTTATCAGCGTGAGGCATGTTGCTGGCATGGAATTAGAATAGGAATACTTCAAAGTAAATGTAATATTGAGTAAATCTGAGGCAACAAACTGACTCAACCAGAACCATTATCTTGGTACAGTGGTGTGCCTGCCCACTGTTACATCTTTTAAAAAGTGGATTGAAGAATGCCAACAAAAATCAGGGAATGAACAGAGGATATTAGACTTTTATGCTTTGGCGATACAGTGCGAAAACAGACCCTTCTGCCCACCGGGTTCGTGCCGACCAGCAGTCATCCCGTACACTAGCACTATCTTACACACTCGGGACAATTTACAATTTTGACTGAAGCCAATTAACCTACAAACCTGCACGTCTTTTGGAGTGTGGGGGGGGGGGGAAACCAGAGCACCCGGAGAAAGTCCACGTGGTCACGGGGAGAACATACAAACTTCGTACAGACAGCACGCGTGGTCAGGATCGATCCCGGTTCTCTGGCGCTGTAAGGCAGCAACTCGACCATATTGAGTCGTTTTTTTTCTCTGACCTTCAGTTCTCCCTACACCAAAGTCCAAGTAATTTATGCATAACAAGAAAATCAATGATCGTAAAATTGACCCCGGGGGAAATGGCGCTGCGGACCATAAACATCTGTCCATGCTGCCTCCTGTCCCTCTGCCAGTTACACGCCGCTGCTCACCAACACCCGTGTATTCATTTCCTGAGTAAGGTAACTACGTGATACAGTGGAGTGCAGCTGGTCGAACTGATGCCTCACAGCGCCAGAGACACAGGTTCAATCCTGACCTCGGATGCAGTCTGTGTGTGTGTGTGGGGGGTGGTTTGTGCGTTCTCCCTGTGGCTGCGTGGGTTTTTCTGGATGCTCCGGTTTCCTCCCACATCCCAAAGCCGTGTGGATTTGGAAGGTTAATTAGCCCTCTGTAAATTACTCTTAGTGTGTAGGGAGTGGATGTGAAAGTGGGATTATATAGCACTAGTGTGAACGGATGATCGATGTTTGGCATGGACTCTGTGGGCCAGTTTCCATGTTGTATCTTCCAACCATCCAATGGTACCTTATTGTCTATCTAAAAAACATCTTAATCGAAAAAAATCTGTGTGCAAATGAGCCAAGTCTAACTCTTATAATCCATATGCTTCCATTCATTACATATCCATGTGTCAATCCAAAATTCCATAATAGTGTCTGCCTCCACCACCATCCCCGGCAGCAATTTCCATGCACCCACCACCTATGTAAAATAACTTGCCACATATAACTCCTTTAAGCATTGTCCCTCTGGTCTTTAAACAAGCTATACCCTCTAGTATTTGATTTTTGTTTTGTTTTCCCAGCCAGGGAAACGAATTCTGACTGTCTACCATATCTATGCCTCTCATGGCACCTGTTGGCCCATCTCAAATGAAGTGACACGTTCTGAATGGAATTGTCTGTTTTGCTTTACATTAACGATACAGCGCAGAAATAGGCCTTTCGGCCCAGCAAGTCCGCGCTGACCAGCGATCACCCCATACACTAGCACTATCCCACACACTCGGGACAATTCACAATTTTTACTGAAGCCAATGAACTGACAAACTTGGATGTCTTTGGAATGTTTAAGGAAACCGGAGCATCCGGAGAAAACCCAGGTAGTCACAGGGAGCAGGTACAAACTCCGTGCAGACAGCACCCGTAGTCAGGATCGAACCCGCGTCTCTGGCGCTTCATAAATAAAATATGAAGCGTGTTGCGATCTACATTTCTGTGGCATCTTTCATATCCTGTCCACTCTGTGGAACATGTATGTTTGAGGCAAGTACAATCACAACATTTTAAAGACACTTGGACAGGTACATTGATAGGAATGGTTTGGAGGGATTTGGGCTATATGCACACAGGTGGGAACTTGGTCAGCATAGGCATGTTGGGCTGAAGGGCAAGTTTCTGTGCTGTATGACAATGAATCTAAAGAACAGAAAATCTGAATATTTTTAGGTGGTGAGTGATTGGGTAGTGTTGCTGTTCAAAGGGATCTTGGTGCCCTTACACGCCGGCATGCAGGTATAGCAACCGATTAGGAAGCCTTTGGTCTATATGTTAAGACAATTTGATTCGAGAAGTAAAGATGTCTGCAGATAATTGTGATCGGCCATTTGTGAAAATACACCTGCAATGTTAGGTACAGCGTTGGTCTCCCTAACCCAGAGCATACACTTCTCAGAGAGGGAGTACAAGGAAGGTTTGAGATTGAGGCCATTGTCTCAAAATATGTATTTCTTAAACCCACTCAGCAGTAATGCACTCTGGTTGTGTCACCGAATGAACAAAGTTTCTTCTACAGATTGAATGTACAGGAGGAAGTGTAGCAAAGTCTAGATAATGAGAAATGGCATTTTAAATGTAGATGTTTCTGGGTGAAGTGGACAAAGGCAGTCAGAAAAACGATGTTGAGTGTACAGGTTTTAAGAAGAAATTAGCAAATTAAAAATGAATAAATAAAAGAGCCATAATCCTAGTGCAAAAAAAACTCTGAGACTTTAGCGCAACCAAAGATAGTCCATAGAGGTTCACAGTACTAGAGGTTAGTGTTGTGTACTGTGCAAGAGCCTGATAGTTGTTGAGAAGAAAATATTCTTGAACCTGGTGGTCACAGTTTTCAGACACCAACCCTTCTTCCTGATGGCAGGAGTGAAATAAGTGCGTGGCCAGGGTGGTGTGGGTCTCTGATGATGCTGGCTGCCTTTTTGAGGCAGCGACTCCTGTAGATCCCTTCGATGGTGGAGAAGTCAGTACTTGTGGTAGACAGGGCAGTGTCTAATGCTCTCCTTCATTCCTGGGCGTTCCAGTTGCTGAATCAAGTTGAAGCCGTGGACCTCAATTAAGATCTTCCATTTCTTTTTGAAGGTTTTGGCTAAGAGCTTTTCCACTGGCCTGGCGGGTTGAGAGCCATCGTGTCATCTTTCACCTTGGCTTCTCAAAACCAAAACCATGCGGTTCACAAACAGGACTGTTGCAAAGCTAAAATTAAAAATGAAACGCACTTGTTCTTGGGGGAAAGAAACCTACCCAAGCATCATTTGTTGTTGAATATATAAGTTGCAGAAGCTGGTCTGAGCCTTGTGCAAGTAATTAGATTCATTGATTCAATGGTACTCTGTCACATGTACCTAGGTACAGTGAAATGCTTTGTTTTTGCGTACAATACACAAAGTACGCAAAGAGTCGTCACGTATCTGGCGCCGGCAAAGCTACGAAAGTACTCAGAGTCTCGATGTTCCCTCTTTGTTCTGTCATTCCCCTTCCCCCCCCCCTCTCCACCCCCCCCCCCCTCCTCTCTGCGGCCTGTCCTTGCCCTGACCGCTCAGTCTCTCCCCCTCTCTGGGCCTTCAGCCTTCGTGCCCCAGGGGGCCGTTCCCGCAGGGGAACGAAGCCCGAAGGCTTGGAGAGGAGAGGGACGGTCACTGACAAAGGACCTGGGGCCTAGTACTTAAACAAGAACAGTTCCTTCCCCACTGCCATCAGACTCCTGAACCAATCACCTCTTTCACACTCCCTTTGGAGAGATGCTGCCACATACCCTTGCTCTTAATTCTACCTCGTTCCTTTGAGCTCTTATCGAACGTCAATATTTTTTGCACTAGATTAGAGAGACAACATGGAAACAGGCTCTTCGGCCCACTGAGTGCATGCCGACCACCAACCGTTCACACTAGTTCTGTGTTATTCTACGACGACTGCAGTCTTGCACCATTCTGCTGCTTTGCGGCTCTCCTTGTATTTATCATCGCTGTATGTCTACAGTTTACTCCGAGAGCTTCATGTGAACAAAGAATCTCATTGCACCCTGCCGTACGTGACAATAAACTAATCCGATCTCAAGGAATTGTCTCAAACCTATGGTGGAAAAAATTCCACACTGCGATCTCATGCATCATAGAGTCATACAGCATGGAAACAGGCCCCTCGGCCCATCTTGTCCAACTCATTTAATAAAATGTCTGGTATGAGTAATAGTGATTGGCAAACAAAACCACAGGTGGTTGACAAGGAACTGCAGAGTGTGTAGAAATCCAAAGAGGGGTTCCAACCCAAAACGTCACCCATCCTTTTTCTCCAGAGATGCTGCCTGACTTGCTGAGTTACTCCAGCACGTTGTGTCTATATACAGTGCCCTCCATAATGTTTGGGACAAAGACCCATGGTTTATTTATTTGTCTCTGTACTCCACAATTTGAGAATTGTAATAGAAAAAAAATCACATGTGGTTAAAGTGCACATTGTCAGATTATATTAAAGGGTATTTTTTATACATTTTGGTTTCACCATGTAGAAATTACAGCTGTGTTTATACATAGTCCCCCCCATAATGTTTGGGACACATTGCTTCACAGGTGTTTGTAATTGCTCAGGTGTGTGTAATTGCCACCTTAATGCAGGTATAAGAGAGCTCTCAGCACCTAGTCTTTCCTCCAGTCTTTCCATCACCTTTGGAAACTTTTATTGCTGTTTATCAACATGAGGACCAAAGTTGTGCCAATGAAAATCAAAGAAGCCATTATGAGACTGAGAAACAAGAATAAAACTGTCAAGAGACATCAGCCAAACCTTAGGCTTACCAAAATCAACTGTTTGGAACATCATTAAGAAGAAAGAGAGCACTGGTGAGCTTACTAATCGCAAAGGGACTGGCAGGCCAAGGAAGACCTCCACAGCTGATGACAGAATAATTCTCTCTATAATAAAGAAAAAAAACCAAACACCTGTCCGACAGATCAGAAATACTCTTCAGGAGTCAGGTGTGGATTTGTCAATGACCACTGTCCGCAGAAGACTTCATGAACAGAAATACAGAGGCTACAAAGCCTCCAAAATAGGATAGCCAGCTTACAGTTTGCCAAGAAGTACATAAAAGAGCAACCATAGTTCTGGAAAAAGGTCTTGTGGACATACGAGATGAAGATTAACTTATATCAGAGTGATGGCAAGAGCAAAGTATGGAGGAGAGAAGGAACTGCCCAAGATCCAAAGCATACCACCTCATCTGTGAAACACAATGGTGGGGGTGTTATGGCCTGGACATGTATGGCTGCTGAAGGTACTGGCTCACTTATCTTCATTGATGATACAACTGCTGATGGTAGTAGCATAATGAATTCTGAAGTGTATAGACACATCCTATCTCCTCAAGTTCAAACAAATGCCTCAAAATTCATTGGCCGGCAGTTCATTCTACAGCAAGACAATGATTCCAAACATACTGCTAAAGCACAAAGAAGTTTTTCAAAGCTAAAAAATGGTCAGTTCTTGAGTGGCCAAGTCAATCACCCAATCTGAACCCAATTGAGCATGTCTTTTATATGCTGAAGAGAAAACTGAAGGGGACTAGCCCCCAAGACAAGCATA
Source organism: Malacoraja senta (assembly GCA_038087875.1). Lineage (NCBI taxonomy): Eukaryota > Metazoa > Chordata > Chondrichthyes > Rajiformes > Rajidae > Malacoraja > Malacoraja senta. The sequence goes on along the minus strand of CM075977.1, from coordinate 81,645,048 downwards.
AGCTAAAGATGGCTGCAATACAGGCCTGGCAGAGCATCACCAGAGAAGACACCCAGCAACTGGTGATGTCCATGAATCGCAGACTTCAAGCAGTCATTGCATGCAAAGGATATGCAACAAAATACTAAACATGACTACTTTTATTTACATGACATTGCTGTGTCCCAAACATTATGGTGCCCTGAAATGGGGGGGACTATGTATAAACACTCCTGTAATTTCTACATGGTGAAATCAAAATATATGAAAATGGCCTTTTATTAAAATCTGACAATGAAACTTTAACCACATGTGTTTTTTTGGCATCATGTTTACATTAATATTGTGGGCAAATGGCCTGTTCTTGTGGTGCACTGTTCTATTGTGTGATCATTTCAATACCTCGCACTTACATTTCAGTGGGACACATTCTGGAAGTGTAACCCATCTGGTGTTTTTTATATTCGGGAGGCGGGTGCGGTGTAACTGCCATAGCCGGCATTTGTTGCCTCTTTCAGTGCTGTGTCTCTGAAACTAAAAACTCTTAAAACTAAGATAAAGGATATTGAATTGCAACAAATAGGACGAGACAGTAATATTACACTTAAATCAAGCCTTGGACATCGCTAATTGTATTGCAGCCAACAAAAATACTTGGAGTCCACATGTTGTTGTGGAGTTGGGAATGGCGCTGCCAATTTTTGTATAGGAGTCTCCCAATGTGACCAAATTGATTACTCTTTCTGGCTGAGTAACAAGGGATAATTCCTCTGCATCTATAGGATTTGCTGATATCCAGAATATTGGCGATAGACACACAAACCTGGAGTAGAACAAGCACCCCAGATCTCGTTGTACTTCCCCTTTTCCCAACTTGACACCATTCAGATAATAATCTGCCATCCTGTTTTTGCCACCAAAGTGAATAACCTCACATTTATCCACATTAAACTGCATCTGCCCACTCACCTGCATCTGCAAATTTGTTAATGTTACTTTTAATCCCTTCATCTAAATCATTGATCCCTTCATCTAAATCATTGTAAATAGCTGCGGTCCCAGCATTGAGCCTTGCGGTACCCTACTGGTCACCGCCTGCCATTCTGAAAGGGACCTGTTTATCCCTACTCTTTGTTTCCTGTCTGCCAACTAATTTTCCATCCATGTCGGTATCTTACCCCCAATACCATGTGCTCTAATTTTACCCACTAATCTCCTGTGGGACCTTATCAAATGCTTTCTGAAAGTCTAGGTACACTACATCCACTGGCTCTCCCATGTCCATTTTTCGAGTTACATCCTCAAAAAATTCCAGAGGATTAGTCGAGCATGATTTCCCTTTCGTAAATCCATGCTGACTCGGACCGATCCTGTTACTGCTATGCAAATGTGCCGCTATTTCATCTTTTATAATTGACTCCAGCATCTTCCCCACCACCATATCAGGCTAACTGGTCTATAATTCCCTGTTTTCTCTCTCTCGCCTTTCTTAAAAAGTGGGATAACATTAGCTACCCTCCAATCCACAGGAACTGATCCTGAATCTATAGAACATTGGAAAATGATCACCAATGCATCCACAATTTCTAGAGCCACTTCCTTAAGCACCCTGGGATGCAGACCATCAGGCCCTGGGGATTTATCAGTCTTCAGTCCCATCAGTTTACTCAACACCATTTCCTGCCTAATGTGAATTTCCTTCAGTTCCTCCGTCACCCTAGATCCTCTGGCCACTAATACATCAGGGAGATTGTTTCAGTCCTCCTTAGTGAAGACGAATCCAAAGTACCTGTTCAACTCATCTGCCATTTCCTTGTTTCCCATAATAAATTCACCCTTTTCAGTCTTCAAGGGTCCAACTTTGGTCTTAACTATTTTTTTCCTCTTCACATACCTAAAGAAGCTTTTACTATCCACCTTTATATTCTTGGCTAGCTTACCTTCATACCTCATCTTTTCTCCCCGTATTGCCTTTTTAGTTATCTTCTGTTGCTCTTTAAAAGTTACCCAAACCTCTGACTTCCCACTCATCTTTGCTATGTTATACTTCTTCTCTTTTATTTTTATACTGTCCTTGACTTCCCTTGTCAGCCACGGTCACCCCTTACTCCCCTTTGGAATGAACTGACCCTACACCTTCTGTATTATTCCCCAAAATACCTGCCATTGTTGTTCCACTGTCACCCCTGCTAGGGTCTCTTTCCAGTCAACTTTGGCCAGCTCCTCCCTCATGCCTCCATAGTCCCATTTGTTCAATTGTAATACTGACACTTCCGATTTTCCCTTCTCCCTCTCAAATTGTAGATTAAAACTTATCATATTATGGTCACTGCCTTCTAATGGTTCCTTTACCTTGAATTCCCTTATCAAATCCGGTTCATTACACAACACTAAATCCAGAATTGCCTTCTCCCTGGTAGGCTCCAGTACAAGCTGCTCTAAGAATCCATCACAGAGGCACACCACAAACTCCATTTCTTGGGGTCCAGTACCAACCTGATTTTCCCATTTTTCCTGCATGTTGAAATCTCCCATAACAACCGTAGCATTACCTTTGCGACATGCCAATTTAAACTCTCGATTCAACTTGCACCCTATATCCAGGCTACTGTTTGGGGGCCTGTAAATAAGCTTTTACTATCAATTTTACTCCCATTAAGGTCCTCAGTTCTATCCATACTGACTCTACATCTCCTGTTTCTATGTCACCCCTCGCAAGGAACTGAATTTCATTCCTCACCAACAGAGCTACCCCACCCCCTGTGCCCACCTGTCTGTCTTTTCAATAGGACGTATACCCTTGAATATTCAGTTCCCAGCCCTGGTCCTCTTTCAGCCATGGCATACTTGCCAATTTCTAACTGAGCCTTAAGCTCGTCCACTTTATTTCTTATACTTCACGCATTCATATACAACACTTTAACTTTGGTATTCAACTCCCCTCTCACACCGGTCACTATTGGTCCTGACCTTACTCTCTTATCCCTTCTCGAACTTTCCTTCCCCTTAATTTGCGAGTCTTTTGTAACTTTTCCTGTACTCACTTCCCCTTTAACTCCATCTTTATACTCCCAATTTGTCAACCCCTCCCCCCAACTATTTAGTTTCAACCCACACGTGTAGCACTAGCAAACAATTTACATACATTGTACAATTTAGCTACAATTCACAATTTTACCAAAGGCAATTATTCTACAAACCTGCATATCTATGGTATGTGGGAGGGAACCAGAACACCTGGAGAAAACCCATGTGGTCACAGGGAGAACGTTCAAACTCCGTACAGCCAGCACCCGGTTAGGATCGAACCCGGGTCTCTGACGCAGTGAGGCAGCAACTCTACCGCTGCGCCAGCGTGCCAAGATCCAAGGGTTTGTGCCGCCTCTGTGTGCATCGTTCCTTTCTTTGTGGTTGCGTTGTAACAAGCACCATGCGTGTTCTCTGAAAAGGAGTTGAAATAACCCTCTTTGAGCATTGTTTCATTGGTACTCTAGCTTAATTCTTGTAGATGGTGTGAGCGTTTCAGCCGCGCAGCTTTGTTGGGTCTAGTCATTCCAAGATAGCGCCAGAGCGTGGTGACTCTTTGCGTGCTGGTCCCAGAAGACCATCTGTTATCATCCACTACAAGCATTCCACACTCTTAAATCTTTATTCCAATAAAGAATCTATCAGGTTTTCTGACATCCCAAACACTAGTCATACAGCGCGGACACAGGCCCTTCGGCTCAACTTACCCACACCGACCAACGTGTCCCAGCTATACTAGTCCCACTTGCCTGCATTTGGTCCATATCCCTCCAAACCTGTCCTATCCATGTATCTGTCTAAATGTTGCAATAGTCCCTGCCTCAACTACCTCCTCCGGTAGCTCTTTCCGTACACCCACCACCCTTTGTGTGGACTAAGGTGCCCCTCGGGGTCCTATTAAATCTTTCCCCCTTCACCGTAAACCTCTGGTTCCCGATTCCAACATATATACTCCATTCTGCTAATTTTTTTTTGCCCTATACCGTGTACTTGTGTGTGACTTGATTGGACTCATGTATGGTACAATTTGAGTGGACAGCACCCAAACAACGTTTTTCACTGTATCTGAGTACGCGTGACAAAATAAACCAAACCATACTTAATGAACCTTTTATGCAACTATGGAATGTTTTATTCAGCCACTGTAAATTATCTCATTTTTTGGGATGCTATTTTTAATTTTGTTTTAAGTAGTTATATAATCTTCAACAATGGAAGCTTGTGGGGAATCAGAGGTTTGTTGGGTCAGGTCTGATGACATTCTTGGCTCTCCCTCAAGTTTATGATGGTGGGGCACCGCGCAGTTGAATGAGACTTGGGGAAAGTTTAACCTTCTCCCTCCTCAAGTGGCTAAATACAGCAGCAGACTTGTAGCCATTAAAACTAGACCCCTGTGTTATATAAGGTCAGACCTGTACACATCTGTATTGTGTTTAGGGATACAGCGCGGAAACAGGCCCATCGGCCCACTTAGTCTGCGCTGACCCCGAACACTAGCAGTATCCAACATACTAGGTACAATAGACCATAGGTGCAGGAGTGGGCCATTCGGCCCTTTGAGCCAGCACCGCCATTCACTGTGATCATGGCTGATCATCCACAATCAGAACCCCGTTCCTGCCTTCTTCCCATATCCCCTGACTCTGCTATCTTTAAGATCTCTATCTAACTCTCTTGAAAGCATTCAGAGAATTGGCATCCACTGCCTTCTGAGGCAGAGAATTCCACAGATTCACAACCCTCTGTGTGAAAAAGTTTTACCTCATCTCCGTTCTAAATAGCCTACCCCTTATTCTTAAACTGTGGCTCCTGGTTCTGGACTCCCCCAACATCTGGAACATGTTTCCTGCCTCTAGGGTGTCCAAACCTTTAATAATCTTATATGTTTCAATAAGATGCCCTCTCATCCTTCTAAATTCCAGAGTATACAAGCTCAGTCGCTCCATTCTATCAACATATCACAGTCCCGCCAACCATGGAATTAACCTTGTAAACCTACGCTACACTCCCTCAATAGCCAGAATGTCCTTCCTCAAATTTGGAGACCAAAACTGAACACAATACTCCAGGTGTGGTCTCACTAGGGCCCTGTACAACTGCAGAAAGACCTCTTTGCTCCTATACTCAACTCCTCTTGTTATGAAGGCCAACATACCATTCACTTTCTCCACTGCCTGCTGTACCTGCATGCTTACTTTCAGTGACTGATGAACAAGAACCCCCAGATCCTGTTGTACTCCCCCTCTTCCTAACTTGACACCATTCAGATAATAATCTGCCTTCCTGTTTTTGCCACCAAAGTGGATAACCTCACATTTATCCACATTAAACTGCATCTGCCATGCATCTGCCCACCCACCCAACCTGTCCAAGTCACCCTGCATTCTCATAGCATCCTCCTCACAGTTCACACTGCCACCCAGCTCTGTGTCATCTGCAAATTTGCTAATGTTACTCTTAATCCCTTCATCTAAATCATTAATGTATATTGTAAATAGCTGTGGTCCCAGCACCGAAAATTGCGGTACCCCACTAGTCAATAACATTAGCTACCCTCCAATCCACAGGAACTGATCCTGAATCTATAGAAAATTGGAAAATGATCACCAATGCGTTTACGATTTCTAGAGCCACTTCCTTATGTACCCTGGGATGCAGACCATCAGGCCCTGGGGATTTATCAGCCTTCAGTCCCATCAGTCTACCCAACACCATTTCCTGCCTAATGTGGATTTCCGTCAGTTCCTCCGTCATCCTAGATCCTTTGGCCACTAGTATGCCGGGGAGATTGTGTCTTCCTTGGTGAAGACGGATCCAAAATACCTGTTCAACTTGTCTGACATTTCCTTGTTCACCATAATAAATTCACCTGTTTCAGTCTTCAAGGGTCCAGTTTTGGTCTTAACTATTTTTTTCCTCTTCACATACCTAAAGAAGCTTTTACCATCCTCCTTTATATTCTTGGCTAGCTTACCTTTGTACCTCATCTTTTCTCTCCTCCATCATGGCTCCACATTCCCCTTTGTTCAACTGTAATACTGACACCTCTGATTTACCCTCCTCCCTCTTAAATTGTAGATTAAAACTTATCGCATTATGGTCACTACCTCCGAATGGCTCCTTAACCTCGAGTTCCCTTATCAAATCAGTTTCATTACACAACACTAAATCCAGAATTGCCTTTTCCCTGGTAGGCTCCAGTACAAGCTGCTCTAAGAATCCATCACTGAGGCACTCCACAAACTCCCTTTCTTGGGGTCCAGTACCAACCTGATTTTCCCAGTCTACCTGCATGTTGAAATCTCCCATAACAACCGTTGCATTGCCTTTACGATTTGCCAATTTTAACTCTCGATTCACGCACCCTATATCCAGGCTACTGTTTGGGGGCCTGTAGATAACTTCCATTAGGGTATTTTTGCCCTTACAATTCCTTAGTTCTATACATACTGACTCTACATCTCCTGATTCTATGTCACCCCTCGCAAGGGACTGAATTTCATTCCTCACCAATAATGCTACCCACCCCCTTCAGTTCCCAGCCCTGGCCCTCTTGTAGCCATGTCTCTGTAATTCCCACATCATACTTGTCAATTTCTAACTGAGCCTCAAGCTCGTCCACTTTATTTCTTATACTTTGCGCATTCATATACAACACTTTGAATTCGGTATTCACCTCCCCTCTCGCACCAGTCACTATTGGCCCTGACCTTACTCTCTTATCCCTTCTCGAACTTTCCTTCCCATTAATTCGAGAGTCTTTTGTAACTTTTCCTGTACTCACTTCCCCTTTACCTCCCTCCCCCCCACTATTTAATTTAAACCCACACGTGTAGCCCTAGCAAACCTGCCTGCCAGAACGTTGGTCCCCCTCCAGTTAAGCTGTAACCCGTCCCTTTTGTACAGGTCACCCCTACCCCAGAAGAGATCCCAGTGGTCTATAAATCTAAATCCTTGCTCCCTGCACCAGCCCCTCAGCCACACCTTCAGATCCCCTATTTCCCTGTTCCTGTCCTCACTAGCACGAGGTACTGGAAGTAATCCAGAGATAACCACCCTAGATGTCCTGCTTTTCAGTCTTCTTCCTAACTCTCTAAACTCGCGTTGCAGAACCTCCTTCCTCTTCTCCCCGACGTCGTTTGTGCCCACATGCACAACTACTTCCAGCTGTTCACCTTCCCTCGCGAGGATGTTCTGAATTCGGTTTGTGATATCTTGAGCCCTGGCACCAGGGAGGCAACAGACGGATCCTCGAGTCTCGTCTGCCGCTACGGAATCTCTTGTCTGCACCTCGGACAATGGAGTCACCCACACTATAGCTCTGCCCGACGTCGGTCTCGCCAGTCGAGTCTCATCGCTAGGATTGGAGCCAATTTACAATTTTTGCCGAAGCCGTGATCTTCAAACCTGTACGTTTTTGAAGTGTGGGAGGAAACCAGAGCACCCGGTAAAAACCTGCGCAGTCACGGGGAGAAAGTACAAACTCCATACTGACTGTACTTGGAGTCAGGATGGAAGTGGGGTCTTTGGCGCTGTGAGGCAGCAACTCTGTAAGACAGCAAACTCCAGTTTGCATGGCCTTACTCTGACAGTGGAGGAGTCCCAGGACTGAAAGGTCCATGTGGGATGGGGAGTTAAAATAGTTAGCAACTGGAAGATCCAGCAGAATTCTTTGTTTCAACTCTTGGCTCTTGATTCTCTCGCACAGCTACTTTCTAATCCAACTTGCCGCTCTCCCTTGTACCCCATGGGCTTATGATTTATAAAAATCCTTGTTTCCCTGAGACTTTGTTTTATATACTCAACGGTTTTGAAAACAAGTGTAACCATGGCTGTGTTTGTATGGCGATGCTTGTGATTCACTGGCTGGGACTTCAGAGTGCCCTTTGCTGGCATCACTTCCTCACAGTCGCTCTTCTGAGGGTGATGGGTGATGGGTCAGAGACCCACACTAAAGCTTTGAGGCCATCATCTGCAATGTTTGATCTCCTCCATGACTGTGGCCTCGATCCAAACGTATCCATTACCCATACGGCGGCATGGTGCTGCAGCGGCTGCCAGAGATCCGGGTTCGATCCTGACTACAGGTGCTGTCTGTACAGAGTTTGTCCGTTCTTCCTGTGACTGCCTGGGTTTTTCCCGGTTGCCTCCGGTTAATGAGCTTGGTATAAATGTACAATTGTCCCGAGTGAGGGTAGGATAGTGTTAATGTGCGGGGATCGCTGGTCGGCGAGCACTCGGTGGGCCAAAGGGCCTGTTTCCACACCGTATCTCTAAACTAAACCAACCTCAAAGGAATAAAGTCCTAATAAAGCTGTCTTTGAAAATAAATAAGCTGGTTAAAAGCTTCAGTAGAACACAAATGAACCCATCAACATGTTGCAGGGGTCTTCTTCTTCTTGCGAATGAAACATAAACCAAAGGAATAGTCAGATCTCAAGCCGGGTGTTGAGCAGCCAGGTTGTTGTCTCAGCGTCAATGTCTGCCAGGCCCTGAGCTCCATTTGGTGGGTGGTAGAGCGGGCACCCAGAGATAACATGGTTGGCTGTCTGTTGTTCTGCTCCACATTCACAGGCTGGGCTCTGGCGGAGTCCCCATCTCCACATGCTGGCATTGAAACGCCCAGGGTATAATGTAATAAGAATTAAAGGGGTATATAATGTAAAAAGGATCCATTCACATTATTGGCGAGAATGTGAATTGCCTTTTTGAGCTATCCTTGCCGAGATTCACTGTGAAAAATCATGGCAGTACCCCCTTTGCTTTATGCTAGGTCTTTAGGATTGCTATCAGCTTATTTCCTCTTTCTGACAGAAATTCTGGAGATTTGCGAAATTGAAATAAGGGTTTGAGGAGAGTGAGATTAAAAAGCAGGATGTTCTGAGCTGTTTTTCAAGGAATGCGGGGAAAGTGTTTTGATAAGTGAAACTGATGCCATTAATAGATTGGTCACTGTTTTCAACTGTTACACATTCACTCAAATTCACGCGTGAATTTTCTTTGAGCACAGAATTGCCAGTGAGGCTGGTTTGGAAACTGTTGCTAAGCCATTCAGTGCCTGTGTGTCATATGTGCCTGTGGTTCAAGAATTACGTTCAAAGAGAACGGCACGGTGGTGCAGCGGTAGAGTTGATGCCTTACGGCCCCAGCGTCCCGGGTTCTGTCTGTACGAAGTTTGTACGTTCTCCCTGTGACCTGCCTGGGTTTTCTCCGGGTGCTTCGGTTTCCTCCCACACTCCAAAAATGTTCAGGTTTGTGGGTTAATTGGCTTGTTAAAATTATAAAATTGTCCCTAGTGTGGGTTAGTGTGCGGGGATCGCTGGTCGGCACGGACTCGGTGCGCTGAAGGGCCTGTTTCCGTGCTGTATCTAAGCTAAACTAAACTCTTGGGTTTGTTGGCCTATTGACCTCTACTAATTGCTCCTACTAATTGCTTCATTTCACTGCACATCTCGTATGCGTATGTGACGAATAAACGACTTGGGATGCGGGGATCGAATGAAAAAGTCGGATAATGTGGTGTAACTCTGCTCAGTCCGCCTAAACCTACCTGATCTCCTGGTTGATCAACACTTTAACTCCCCTCCCATTCCCACACTGAACCTTTCTGTCCTGGGCCTCCCCCATTGTCAGAGTGAGGCCCAGCGCAAATTGGAGAAACAGCACCTCCTATTTCGCTTGGGTAGTTTACACCCCAGCGGTATGAACATTGACTTCTCTAACTTCAAATAGCCCTTGCTTTCCCTCTCTCTCCATCCCTCCCCTTCACAGTTTTCGGACCAGTCTGACAATGTAGTCTATTCTACATTTTCCTTGAAATTCATCTCTTTTGTTGTCTCACACCTTACCCTTCCTTATCTTTAGTCTCCCTCTCCCCTGACTCTCAGTCTGAAGAAGGGTCTTGACCCAAAACGTCATCTCCCGAGATGCTACCTGTCCCGCTGAGTTACTCCAGCATTTTGTGTCTATGAACGGGTGATCGATGGTTGGTGTGGACTCGAAGGGCCTATTTCCATGCTATATCTTTCTATCAATATGCAAACTCTCCCTATGGCTCAAGCCTGCATCTATAAAGGAGATCATATTACAACTACGGGCGGCACGGTGGCGCAGCGGTAAGAGTTGCTGCCTTACAGTACTTGCAGCGCCAGAGACCGACTACGGGTGCTGTCAGCACGGAGTTTGTACGTTCTCACCACGTGACAGCGTAGGTTTTCTCCGAGATCTTCGGTTTCCTCCCACACTCCAAAGACATACAGGTTTGTAGGTTAATTGGCTTGGTATAAATGTAAATTGTCCCTAGTGTAGGATACTGTTAATGTGCGGGGATCACTGGTCAGTGTGGACTCAGTGGGCCGAAAGGCCTGTATCTCTAAACTAAACTGAACTAGTAGGCATCACATCTTTCAAGAGTAATGTAGTCGGCAATCAATTTTGCCTCTTTTATTTTCCCTCCTGTCCACCCACAAGCCATTTTGTCTTTTCCAGTCAGATAGAAGGCAGAGCTGTACAGCGCTCCATTCCCTTGCCTTCACTTTTATGGAAATGCTTCCTGTTTTTATGGTAACATCTTTTCCATAGCAACCAGCCAGCATAAAGTGGGTTGTCACGGTGTTTTGGCCATGTTTGGCTTTGATCTGTGTGTGGTTAACAGTAAAGGGCTTAACAGCCGACACAATGAACTGCAGATGCTGGAATCTGGTGTAGCACACAAACTGCTGGACTCATTTAGTGGCCAGGCTGCATCTCTGGACAACATGGATAGGCGATGTTTTGGGTCAGAACCCTCCATCAGATCACCCATATCTTCCCCCCACCCCCCTCTTTCCCCCCCTCTTCCCCCCCCTTCCCCCCTCTTTCTCCCCCCCCCTCTTCCCCCTCTCCCTGGCCTTCCCCCACCCCCCTCTTCTCCCCCTCCATCTCTCCTCTCACCCCCCCTTTCCCCCCTCCTCTACCCCATTCCTCTTCCCCCCCCCTCCTCTTCCCCCCTCCTCATCTTTCCCCCTCCTCTCTCCCCCCGCCCTCAAAGGTAGTTCCGTGGAGCTCCCACAATTCAAATAAAAACAACTTCACTTTAATTCCAGCTTCATGTCGGAGCATCTGGGTCTGTGCAGATTTAGACCGACAGACATTTCAAAGGGATCTTGGCAATGACAGTGTCTTTCTGGAATGCATACATGGGAAAATCTTTTTATTAAACAACGTTTCCTCGAATGATACCAGAGCACATCAGGAGAACATGAACAAGCTTGGGGGAATGGAGTGGGATTAGTGTAACTGGGAGCTTGATGCTTGGCATCGACTCGATCGGCCGAATGACCTTTTTCCATGTGTAGGAAGGAACTGCAAATGCTGATTTACACCGAAGATAGATATAAAATGCTGGAGTAACTCAGCGGGACAGGCAGGGAAGGAATAGGTGATGTTTCGGGTCGAGACCCTTCTTCAGAGGTAAATTGCTGGTGGAAATCTTTCTTCCACAGAGCCGATCAGGTAAACATTTCGCACCAGGGTCTCCACATTCTTCCTAAAGTAGAGTGGCCAGAATGGCATGGAGGTGTGCACTTTGTGCTGGGCTTTGTTCCACATGAGAGACTCTGGGAAGTTTAAGGAATGAAGCAAAGGGATTTAATGAGGCCACGGCAGAGCAAATGGTTGGTCTGAGAAAGCGATCCGGAATCGGGGCAACAACTGTAGGATTATTGGGGAAGGAATACAGGCGAATGTTTACATTGAGAATGTTTGGATTGCTTCTCATGGTTAAGGGGAAAGGGTTGGGTTATGGGAATGATGAGATTGCTCCAGCATGAGCTAGCATGGACTCAACGGGCCAAATGGCTGCCCTGTGCACTGTCACGGGTCCCTGTTGGACAGGTACATGGATAGGCAAGGTTTAGAGGGCTATGGGCCAAATGTGGGCAGGTGGGACTAGCGTAGATGGCATATCTTGGTCGGCATGAGCAAGGTTAGT